>CM062808.1:755370615-755608115 GCA_031772625.1 Pinus tabuliformis | reverse complement strand
GCTTCTACCTTCTATAAATTTACTCAGTTTACTCACAGTCACACAGTCATACTTGTGGGCTCATGAGAGTCAACCCGCATGTTACTTGATTTCCAAATTGACTTGGTGACCTAATTATACCTTTTGTGGCCTATCCTTTTGTGATTTTATGTGACCTATTAAGAACTGTGACCTTCCCATCAACCCAAGTTGTGACCAAGTGACCCAAACATTTTATACCTATGATATTTTTTCTTTGTTTATATATATTTATTCATGTTAACCTCTTTGTATTACGATCACATCTTTGAAATATCTAGTTATGTTGATTTGGATTGCATCAGTATTTCATCCTTATCTGGAGAATGGAACCACCAGAGAGGAAATGTAACTTAAAGTATATCAAAAGTCTATTAAGACTGAAATATATTTCTCAAAAATTTTACCTTGAACTTCCACCATAGTTGATTGGTGGTATGCTTTCTTTCCATCCAAAGTTGCGGAGATCCTTAAAATGTTGCAGGAAATAATATTGACTTGAAGGCTTCTTGTATGTTATTTACCTAATATGAATTGGATTATTATATTGTTTGTCATCCATCTCGAAGCATTTGGAGCGGAAAAAGTGGAGGAATCAGCTCACAGAACTGTTTTACTGGCGGGACCCAGTTTGGCGAAACGGGGTCTGAAACCTTGCAAGAGTGTTTTAAGGCATCAAATGATGTTTTTTGGGGGTAAAGCTTTGTCTATCAAGTGAAAAACCTTTTCATGCTATTTTACTCACATAAATATTTCCAAGGCACAAGAATCACGTTAATCAGACCCTGTATGCAAAAGTTATGCCATTCAGAAGTTGACCTTCCTATTTTCACACCTATAGTTTAGGAGGATGTCGTGTTAGCCCCCATTATTCATGGAAAAGGGGCTAGCCACGTGTTTGTGATGTAAAATACTGTAGAATATTCTATTTTGTAGCTCTAGTTAAGAGTTGATGTAGTCAAACTTAACCACTAGTAGGCTATGAGGTTGTGCTATAACAGGGCCACTAGGAGGAAGAGGTATTCCATTTTTTCGAGAGCATTTTGTTCCATAGTTGAGAAAGATAGCTAGGAGATATATGAGGTAGAGCACATAGAGAGGATCTATGCACTGTAGCAGCCAGTGGGCCATAAACATTACTTCTTTGTATTTGCAGCCATATTTCCAGACAGAGAAAGAGAGTGAAGTGACCTCACCTTCCAGCTGTGTTTTCTCCCGAAAGGGTTTCCTAGAGAGCATATCTTGCTAATTATGTGTGTGTGTGATTATTTTTTCATTCTCTACTTTTCTGCTTGATTTACGTTTGCATGCATGCACTAATTACAATTAATTTTTTTGATCTAGAAATTAAATAAAACTGTAATAGTGTAGAATCTCAAATTTTTATTATTATATTATCATATCTATTGTGACAAACTGTCCAGTGGAATATTCATGACAGTTTATGGATCATTACCATACCCATTTCATTTATTGATTTTTTTTATAGTCTCTCCACAAATGGTTCTCACTACAACCCCAACATTTAATTGGTGTTTTGGCTACTTCTCCAAAATTCTTATTTCCTACTCCATCTCCTTCTCTACCTTTTTGTCCTAAATTTCTTTGTTAGTTCAAACATCTTCTATAATTACCTTATTGGTTACTTTCAAAAGTGTTTTAAAAGGTAGGTTTATTAGAACTCTTTTTCTTAGTACTAAACTTCTCATATTGCTTGGCCATCCAACCCTTAGAATTGTCACCTTTCTTTTGGTTATTATTAAAATATATTTTTTCCTTCCTGAGAGTCTCAACAATGATCTTTGGATTGTCAAACTCAAACCTCTCTTTATATGAAAAATGAAAACAACTAATTAACTTCAATATTTTAGATTTTTCCTCCTTCAGGTATGGTACGTATCTCAACATACTCATAAACGTATTTACAAATTTATCCATGGTAAACTATCCTTTCTCATTTTATTTTAGGAAAATGCTATTAATGAATATAGCTTTGTTAATGTGAATGAATCCAATGTTTATTGCTACACACTATGGTGTATAACTATAGTTCACTTATGAACTAAGGATGGAGTTTATGATTATTTATTTCCAAGTCTTATCTAACATGTATAATCTTTGATAATTCCTTTTATTTCCATTCTAAGATAATGCTAAATATTTTTTATTTGAACCTAGAAAGAATATCATCTTTTATTCTTAGAAAAATTGTATATAATATGAGAAGCCTTTTAGTAACAAATATTTAGAATTAGTACTCTTAATTAATTTTCATCCTCACTCTAACATCAAATTACCTCTTCAGACACAAACATGACATAATTATTCACTTTTCTAAGAAGTATAGGGTAAAGGGCACTGGCTTGAATTCTTTGTCTGGAAAATCAATATTTGAGTACTTGGCTCCTCCCAACCTTGATGATTCTTCCTGATGATATTCCCCCAAGTTCAAGCCTGAAAATTATCTTATATTTATGTCTTATTCACTTGCTACTCAACAGTCTCTACAAGACAACATGAGTCTTTTCTAGCAAGAAGACAAAAGAAGAGTCCCCCCTTTCCATTACACATCTGACATTCATTTTGGTAGTTGGTAACTACCTCCAACTCTCCAAAAGCTGGTAGGTGGTTATTAGATGTTACAAACCATTTTTTCCCAGTTAGGAAAAAGGCCTCAAACCCATATCTCTTGCCATGCATTATACTTTGCATCAATTTCCTACAAGGCCAAAAGAAAAACTATTTCCAAAAGTTAGAAGGATTTTGGATTATATTCTCTGAACACCCTAATTTAAGACTCCAATGCACTTAGCTTCATGAAAACCTATGACAGTGAATTTTTCATACATGAAACTTGTGTTGGTCAGCACATGTTTCCTTTAGTAAAAGTGTGATGCCACCTAGAAACGAGGAAAAAAAATACAATTTCGAAGATTCCCCGTCTAGAAGCTTTAGGAGCCGATTCATCCATTTTCTGTTGAATATGATCTTGAATTCCTACTAATGAAGTTGTATACCTTATCTCATGGAACTTACCTCCTTTCAAAGTAGATCTAGACCTAGTATGATGGATATAAAACTACCTCATTTTCCCTATAAAAACAGTGCCTGCTATAGAGTTGGGGTTGGATTTTGGAGACTTTGATTCTGCCCTTATGCTGTCTGTTTGAGTTTGGAGGTCCATAATCAATTGAAGGCTTTATCATTCTTGAAAAGAAAGGACGAGAAGGCCAGGAGATATTTCCAACATCATGGCCTCAACAAGGGTTGTAATCTTTCTCTATTATCATTAATACAAAGTGCATTGTTTTTCCCATACATCATGTCTTTGATTATACATGTGTATACTAAGGTTCCTTGATCTATTCTTTAGAGTTGTTTGAATATATCATGTTGTACATCTTGATCTCTTTCCTTGTTTTGGCTAATTTGTAGGTTCTACTTTCGATAATTAAAACTAGAGCTAGAGTGAGAAGGTGAAGAGAATAAGGAGGCTTGCACTGAACACTAGGTAGGTCTTCTCCTTATATTTCAAATATATCTAGGGAAAGATAGTGTAGTTTGTTGGTTATTTATAGGTTAAACCACTAAACCTAGGGAGATCACTTTTGTCTGGAAAATGGATTTGTCTAGAAAACAATAGCTCATAAAGGAGCTTTACTACCCACTCCCAAAGACAACATTTTGTCTTTTAGAAAAGTAATAAATTGACCAATTCCATAATTCATAATAAATATAATAATCCAAATTAGATTCCTAAGACTTATTACTGGGTAATTAATATTCATCATGAATTTGCAACCTCGTCTCTTTCATCCAAATGTACTCGAACATTATTTTTCCAAGACTTTTTATTTATTATAAACACTTTAAATACAAATTTAAAATCATCAATTATTTGTAATAAAATACTAATATATAAATTCTTCATATGTCTTAAAAACATAAACATTCAAAACATAAACACATATATACAATTATTTACTCAAAACCCTCAAGTTAGGGGATATCACAAAATGGGCCTTGAATCCCAAGACTTGGAACCTAGTGAAATGTTGTTGTTAAGAAACTGAGAGTTGAGAAAATTTGTTTAGAGTCTATTGGGGTGGATCTATGTAAGATATTTTTTTAGAGCTAGGCCAATGAGAGATTGTGTGGATCTAGAGAGTGCAAATGGTGTTGGAAGGCTAGGTCAAGGTTTCAATCATCATAGCATAGAGATATATAAAGAGAAAATAAATTCATGAGTGAGAAAAAAAGATGGTTTTTATGGTGCTAAGGTTTATTGAATGAGCCAACATCTCATGGACATCCATAATGTGCATGGACACTCATGGATTTTTTGTTCAAAGTTGTAAATCCTAGTCATACATGGGTTGTATTCCCAAGCTTCTTATTATACATATTGCTTAAACATACATGTAGTGTGGTAGCATTAGGGGAATTTTGAGGTCTGAAATGGGTCCCTTAAGAAAAATGTACAACGAAAATAAATTTATAAGAACTAATTGGATTCAAGATGATGATGTCAACCATGGGGGCTGATTCAACATTTTTGGAGTAAAAAAGTAAAAAGATTAAAAAATAATAAAATAATAAAACTACTTTTTCAACTCATATTTTCTACTTATCTTCCTAACATTTTACTAAAATTTCGAGAGGGAGTAGTCGGTGAATGCAAAATTTAATTCCTCATCCAAGGAGTACCCATGTTTCATACTTTCGATGAAACCTGCTT
Organism: Pinus tabuliformis; assembly: GCA_031772625.1. Classification (NCBI taxonomy): domain Eukaryota; kingdom Viridiplantae; phylum Streptophyta; class Pinopsida; order Pinales; family Pinaceae; genus Pinus; species Pinus tabuliformis. The sequence continues at coordinate 755,603,359 of CM062808.1, read as the reverse complement.
CACTAAAAATGAGAAATACATGAAAAAATGTGATTGCAATCATGTTTTTCATCTATTTATTAGATTTTGCATAGTAGGGTCCATCGAAAGTATGCAACATGGCTACACCATCGATGAGTAACCAATTTTTTCATGCAAGGAGTGTTTTTGCTTGAAAATTGAGCAAACCCATAGGGAGATAAGTTGAAAATATGAGTTGAAAAAATAGTTTTTTCTTTTTTCCTTTAAAATTTGATGATGTAATCTAATCTTATTTTATTGTTTCCAATTTTATTTTATAATTTCCTTAGGAGACTCATTTTAGACCTCAAAATTCTCCTAATGAACATGATGTCTCAAGTTGTGGAATGCACCACTTAAATAGGTATGAACGTGGCAAGTGTACTCATACTCTACCTTGATGTAGTTTCTTCTAAGACCTACTATTTAGGCATACATGTAATCGGTGGCACATGGAGTTATGGATGATAAGATGTGGAATTTAGCATTTAAATAGGTATGAGGGTGGAAATTGTACTTGTATGCTAGATTGGAAAAGGGAATGCAAAATATTAGGATGGGATATGATTGATTAACCATGTGTGAGAAAACATACCTCATAAAATGGACATATACAGTAGCTAGTTACACATGTATGAAAGTGGATGCTAACTTTATTATATGGGCTCTAAAAAAGTTGTTGGAACTAGATTAATCTTCTTTATTCAATTTTAAGATGGGCATTATTAGGGTAGTTTGGGTAAACTTGTCTCATTCATAGAGTCAATTTATAGATATTGGTTTTTGAGCTCTAGGTTTTGATAGCCCGTGGTTTTTTTCTATTTTATGCTCACATAATGTAGCTTCTTTAAAAGCATGAAGAATCCATTATAATTATCCTTTGGGCTAGGAATAGTAGATATATTATCACATTTGGTTTTCCTGAAAGGATTTCATGGTAAAATATGTTGTTGATGTGCTATTAATTTTCTATGTGTTATTATTGGTTTATTTTTATCTCATTCATACTAATAAGTGGTATTAGGCCCTAGGAATTATGACCTGTAGAATGAAGTGATGGTTGTAAATTTTAGTACATTATATGTTGAGGTGGCAGATAACATAGAGATGCCCAATTAGGATTTGATTTTCTTACATGAAGATCTTTTGTAAGGAAATAGAGGTCTACTATGGTGATATGCAGCCAAAGAAGTGAGATTTGGTGAGGAGAGCACCTTGTGCAAGTAGATGTGCAAACATAAGAAAATGGTAACATAATTTATAGAAAACAATAAGAACAAAAAAAATTACTCTAGAGATGAAATTTGTAAATTAGATGTATGTGGGCATAGGACTGTCAAATTTGGTTAGGCATGTATAACCTTACTAGTAAATTCTTGGCATAGGGTAAAGTATTGCATTAGACCTAGGTGATAGGGGAGGAGAACATGTAGATTTCCCCAATCAAGTTGAATGGGGGGGATCTTAGGATAAACTTGACTTGGTGAAAGAGTCAAATTTTTTAAGTTAGGGGTGGTTTCGGGAACATTGGTTTTGGTGGCATGGGGATTTAAATCCCATGGATTACATTATATGAATCCTTTAAAAGGCTTGGGGATTCTCCATCGTGATCTGCATGATTCGACCATATTTTACACTTGGCCAGACATGATGTTGGTAGGCTTGGGCCACTTTTATGTGTAAGGCATGGTAATATCAAATCTATTATTTTGATATGGTTTTCCTGTAAGGGTTTTCATGTGATTTTAATTTTTAAATGTTATATTATTTATCTCTTTTTTAATTTTTGTACCATTTAAAAAACATTTTTAATTAATAACTTAATTTATATAATCTAGAAATTATTATTATTATTATTATTATTATTATTATTATTATTATTATTATTATTATTATTGATTGTTTGAACCATATCAAGAATATTATATCTCTAAAAATCTACACTATGGACACAACAATTATGACAAAAGTGGGTTTATTCCAAATATTTAGCTTACACATGCAATTCCTTGGAATGCCTAGTGGATTAAAAAGTATTATTTATTTGATATATAAACCATTATGCCTATATGTTAAAATATGTCAAAATACTTTAAAAAATTTACAAAATATACAAAATATACTAACTATTGGGAGGTGGGATTACATCTTTGTTTCTTCTACAAAAACTGATACAAAAATAAAGAATGATCAAGAATGATAAAAAAAACTCTTAGTATATCAAAGAATATTTGATACTTTAGGGAGTTGGAGTTTATTTCTTTGTTAATTCATACCTCTTGTCAAAGGAGGGGAGGGACATGAGTTTATCTTTCCCCTTTCGAAAAGGATGGAGAGGAAGAAGCATTATCATCTTCAACATTTTTTTGCAGGTGCAATATCACCTTTCTTTTTTTCTCCTTTTTTGTAGGTGTGGCTTCTTTTTTTCCCCTAGAGTTCTAGTATTTGGTTTGTTAGGCTTCTTCCAATGACCCTTGAGATCCTAAATCATTATCCTTCTCTACATGTGTATTTATAACATCTCTATTAGTGTGGTGACCTACCTTTTTATGTTTTTTTTTCATGGATTAACTCTTCACCTTCTCATTTTCATTTGTAAATCCATAAATCAAAGATTCATGATGGTTCTGGGTATTTCTAGGGGAAAGAAATATGATGGAGGGTCATCAATCTGTTTCTATTTCTGTACTTCTAGAATACTAGTTTAATTTACTTGAGTTGAGTCTATTTGAGTCAGTTCCTTAATATTAGTGATGAGTATGTGTTAATAATGGTTTTTATTTTGAAATGGGCTCTTGATATGTTGAAGGAAAAATATGAAATTTCTTACTTAAAATAGAATTGAGGGTTTAATAGTTAGTTGGAGATCCTAGTTTGGATCCAAAACAATCTACTTTTGTAATTTAATGTCAAAATTGTATTCATAAGTGTGGGATAGATGGATTAAAAAAAAGATAGATCTTCTATCTATTTGTATTTTGTTGAAATATCAATTGGGTTTGAACTAAGTGAAATAAAATATTGAAAGGAAAGGGCATCATTGACCTTATGTTAAATGGAGAGCACCCTTGTTGTTAAATCTCTACTTATGAATTGTTGAGCTAGCTAATGAATCTCAACTACTTTAGTTTCATTGCAAATATAATTTCTATTATCTGAGGAAATTTTCTTCAATATGACTTTGTAGATGCATTAGAAGGATCTCTATATGCTAGAGGTCATATATGAATTTAACTCTTGTCTTGATTTGTTAAAAAACAAGAAAATCCCAAAATGATGTTCCAGTAACATTAGGGATCATAAAAGTGTCAGTGAAAAGATGAATTTACTATGAGAATGATTTGTAATTGTTTGATCTCCTACTTCAATGGTATATTTGAATGGCCAACAAAAAGTTTAACACTACCCTGATTTGTTTTCAAGTGATCTAGTACTTTGAGATTATCTAGACTGGAGATCATCTGTGGATATCACCACATTTGTTTTTGTCAGAGATCGATACCTATATGCCATGCTTGGAAGTTTTCCATTTTAAGCATAACATTGTTAATTTGGTTTAAGGATTGTTGTGTTAAGAAGGACTACAAGTTAGTTTCTCTACTACTTTTAGTAAACCATCATAATTCCACCAGATGTCTACATCAATTGGTATCATAGTGGCTAGCTCTCTGGAAGAGGAAATTAAGACCTAAATTAATTGATTGCAAGTTGTCCCTGTATTTGATATATTCTGTCAAGGATGGAATTTAGAGTTGGAATAGGTAGAGGTCAAGGAAGAGGTCAAATAGTTGCGAATGCAGAATTGAGGGAAAAGGTGAGAACTCTTTGATGAAGGATGGAATCCATGGAGGCTACTAGGAATCATGATCATATAGGTGATACAAGTGAGGAGGAATAACTTCTGTAAGCAGAAGAGGAGAAAATTACAGAAACCCCATAGGTCAAGCATCTAAAGTTAGTTCTTGGTCCAAGTTCAAGGTCAAAGGAAGAAGTACCTAGATACAATGGAAGTTTGTATCCAGAAGAATTGGTGCATTGGATAAATTCTTTGAACACACATTTTAAACACGAAAGTATACCAAATGAACCACAAGTCAAGTTTGTCGTTACAAATCTAAGAGGATGCATGATTTTATGGCGGGATGGAGTGAAAGAAGAGAGGGTCTTGAAGAACAAAGCAAAGATCAAGAGTTGGAGTATGATGACTACTAAATTGAAAGGTAAACTAATTCCTAAATATTATTGGTAAATATTGTTTAAGAAGATGCAAAATCTTCAGCAAAAGATGATGATCGTTAGGGAGTATATGGAAGGATTTTAGAGAGTGAAAATTAGATCAGGATATATAGAGGACACACCAAAGAGAATTTCTAAGTATATCAATGGTTTGAGATGTGATATCTAGGATGAATTAAGTTTAACTCCATTTAGGTCTATTGAGGAGCATACCAGGTTGCATTAAAAGTTGAAGAGAAGTTGATGAGGAAGCTGAGTGAAAGAAAAAGATCAAGAATTTCTAGAGTAAGAGAAAAACAACAAAAAGGAGAAGTGAGTAGTTCAAGCCAAGAACCACAATTACAAATAACCAATGATGCTAGAGGAAGAAGATATTTTCCAAGAGGGAGAGCTAGAGGGAGAAATTAACAAGTAAAATGTTGCACATGTGGTCAACTGATCCATATGTCTTGGGATTGTCCAGATAATTCTACAATATGGATAGGGGTACAAATACTACAAATTGAAGTTGAACCTCCAAAGACAGAAGAAGAAGAAGAATATCTTAATTCTCTAGAGGAATGAGAAGCTTTAACAATGAAGAGAGTGTTGTTGAATAAATGAGGATTTATGTGGACCAATTCAAAGGATAAATTTGTTCAAAACCACATTTAAAGAAGAAGGTAAATGTTGCAAGATAATTATTGATAATTGCGGCCCTGACAACTTGGTTTCTACATAAATGGTATAAAAACTAAATCTAAAAAGGGTGCCACATCCTACAACATACAAAGTTTCATGGTTGTACAAAGGCCATAAAGTGTTGAAAAATGGACAATTCCAAGTGGAGTTTCAGATTGGCAAGTATAAAGAAGAAGTGTTTTGTGATATTATACAAAAGGATGCTTGTCATGTTTTATTAAGAATATCATTGAAATATGCTAGGAAGGAGAAATACAATTGCATGAAAAACACCTATACCCTTGAGAAAGATAGTAAGAAGCATGTATTATTTCCTATAAAAGTGGAAGTAACCAATGAAAAAATTGAATCAAGCATATTGCTAATGAGTGGAATAGGAAATGGTGACGAAAGACACAGATAATGTAAAATACGGACAGGAAGATAACACTGAGGTTGTAGCCATGGACTTGAAGGTAATTTATTCACTTTTAACAAATCATAATGTAATTGATTTTGATATTGTGGCAACTAATCAAATGTTTAGTGGTTGGATGTTAATTAAAAACAAGGATAAGCCAAGCATATATATGGTGGAAGTTGTTTTGAGTGAAGAAGTTTTAATGAATGAGCAACATGAAGGTGTCAAGGAGGAAAAATTTTCTTTGGAAATTTGTGAGGAGATATAGAGCAAGGAACTTAAATCATATGGAAACCACTTAACAAAGAAAACTAATGTCCTCGAAAATATAAAAGTTTTTTTGAAATTAATTTTGATTTATTTGTTTCATGTGCAAGAAAAGTGATCCTTATTATATACGTTCAAACTTTTGTAAAGAAATCCTTGAAAGGATTAATTGGAAGGAATGTCATGTTTTCAAAAGTAGGGTAAAACAAACTCAACTTGTTGAACAATGAAGCATGGGATACTTGAGGGTTTTAAAATATGCAACTTCGGTCAAATTTCACTCTAGACTACTCATTTTATGGAGATGATGATGACATTGAGTTCCTCTTTTCGAGAGGACCAAAATTGACCGAAGGGTCAACTCGTTTGGATAAGAAGAAGTTGGTTTTTGATTTTATGTACCCACTCATGTATATTGGGTCAAGTCGGCCTCACTCACATGCACACTTGGACAGGTCAACCTCACTCACATGCACACTTGGATAGGTTGGCCTCAACATCAAATGGACATTGTCGGAAACCCCTAGAAGACTATAAATACAAGTGACCTAGAATATCATTTAGGCATCATCACATCAACATCTTTTTCTCTTCTATCTGATTTGGTTCGACACATTGGCGAAGGAAAATGTCTTATAATGGTCCAAAGTCATAGATTTCAAGTTCGCACAAAAATTAGGGTTGCTATTCTGCACACACACACAACATAGCAAAATCTCTTTCACGGACACACGCATACTAAGGTGAAAGGAGCATCTTGGAGCTATAGACGCTCACATGCTAACCTCATGGGAGCATCCAGGAGTTTCACTATAGTTGACCATCATCATAAGTTTTTGAAGTTGTCTAAGTTTGAATCAAGTTGTCTCTGATATGTTCTACCACTATAAACTGGTTTATAAATTTGTTGGGTTCTATTGTTGATGACATTGTATTGGACTCATTATAGTCTCTAATGAAAATTTTATGACAATCTAATAAAAGAATAATTTCAAAGGTTTTTCCCCTAATGGGGTTTTTCCCTCATCTTTGACCAAATCTGGTGTCTCTTGTTAATGTGTTGATTATATTCTTTGTCATTGAAATAATTCTTCTATCTTCAATTACTGTTGATGAATGGAAATACTAATTTTAATTGGAAATATTACTAATTGAAGTTTGGAATTGGGCTAAAGTAATTGATACAACATAGAACAATATGAAAATGAACATGGCATCAGAGCAAAGGTGAAGGACAGGCCCAATAGGAGACAATCCTCGAAGTAATTATCTTTGGAAATTTGGAAGAGTTGATCTAGTCAAAGTCAAGATGACTTCCTAATTCAGGAGTGATGAGAAGTTGGGCGGCTCATCCACTTTTGTTGCATGGAAAGTAAGGTTCAAGATCATAGATTATAACAATGATGTTTTGGACTTCATTCAAGAAAGGTACTTGAGCCTCCAAAAAATGCAACAACTGTAATCATTAAAAGGCACAAGAAAGGTGAGTTGAAAGCAAAGCAAATTATATCTTATGGTTTACAAGATAATCTACTTGCATATGTTGGAAACTTGAGAGGGTCTAAAGACATGCATGATAAAGCAGCTGACATGTATGAGGTCAACCATTTGAATGAAATCATCACCTTGAAAGATCAACTCAAAGACACCAAGATGAATAAAGGAGAGTCCGTACAATACTACATAATGAGGAAATCTCATGTTAGATATAAATTGCAAAGAGTTGGAGAAGTTGTGTCTGACAGGGACCTAGTGGTTGTGACTCTAAGAGGCTTGCCTCATATTTGGGAAAACTCACTCAAGAAGAGTCAACGATGATAGCAAGAGGAAGGATTTAAAATAGCAATGAAGGAGAAACTACTACATACATCACTCATGACAAGAAGAAGAAGAAAGGGAAAGGAGGACCATCAAATTCAAGAAAGCATCCTTGTTGAAATATTGGTGGAAGAAAAGAATATGTGAACATTGAATGCTATAATTGTCATAAAAAGGGAATTATGCTCGATATTTTGCCGAGAAGAATAATGGACCATGTTATAATACTAGAAGAAACAACAATCGGTTCAATGATCAAAGAAGGAGAGATGACAGAAGGTATGACCACAATGGAAGAAATGAAAGAAGAAGAAGAGATGCTCCAAGTTACCATGAAGAATATTGTCGCCCACAAAGTAGTCAAAGTTCTCTAGGTTTGAAAGATGTTGCAAATCAATATGAATATATTGTTATTTCTACCCTTAGCAGTTCATCTCCTCCGGATTCGTGGGATAGTTGGTTGGTTGATAGTGGGTCCACTCATCACTTCTATGGTTACAAGGAAGTTCCATCTAATTTGGTAGAGAGGGAGTCAAATTTGAAAATCATTCTTGGAGATAACTCCACTCATCCCATTAAAAGTTTTGATTCCCTCAAATTTCATTTGAATTCCAAGGAATCTAGAGTGCTACATGATGTAATGTATGTTCCCAGGTTAAAAAAGAATTTGATATCAATATCCTTTTTGGAATACAAAGGGATGGGGGTTGCTTTCATCAAAGGAAAGGTTCTTACTTGGCATGTTGGATCACTTATGAGAGATGCATTCACTTTTGTAACAAGATATAAAGGACTCTACAGGGTCACTAGAATACCACTATTAGCATTGGTTCATAATAAAAATAATCTAAGTGAATTATGGCATTGAAGGTTGGCTCATCTTCATTATGATGCTCTTCCAAAATTGGAGAACTTGGTCTCAGGGATTCCAAAGCTTCAAGCTCAACATGATGTTGTATTTTCAGGATGTGCTAGTGGAAAAATGACAAGGAGACCACTCCCCTATAGTGAAAACAAGACCACTGACATCCTCCATCTCATTCATTGCGACATATGTGGTCCAATTATCATGCACTCTATTGGGGGACATCTAGACTACATCACATTCAGTGATGAACATTCAAGGAAGAAATGGATATACTATTTGAATCATAAGGATGAAGCCTTCAAAAAATTTACAGAGTTCAAAGCATTGGTTGAAACTAAATAAGGGAAGAATATAAAAATATTCAGGTTTGATAATGGTGGAGAATACATGTCAAACAAATTCATTTACTTTTGCAAAAATGAAGGTGTCAAGAAGGAAATTTTTTTCCATATACTCCCAAAAAAAATGGTCTAGTTGAAAGAAAGAATGGGTCTATAGTGGAGGCCACTCGAGTGATGCTCCATGGTCAAAAGTTTCCTAAACCTATTTGGGTTGAAACTTCACATGTTGTCGTATATGTTCAAAATAGGGTGCCTTATCAAGATTTGGGAAACAAAACTCTCGAAGAGTTATTTACAGGTGTGAAGCTTGACATTAGTCATCTCTGGATATTTGGATGTCTGGTATATTTCCATGTGTCAAAGGAAAAACTAAACAAATTGGGAGCTACGGGATGAAAATGTACATTTGTTGGGTATTGTGAAAATTTTAAAGCATTTAGAATAGATATTCTCGGTCAAAGGAAGGTTTAAATTAGTAGGGATGTTACATTTGATGAAGATGCCATCCTTGGAAAAGCAAGCGACCTTCCCCCGCCTCCTCCTCCCAAGGATAATGATTATATGGATATTGTGGATGGTCCATCCATGAAGGAATCTGAGATTGATATTGTTGATGATCCCATGGAGCCCATGGATCCCTTAGATCCTCCTCCTAGTAATCCTCCTACTAGGAAGAGATCACTTTGTCTTCGTGACTCACTACAAGATGTTGAGAGACATGTTCTCATCTGAAGATCATTTACAAAAAGGAAGAAGCCATGAAAGTACCAGGGATATGTTGTAGCTATGAGAACTATGATTCAAGATAAGCCTTCCACACTTGAAGAATCCTTAAAAGCAAAAGTTTAGAAATATTATATGGCCACAGAATATGAATCTATTATGAATAATTACATATGGGATGTTGTGCCGAGACTGAAGGGGACATCCCCTGTAACTTGAATGTGGATATTCAAGATCAAGCATCTAGTTGATGGTAGTATTGAAAAATACAAGGCAAGGTTTGTGACTCAATAATTCTCTCAAAAAGAGGGAGAGGATTATGATGATATAATTGCACCTGTGGCTCCATATACAACCATTTGTTCGATAGTTTCCCTTACCGCAATTCAAGGATGGACCCTTCATCAAATGGACATAAAGACTGCATTCCTCCATGGCATGTTACAAAAATAGGTATACATTGAAAAACCATAGGAATTTGAGATAGAGGATCGAAAGACACACATTTGTAGATTGAAGAAGGAATTATATGGTTTGAAGCAAGCCCCAAGAGCATAGTACGCCCACATAAACATTTATTTTGTAAAGTTGGGATTCACAAGAAGTAATTTCGATCCCAACCTCTACTTCAAGTTAGTCGAAGGTATGTCGTTGATTTTGATTTTATATGTTGACAATATATTCTTGACAGGTAGTGAGCCTCTAATGATTGAGTGTAAGAGGGAGATATCCTTTAAATTAGAGATGAAGGACCTGGGACTCATGCACTATTTTGAAGGCCTTGGGTTGTGGCAAAGACCCGGTGATATTTTCCTTTCACAAGGAAAATATGTTGTGAATTTTTTGGAAATACTTGGAATGATAGAATGCAAGTTCCTACACACATTGATGGAAATGAACTTCAAGAATTTACGTAGAGAAGCTACAAAACCCTATTTGGAGAATTCAACCAAGTATAGACAATTGATTGGGGCGCTAATGTTCCTTGTGAACACCCATCCGAACATATGCTATGGAGTGAACATGTTGAGTCAATTCATGACCGAGCCTCTCCATGCACATGGCCAACTAACAAACACATTTTAAGATGTTTGCAAGGGATTATTACACTTGGTCTGAGATACTTTTTCAGAGATGTTCGACTTAATGGATAGACCAATGCAGACTAGGTGGGAAATGTTATCTATAGGAAGAATATGTCAGGATGTTGTTTAGTCTTGCATCTGACATCATATCTTGGATGCGAAGGAAGAAAAACTATGTAGCATTGAGTACCACCAACATAGAGTATATTATCATTAGCATGGCTAGTTGTGAAGTAGTTTGGTTGAGGAAGCTCTTTGGAGAGCTATTTGAGTAGTGTAAAGAGGAGTCATTTGACTCCATCACATATCGAAAGATGAGAAAATTGCAGATATTCTCACCAAGGATTTTATGAAAGGAAAGTTCTTGGTCTTCAGAGGTCATCTTGGATTGAAGGATGTGACCTCTCCTGATAAGGGGAACCAATGATAAAGGAAACTGAGCCAGCTATACCCCACTGCCTAAGCTCCCAAGGTGAGGAATTGAGATGGAGGGTGTTGAGTCGTGAAACTACATATCTCCTACACACTTTCCTAGACTTTCTCCTGGACCTCAAAAGCTATCAAAATCATTGCACATTGATTTTAAAAGAGCATTTAACCGGTTTTCTAACTATGTCTTTGTGTTTGCTGTTTGACTTAGATTTTGCTCATTAGATGTGGAATGCAGCCACTTTCCACAGCTAATTCAACTTTTTGTGGCTGTTTTTGTTAAACTCCAGGTTGTAGGTGTCATCAGGCAAAACAGGACACGTGGACAGATCAGGAATGACCTAGACATGGATCAGGACCTATTGGTTCAGCCGGATTCATTAAGGAAATTCGTGGTCAACGGTGATCAAGCGGTGGTCAAACAGAGGAGTCCTACAGCAACAGGACTCCGTTTTCAAAGACGTGAAGGATTCATGGCCGTTCCTAGATCCCTGGGCTCATGTTAACAACTGTAGACTACCCCATGATGCGAATCCAACAGCCACTTTTGATAGATTGAATAATCTCGGCAACCATTATGCTAAATTCATGGATGCTGTCTTTTATGTGTCCTCTGTTGACATAGTTTCACAGGAAAACAATTATGAAGCTTTTGTTATAAATAACGCGTTTCCAAACGCATAGAGTTAGTCTTTTATTGTGTAATTTTGTTGTTAAGTCTACTGTGCCATGACACTAATCCCACTGTGGTAACGAGAGGATTCATCCTCTGTTTTGAATTATAAAGAAGACTCTATTTTTATATGACTACGTGAGCATAATTTTGGACTGATAGCCTGTTGACGAAGGCCGTGCAGAGGGCCCCTGCACACTGAGGTTTCATTTTCCTTATTGCTGTAAAGTTTTATGCACTGTTTTTTTATTTTCATTACACATATTTCATAGTTATCCACCTGTGTATATTTCATTTTCTATGGTATTAAGATTTCATTCATGTACATGATCTTTCAAGCTTTGTATATTATTAACACTAATCAGTATGTGTATGTTTCAAGATAGAGTAGGCCCAGGCATTTTCATACAATTTTCGCAATAATTAGTGACATGGAATTAACCTCTCTGCTGAATTTGCTTTTCTTAATTTTTTTAATTCCAATTCTGTCTTGTTGATTTCAGTCTTATTCACTTGCTTTGTTAGTTAGTTTAGATATCAACTTGCTCATATCATTGACGTTATCTCCGAAAGCCATAGCTTAGACTACCTAGCAAGGTATCAGACTATGAATGATGTGATTTGATTTTACTTTTACTTTTCTACAAATTAGACGTCAACTTGCTCATATCATTGGCGTTATCTCTGAAAGCCATAGCTTAGACTACCTGGCGAGGTATCGAACCATGAATGATGTGATTTGGTTAGTTTTACTTTTCTCCAATTAGACATCAACTTGCTCATATCATTGACGTTATCTCCGAAAGCCATAGCTTAGACTACCTGGCGAGGTATCGGACTATGAATGATGTGATTTGATTTTAGTTTTACTTTTCTGCAATTAGACATCAACTTGCTCATATCATTGATGTTATCTCTGAAAGCCATAGCTTAGAGTACCTGGCGAGGTATGGGACTATGAATGAGGTGATTTGATTTTAGTTTTACTTTTCTGCAATTAGACATCAACTTGCTCATATCATTGATGTTATCTCTGAAAGCCATAGCTTAGACTACCTGGTAAGGTATCGAACTATGAATGATGTGAATTTATTTTACTTTTACTAGATCACAGTTTTTGATTTGTTTGAGTGTAGTAGCTTAATTCATTTTTCTGTATTTAGACAGTATCAAAGATAATGGTTTCATGATCAGTAATTCACTATTTGCTTGATTTGAATAGCAGCATATTTTTATTATTTTTCAAGTATTAATTTCACCACTAGTATGTTCTAAGACCCTCTGAAGTGTTATGTTCTGGAAATCATTATAGAAGACATAATTGCCTTAAAATATATACCCATACTTGCCTTCTAAGAGTATTCTTAAAACTCAGGGATAAGATTTTGATTCATATTAGGAGATAAACGAAGATAAAAGCCCCCAAAACAAAATAAAAATTGAAAATGACAAAAGGTAAGAAAGGGGTTGTCTTGCACATATAGTGCGCCACACTTCATCAGTCTACGACTCCCGGATTGATAATTAATGTAGAAATTTATGACACATTAAATTGACTAAACATTTTGGCACCGTTTCCGGGGAAGTGTAACTAGGTAGCCAATCTCTTACATAAAAAAAGGGGAAAATTTGATAACTTCTTGAGGTATGTTCTCCTCTTGCACCTAGTGTGATATGGAGGATCAGAAAAGAGAGTTGTTAGTTCAATAATTTCTTGATTATGCTCTCTTCTTGCACCTAGTGTGACCTGGAAGATCAGAAAGAGAATTATTAGCCCGACTTGAAAAAATAAAATTAAAAAAATGACATGCATAGAGCAAGAGATTCGAGGGGAAGGTTTATAGCTAGGGCCAAAAGTTCGATTTTCACAACTCCAGATACTTCAAGGCATAGACAAGATACACCTCCATCATCTCCGACTCACACTCCCAGCCTTAGGATTCCTGGAATTCAAGGGGCAGCAACCGAATTAGGAGACTCTTCCACACTATCCATTAAATCTGACCTAGGAGAAGAACTTGAACCTTTCTTCGCTTCTACAGGGGAACATATTGTAATCAAAGAAGTAGAATCACCTGAAGAAGAGGAGGGAGAAATTCTTCCTCATTCACCATTAATAGAAGAACCATAGGACTCTGAGAACTTTGAGGAAACTATCATGACAGAGGAAGTAGTAAATGGATTTGGAGGAGGGGGTCGAGGTAGAGGTAGAGGAGGAGGAAACAATGGAGGGGGTAGAGGTAATAATGGGTGAAATAGGGATGGATATAACTCATTTGGATTCCTTATAGCTGATGAGGAAACCCATAAAATGATGAAAAAAATTTCACCATCTGTCCTCCCAAACTTTTATAGGTTGTGAAGTGAGGATCTTGAAACATTTCTATTTGAGTTTGAAGTCTTGTGCCGAACGTATGACTATATGGAAGACTCTAAAAAACTCAAGCTGTTTCCTTCAACATTGAAAGGAGCTGCTTTGAAATGGTTCATGGGATTAGTCACTCAGTCTATTAGGACTTGGAATGATATGAAACAAACATTTTTGGATAGATACCTAGATTATTATATGCCCACCAATCATAAGGATGAGGTATTCAAGATGATGCAAAAAGAATATGAAAACTTGGGGGATTTACTTGAAATATTTCAATACAACTTAAAGAGAGCAAAAATGAGTAATTTAGATGAGGAAACCTTGAAATCCCTTCTATGAAAATCCATTAGAGATGAATGGATAGATATTTTAAACATGATGGGGAAGGGAGATATTTCTCAACTTCCACTCCATGACATAGCAGAACTATGCGTCCATCTCTCAAGGGGAAAATCTAAAACTGGAAAAGGGCCTACAGATCCTTCTCTTATTAGAGCAAACAAATCTGCAACTCAATCAGTAAGTAGGGCAGAGATTGGTAATATGCTTGATGAGTTCAAAATTGATATTCTAGGGACCCTTAATGAACAACTAGACACCCTTAAAATACAAAACAAACAGAAAGCAGAAGCCGAAGCCTTAGCCATATTTTGTCCAAAATGTAGAAAGAAACATGCTTTAAGGGAATGTCCCTTGGATGCAAAAGTTGTAGAAACATGTGTGATTTTCTCAGAAAGCCATGAGACCAAGGATTGTCCTTCAATTCCTGGGCTCAAAGCTGTCTTTCAGGAAGATCCAAATTCAGTAGAGTCCCTTTGTTTTGTTTCAAGAAGACCATGGCAGGGGCCACAAAATCAAGGATTTAACAATCCTATGAACTTTCAGCTCCCACCAAATTGGAATTCTTGGCAACAACCTTGGCCCCAATCTCAAAATCCATACCAATCATGGGCACAAGGGATGCAAAATCCTTATGGGAGATTTGCTCAATTTTATCAATATCCTCCATCTTTTCAAAATCAACAAAATCCACAACTTCCAAATCAAAACCCACAACTTTCATTACCATTTCCACAACAAAAACCTTCTCAAAAAAGTCCAAATTCTCAACTCTTGCTTCCATTTCAACAAAAGAAAAATCAACTACCAGCCCAGCCATTACCAAATCTCGACAACAAAAATCCTCAGAATGCTTACATGGTAGAAGGACAACAATTTCCTACCTATATGATTGTTCCTCTCAATGATGTACAACTCAAGTCTAGTAGAATTTTAGAAAAACCTTCTATAGATGTTCAAGAGCAAGATACCTTTGAGGAGGATTCTCTTAAAGCCAATAAAGGTTCCAAGGAAGCATCTCTTCAAAACCCAAACATTCAAAAAGAAAAAGAAAAAGAGTCAACCCCCACAACTCCTATAGTTGAGAAATTTGCATCTTCATCTACACCTCCTTTCCCTGAACGATTACAAAATGACAAAGCGGTAGAAAAACAAATCTTGTTGCCTGACTATGATTTTCTAGATGAATTAAAGAATGTCTGTATCAAGATTCCCTTGCTACAAGTCATTCGAGAGATTTCTATTCTAGCAAAACAATAAAGGAGTTGAGTCTTAAGAGACCAGGAAGGAAACCAAGAGATACAAGAAGAATCCACCTGGTAGGAAAAATTGTAGATATCATGATGGGAAAAATTACCATGCAAGAAATTTGTAGATCTAGGTAGTCCAATGGTCAAGACACATATAAATGGGATAGAAATTCCAAATACTTTGATTGACTTAGGGGTTTCTATCAACATTATTAGTAGACAGACTATGGAACAACTTAAACTTCCTAATATTCTTTTTACACCCACCTTACTGCAACTTGCAGATAGATCAATAATCAAACCAAATGGTGTATTAGAATATATTTCAGTCTCCTTAGATTCTTGGGAATATCCAGTAGATTTCATGATTTTGACTCCCAAGAGTAATTTAGGAGGGCACCCAGTCATCTTAGAAAGACCTTGGCTAGCCACAGCTGATGCTTTCATTAGTTGTAGATCTAGAGATATGTACATTTCTGATGGTAGTTCAACAAAGAAATTCAATCTGTATCCTCGAGCAAAAGCAATTACAGAAGTAGGAGACAATGAATGGGTCGATGATGAGGACAGTATACAACCTGTCTTTACCATTTCTGAAATCAGTGAACATAGTCAAATTCTGAACACATTGGGAAATTTTGAAACATCTTCAGAATATGACCACACACAATTTTAATTAGATTCTGATATTGAGTACTTATCATCAAGACAAATGTCTCTTTACTCTATGGAGAGTTCGATAGTTCTACCATTGAGATTCTTCCAGGTAAAACATTGAATATAAACAAAAATTTGGAAAAATCACAACAGGAAGAGCTAACCAAAATCTTGCAAAAACATTCTACTGCATTTGCATGGGAGTATACTGATATGAAAGGTATTGACCCTAAGACTTGCATCCATCATATTTATATCAAGGAAAACAGTAGACCAATTAGACAAACTCAGAGAAGGATGAATCCAAATCTTAGGGAGATAGTGAAAGAAGAGCTCCAAAAACTACTCAATGTAAACTTCCTTTATCCAATTTCAGATAGCCGATGGGTTTCTCCTTTGGTTATAGTACCCAAAAATAATGGTAAATGGAGGGTATGCATTTATTACAGGGAATTGAATAAGGAAACTTTGAAGGATCACTTTCCCTTGCCCTTTATCGATCAAGTATTAGATACATTTGTAGGCAAAAAGTACATTTCATTTTTGTATGGTTTTGGTGGTTATAATCAAATTCAGGTAGCACCTGAAGATCAGGATAAGACCACATTTACCTGTCCATGGGGAAATTTTGCTTATCGAGTGCTTTCTTTTGGATTATGTAATGCACCCGCAACATTCCAAAGAGTAGTACTAGGAATTGTTTTTTATCTAATCCATGATTGTGTAGAGGTTTACATAGATGATTTTATAGTTTAGGGTGATTCATTTGAAGAGGCATTAGAAAATTTGGAAAAAGTCCTTATAAGATGTAAAGAAACAAACCTCTCTCTAAGCCATGAAAAATGCTTTGTGATGTTTACTGAAGGTATTGTTTTGGGACATCATATCTCATGGGATGGATTAAAGTTGATAGATCAAAAGTTGAATTCATCTCCAAGTTGCCTATTCCAAATTGTCAAAAAGATGTTAGAAGTTTTTTGGGATTCACTGGATACTATAGAAGATTTATAGAAAACTTCACTAAAATAGCATCTCCACTCTTCAAACTGCTTACAAAAGACTGTGAATTTAAATGGGGTCCTGATTGCCAAACAACATTTGAAACTTTGAAAACAAGAATATTTGAAGCGCCTATCTTGAGAGGACCAAATTGGAAACTTCCTTTCCATATTTCTACAGATGCTTCAGATACAGCTTTAGGAGCTATGTTGGGTCAAAAAGATTTAGTTCCTTATGCCATTTACTATACCAGTAAAAATTTAACTCCCACTGAGTTGAACTATATTGTGACTGAAAAAGAGCTCTTAGTTGTTCATGCAATCAATAAGTTCAGACATTATATAACAGGCTATGAAACTTTTATTCATACTGATCATTCTGCAATTAGATATCTAATGAACAAACCTATTACTAATGGCAGAGTTACAAGGTGGCTCCTACTTTTACAGGAATTCAATATTACTGTGTTGGATAGACCAGGGAAACAAAATACAGTAGCTGATTTCTTGTCTAGGATTCAGAATACTAAAGAAGATTCTCTTGTAGAGGACAAGTTTCCTGATGAATATTTATTTGTAGTAACTACTAAGACCCCTTGGTATGTAGATATAGCTAACTATTTGGTTACAGGGAAACTACCTCCACATTTATTTCCTGGTGAAAGAAGAAATATTATTCAGGAGAGTTCAAAATATTCATGGATTTCTAATGAATTGTTTAAAACAGGGCCAGATCTTGTGATCAGAAGATGTGTTAGGGAAGATGAAATGCCTGGTATCCTCAAAGCATGTCATGATGAACCATGGGGCTGACACTTTGCTGACAAAAGGATAGCCTATAAAATCCTCTCTTTAGGATATTATTGGCCATCCCTCTTCAAAGATGCAAAACAATATGTCAAAATGTGTGATAGCTTCCAAAGAGTAGGGAAACATACCCTTTCAAATGAAATGCCATTGCATCCACAAGTACTCATCGAACCCTTTGAAAAATGGGCTTTAGATTTCATTGGACCTATTAACCCACCATCTAAACAAAGAAAATATATATTGGTATGTACTGATTATGTCACTAAATGGGTAGAAGCCAAAGCATTACTTTCTGCTACTGAGCATTCATTTGTTAGTTTTCTTTATGAGGATATTTTTACTCGCTTTGATGTTCCAAGAGAAATTGTGATAGATCAGGGAAGTCAATTCACATCCAACCTGGTGGAGAAGCTGATGGAAGAATACAAAGTCAAGCACAGAAAATCTACTCCTTACCATCCGCAAGAAAATGGTCAAGTGGAGTCTACAAACAAACTTATTGAAGGCATCATCACCAAGACTATTCATCTACACATAAGATATTGGGCAAAAAGGCTTCCTGAAACCTTGTGGGCCTACAGAACTACATGGAGAAATAAAACAGGACATTCTCCCTATGAACTTGTTTATGGGAAAGAAGTCCTGCTCCCCATTAAGTTCCAAGTCAAAACTTTCAAGATGGCAGTTCAGTTGGGAATGGATCTATCAGAAGCCCAAAAGCATAGAATGGAGCAGTTGAATGAGCTAGATGAGATCAGACAAGAAGCAATCCTAAGAACTAATCTAGTTCAATATCAAAGAGCTAAGTGGCATGACAAATACATCAAGAAGAAAAAGTTTCAAGAAGGAGATTGGGCATTGCTATTTGATTCCAAGTTTAAATATTTTAAAGGAAAATTTCAAACTCATTGGCTTGGGCCATATGAGATTGACAAAATCTTTAGCAATGGAGCAGTAAGAATCAAAACCATTAATGAACATCAAACTCCTCTTATTGTGAATGGCCATAGATTAAAGATCTATCATAAGCCACTCTCAAAAGAGGAATTTGTCAAAATCTTTCAAGATAGTTCTGCAATAACGCTGGTGAAGAAGAATCCTTCTTCTCCACCAGCCTAGCCTTTGTTCTTTTCTGTTTTTATAAAAAAAAAAAAAAATAAATAATAATAATAATAATGTGTATAAGCCTGAAAACCAATCATTGATTGGCAGTCTTATACCAAAAATACAGCGCGAAAATCGGGAACTCCTGACGCCCTATATTTTCCAACAAAAGAAAAAATCTTTTCTCATTGTATCCATAGTTTCATGACATTTCACTTCACTTCATTTCACTCCACTTAATTTCACTTCACTTCATTTCATTTCATTCTGCCAATAAAAACCCTCTCATGACCAGTTTTGATTCACTCAATCATCATTTATCCATCTCCATTCAGTAATATGATCATTGTGTCAGTTTCCACAGCTAAACCAAGTTTCCGCAGCCAAAAGCTAATTCCGCAGCCATCACTCTATTTTTCAACACTAACAGTCAGATGTTAGTTAAATTATCATGAAAATCAAATGTAGGTATGGCAAAAGGAAGATATTCTAAAGATATAAAGCACCTAGAAGCATCATCAGGAAGCAGCTAATCAAAGATCAGTGGACGAAAGTGGTAAGTTCGAAGGTATGAGCAAAGTTCATTTCAAATAGCATTTTAAAACACATTTTACATAATTATTAAACCACCAGCTCCATTATATGTAATGATTCGCCTTGATAGCTTCCATAACTGCTCCATAGCCTTTACATAATTCCACCATGAACCTTGCATTAATTTTAACATCCTCATGATCCATCTCCGAACTTAACTCGTGTTTAATGGTACCTTGACACTCCATCTGTTAAACCAGGTAATTATGAGGACGTGATCGATTTGGTCACGGCTCTTTCCTACCGCACAAATTTCGCAGCCATTTTGTGAGCATGCTAATGTCTATTTCGCAGCCGTCTAGTTCAAAACTTTGTCGGGTTCACTCTATTTCCATACTGCCCCATTGAAGTTGCATTTATATTTCTAGTCTGCTCACATAAGCCTTCATTCTGTCAACCAATTCTAGCCTTCATTCTGTGAACTCATTCTCGCTACCTATTCTCTGTTCTTCCATTTACGACTACTGGTTTTTCTCCACAGTCCTTCTACATCCCCCGCAAGCACAACCGTCTCACCTCCGATAGTCTATCATTCACGCAGATGTATTTTAAAGCATGGGAATGAATGGGTCCTATGTTGAGAGCAGAACCGGAAGGGCCCAAATTTATGGAAGGGTATCCACAATTGAAAAGCATGCTAAGGAAGGCACGGTGGCTACAATTCATTCAGAAATTTAGAGGCTACAACAAGGAAGTTACAAAGACTTTTGCGAGGTATTTTGATGGCGTGGAAGTTGAGGTTGGAGACCTTAAATTCTCAGTCACAGAGGCATCCATAGTAGCCGCAACGGAACTCCCACAGGAGGAAGAACGGTGGTTCAAAAATAAAATCTTTGACGAGAGAGCATGGAGGGTTATCCTACAAAATCCAAGTATGGATATAACCATTTTCAAACTTGGAATCCCTATCTCTGCTTTAGAATAAAAGTGGGCTAGTCTATTATTTATAATCCAAAAATTCATTACTTGTGAGCGACGATTCGGGTCAATGTATATGTACCACACCCGGTTGCTTATGAATTTTGTAGAAAATCAAACTATTAATTTGCCCTACTTTTTTCTAAATAGCCTATAAAAGAATGTCCATCACCGTCCAAAAGAATCTGGGAGACGTAGAACCCCACCTGTACCGTCACAGCCTTGTGAAAATTTTGATTGAAAAACAGTTAAAGGAAAAGAAGGACACTTGGGAGCAGTTTTTGGTTAGAAATCTCTTTCAAGATCCACATGAAATACCTGAAAGTAGCTCATCAAGGAAAAGCAAAAGAAAGAAAACAAGTGTTAAAATTCAGGACACTCCTACTGACATAGTTAAAGAAACTAGTAGGGAAGAAAAACTGTCTGAAAGTAGGAAGGAAAGGAGTAAGGGTAAGAAGCCAAGAAAATCAAAAGGAAAAGAAATATTGAGGTTGTCTATCAAACCCCAGAACCTTCCTCAGAAGAGGACCACAAAATATTGTCTGAAAGACTAGTTTACCTTCAGGAACAGTCAGCTGCAGCAACGAAGATCCTGAACACTACAATACAACGCTTGGCTTGCTTAGCGTGACTACAAAAGATTTGGAGCTTGACTTGTCCTTGAATCTTTGAGGTATCGAAAATTTTTAATTCTTTGATTGCATTTTGGAACATTCTCATTCGTTTGAGCTTGTGTCCAGAGCTTACAGTTTACTACCCAGAGAGGCCATGAAATCTGTACAGTGCAATTCTAGAACAAAAAACAGAAAAATAATGTAAATTCTGGATTTACTTTGAATCAATTTTGGTAGATAAATGGTATGAAAATTACTTTTCTATATTGGAAATATTTTTGGCATTTCCAGAAAAGTAAATAATATGGGTTTAGCCCTCCATTTTTTAAAGACAAAACAAATAGTATACTTTTATAAATTAATAAAGTATACTTTTATAAATTAAATGGTTAATAAATGATTATATTATTTTTTAATACAAAATTTAAAAAATGGGTTGTTGTTTTAGAGATTTGATCTTTTATAGTATTCTAGAATTTTTTTATTATGATGGATTTATTTTATATAAGTTTGCATTTCTAGAGCTTTGATCCCTCTTCATATTCATAAACTCATAATTAAAATGCACCTATACTAGTTTTATACATATTTAAATATTAATCCTATGAAAATCCCTCTCCACTTAATTTATGTAAAATACGTAGATTAAACTTACAATTTCAACCAATCTTTCCTATATTTTAAACAAATTGAAAAATGGCTAAAATGTAAAAGATATAAATTTTTGACTCTCTAAAATATTTTAATCATACTATTTTATTTTTTTAATTGCTTTGAAATATTTTATCTAAGGGTTACATTATTCCTACTAACATGTATTTTCATGGTAAATATATTTTTAAATGTACAATGAATATATTAAATATATACTAATTATCTTATTTGGTTTTCACGATTATTTTATTTCATTTTTTTTAGTTTTGGAATAATAATAATAATAATGTGTATAAGCCTGAAAACCAAGCATTGATTGGCAGTCTTATACCGAAAATACAGGGCGAAAATCGGGAACTCCTGATGCCCTATATTTTCCAAAAAAAAAAATCTTTTCTCAATGTATTCATAGTTTCATGACATTTCACTTCACTTCATTTCACTCCACTACATTTCACTCCACTTCATTTCACTTCACTTCATTTGATTTCATTCTACCAATAAAAACCCTCTCATGACCAGTTTTCGTTCACTCAATCATCATTTATCCATCTCCATTCAGTAATATGATCACTGTGTCAGTTTCCGCAGCTAAACCAAGTTTCCGCAGCCATCACTCTATTTTTCAACACTAATAGTCAGATGTTAGTTAAATGATCATGAAAATCAAATGCAGGTATGGCAAACGAAAGATATTTTGAAGATATAAAGCACCTATAAGCATCATCAGGAAGCAGCCAATCAAAGATCAGTGGATGGAAGTGGTAAGTTCCAAGGTATGAGAAAAGTTCATTTCAAATAGCATTTTAAAACACATTTTACATAATTATGAAACCACCAGCTCCATTATATGTAATGATTCGCCTTGATAGCTTCCATAACCGCTCCATAGCCTTTACATAATTCCACCATGAACCTTGCATTAATTTTTAACATCCTCATGATCCATCTCCGAACTTAACTCGTGTTTAATGGTCCCTTGACACTCCATCTGTTAAACCAGGTAATTATGAGGACGTGATCGATTTGGTCACGGCTCTTTCCTACCGCACAAATTCCACAACCATTTTGTGAGCATGCTAATGTCTATTCTACAGCCGTCTAGTTCAAAACTTTACCGAGTTCACTCTATTTCCATACTGCCCCATTGAAGTTGCATTTATATTTCTAGTCTGCTCACATAAGCCTTCGTTCTGTGAACTCATTCTAGCCTTCATTCTGTGAACTCATTCTCGCTACCTATTCTCTGTTCTTCCATTTACAACTACTGGTTTTTCTCCACAGTCCTTCTACATCCCCCGCAAGTACAACTGTCTCACCTCCGACAGTCTATCATTCATGCAGACGTATTTTAAAGCAGGGTAATGAATGGGTCCTCTGTTGAGAGCAGAACCGGAAGGGCCCAAATTTATGGAAGGGTATCCGCAATTGAAAAGCATGCTAAGGAAGGCACGGTGGCTACAATTCATTCAGAAATTCAGAGGCTACAACAATGAAGTTACAAAGAATTTTGCAAGGTCTTTTGATGGCGTGGAAGCTGAGGTTGGAGACCTTAAATTCTCAGTCACAGAGGCATCCATAGCAGCCGCAACAGAACTCCCACAGGAGGGAGAACGGTGATTCAAAAATAAAAGCTTTGACGAGAGAGCATGGAGGGTTATCCTACAAAATCCAGGTATGGATATAACCATTTTCAAACTTGGAATCCCTGTCTCTGCTTTAGAATAAAAGTGGGCTAGTCTATTATTGATAATCCAAAAATTCATTACCTGTGAGGGACGATTCGGGTCAATGTATATGTACCACACCCGGTTGCTGATGAATTTTCTAGAAAATCAAACTATTAATTTGCCCTACTTTTTTCTAAATAGCCTGAAAAAATGTCCATCACCGTCCAAAAGAATCTGGGAGACGTAGAACCCCACCTGTACCATCACAGCCTTGTGAAAATTTTGATTGAAAAACAATTAAAGGAAAAGAAGGACACTTGGGAGCAATTTTTGGTTAGAAATTTCTTTCAAGATCCACATGAAACACCTGAAAGCATCTCATCAAGGAAAAGCAAAAGAAAGAAAACAAGTGTTAAAATTCAGGACACTCCTACTGACATAGTTAAAGAAACTAGTAGGGAAGAAAAACTGTCTGAAAGTAGGAAGGAAAGGACTAAGGGTAAGAAGCCAAGAAAATCAAAAGGGAAAAGAAATATTGAGGTTGTCTATCAAACCCCAGAACCTTCCTCAGAAGAGGACCACAAAATATTGTCTGAAAGACTAGTTTACCTTCAGGAACAGTCACCTGCAGCAAAGAATAAAGGGAAAGAAAAACAGAGTGGGGAGAAAGAGGAAGCTAGCCCACAAAATTTAAGGAGAATTTCTAGACTTAAAGGGAAATTGATGAAAGTACAAATTAAAGGGCCCCACTTTATTGATTTAGTAGGGGAAACATTGGAACAACCTTCAGCAATCCCTCCTGGCCGTGGCCCACACCATACTCCTATTCCTCAGCCAGATTTTGAAAATAGTCTTGCTCAGCTAAATTTTGAGATCAGTCCTTCTCAGCCAGATTTTGGGGACAGCCCAAGGAAGACTACACCTGAGAGAGATCCAATCCAGCAAGAAATGTATGATTATATTGAGACGTTGGAGAAAACTGCCACAGACCAAGGAACTTCATCTGCCCAGCCTAATACAGCTCAAGAAGCTCAAATCCAATCACTAAAACAAGAAGTTTTTGAGCTGGAGGTCCTAAATAGAAACATCAAAACAGAAAATGAAACATTGAAAGAACAAGGCAGGTTAGATAAGATTATTAACGGCAACACCATGTTGCATCGTGGGCTATGGAAGAAGAAAAATAGAAAATTAAAGAAAAAGAATAGGAGATTGAGCAGGGCTCTCATTAACCTCAAATTCAAGTGCCTAATGAGGAAGCCGAGGATGATAGTGGTCCCAAGAAAGAAGAAAAGAAGGTTGGATGTGTTGGCAGAGGTCTCAGAACACATGAATTGAAAGGAGGAGGGTCAAATTTTTGGTTGCATGGGGACATGCAACACCTTCACAATGGGGCTATGTTGAGTCCTGAAACTACATATCTCCTACACACTTTCCTAGACTTTTCCCCTCACCTGGACCTCATAAGCTATCAAAATCATTGCATATTGATTTTAAAAGAGCATTTAAGTGGTTTTCTAACTATGTCTTTCTGTTTGCTGTTTGACTTAGATTTTTCTCATTAGTTGCGGAATGCAGCCACTTTCTGCAGCTGATTCAACTTTCTGCAACTGTTTTTGTTAAACTCTAGGTTGCAGGTGTCATCAGGCAAAACAGGACACATGGGCAGATTAGGAATGACCTGGACATGGATCAGGTCCTATTGGTTCAGCCGGATTCATTAAGGAAATTCGTGGTCAATGGGGATCAAGCGATGGTCAAATAGAGGAGTCCTACAGCAACAGGACTCCGTTTTCAAACACGTGAAGGATTTGTGGCTGTTCCTAGATCCCTGGGGTCATGTTGACAACTGTAGACTGCCCCACAATGCAAATCCAACAGCCACTTTTGATAGATTGAATAATCTCGGCAACCATTATGCTAAATTCATGGATGCTATCTTTTACGTGTCCTCTGTTGACGTAGTTTCATAGTAAAACAGTTATGAAGATTTTGTTATAAATAACGCGTTTCCAAACGCATAGAGTTAGTCTTTTATTGATGTAATTTTGTTGTTAAGTCTACTGTGCCGTGACACAAATCCCACTGTGGTAACGAGAGGATTCATCCTCTATTTTGAATTATAAAGAAGACTCTATTTTTATATGTCTGCATGAGCATAATTTTGGACTGATAGCCTGTTGACCAAGGCTGTGCAGAGGGCCCCTGCATGCTGAGGTTTCGTTTTCCTTATTGCTGTAAAGTTTTATGCATTGTTTTTTTATTTTCATTGCAAATATTTCATAGTTATCCACCTGTGTATATTTCATTTGCTATGGTATTAACATTTCATTCATGTACATGATCTTTCAAGCTTTGTATATTGTTAACACTGATCAGTGTGTGTATGTTTCAGGATAGAGTAGGCCCGGGCATTTTCATACAATTTTCGCAATAATTAGTGACATGGAATTAGCCTCTCTGCTGACTTTGCTTTTCTTAATTTTTTTAATTCTAGTTTTGTTTTGTTGATTTCAGTCTTATTCACTTGCTTTGTTAGTTACTTTAGATATCAACTTGCTCATATCATTGACGTTATCTCCGAAATCCATAGCTTAGACTACCTGGCGAGGTATCGGACTATGAATGATGTGATTTGATTTTACTTTTACTTTTCTACAAATTAGACATCAACTTGCTCATATCATTGACGTTATCTCCGAAAGCCATAGCTTAGACTACCTGGCGAGGTATCAGACTATGAATGATGTGATTTGATTTTATTTTTACTTTTCTGCAAATTAGACATCAACTTGCTCATATCATTGACGTTATCTCCGAAAGCCATAGCTTAGACTACCTGGCGAGGTATCGGACTATGAATGATGTGATTTGATTTTAGTTTTACTTTTCTGCAATTAGACATCAACTTGCTCATATCATTGATGTTATCTCCGAAAGCCATAGCTTAGACTACCTGGCGAGGTATCAGACTATGAATGATGTGATTTGATTTTAGTTTTACTTTTCTGCAATTAGACATCAACTTGCTCATATCATTGACGTTATCTCCGAAAGCCATAGCTTAGACTACCTGGCGAGGTATCGGACTATGAATGATGTGAATTGATTTTACTTTTACTAGATCACAGTTTTTTATTTGTTTGAGTGTAGTAGCTTAATTCATTTTTATGTATTTAGACAGCAGCAAAGATAATGGTTTCATGATCAGTAGTTCATTATTTGCTTGATTTGAATAGCAACATATTTTTATTCTTGTTCAAGTATTAATTTCACCACTAGTATGTTCGAAGACCCTCTGAAGTGTTAAGTTCTGGAAATCATTATAGAAGGCATAATTGCCTTAAAATATATATATCCATACTTGCCTTCTAAGAGTATTCTTAAAACTCAGGGATAGGATTTCCATTCATATTAGGAGATAAACGAAGATTAAAAACCCCAAAACAAAATAAAATTTGAAAACGACAAAAAGGTAAGAAAGGGGTTGTCTTACACATATAGTGCACCACACTTCAGCAGTCTACGACTCCGAGATTGATAATTAATGTAGCAATTTAGGACACACTAAATTGACTAAACAGAGGGCTCCTGGGTTTGAGAGAAATTTGCGAAATAGGGTATTACCCATATCTGTTACCCAAAGGGTTGGAGTAGTATCTCACCCTATCTTGTTGTTTACAGAGTATACCTCAGTTTGAATCATACCCACAAGATGGGCTTGTTGAGATTGTCCCTCCCCATCTGGCCAATGGGTAAGGAGGCTTAGGGGGATGATATCCTTACCTTTGGTAGGTCAGGTATCTCTCCCAAGCTAGGATTATGATGTAGGTGTTCTACCACATAACTCTTAAGGGCCATTGCTGGGAAGTTTGGTAGGAAATAGGATGGGTTGAGTAGTAGCTCCCCTACATCACTTATTTCTTGATATGGGGTCAAAGTAGTAGTTTCCCCAATGATATTTATGGGTAGTATCCTGATGACAATTATTTCTAAATAGTAGCCCGATGACAGATATTTCCAGGTAGTATCCCGCTAACATATATTTCTGGGTAGTAGTCCACTGAAAAATATTTTGGGTAGTAGCCTGCTGATAGAGATTTCAAGTTGTAGCTTAGTGGATAAAGGGTGGTAGCTTTTTCTCCCCATGATTCTTCTTATTTAGATTCGATAATGTTTTAGCAAATAGATTTGAGTAGAGATGGGACACATGATGACAAGATGACATATTGATCGATGGATAAAGTTTTACAGGTGGAATTCTCCCTAGTTGAGAGGGAGTGTTAAAATATGAAGCTTTTATTAAACTCCACTTTGGACTACTCATTTGATGGAGATGAGGATGGTGAGTTCCTATTTTCTAGAGGACCAAAATCGACCTGAAGATCACCCCATTTGGATAAGGAGAAGTTGGTTTTTGATTTTGTGTACCCACTCATGTATATTAGGTCAGGTCGGCCTCACTCACATGGACACGTGAACAAGTTGGCCTCAACATCAAATGGACATTATTAGACACCCCTAGAAGGTTATAAATCCAAATGACCTAGAAGCTCATTTGGACATCATCACATCAAGCTTCATCTTTTCTTCTATCTGATTTGGTTTAACACATTGGTGAAGGAAAAGGTCGTACAAGGGTCTGAAGTCACGAATCTGAAGTTCACACAAAAATTGGGGTTTCTATACTAGACACATGCATAGAGGAGGGTAATCTTCTCCACATATGCACAGATGCTAAGGCCAAGGGAGCGTCTGGGAGATACAATGGCTCACATGCTAACATCAGTGGAGCATTCGAGGGTTTGACTATAGTTGACCATCATTTGAAGTTTTTTGAAGTTGTCTAAAGTATGAATCAAGTTGTCTCTTAAATATTCTGCCACTCTAAACTGATTTATGAAGTTTTTGGTTTGTATTTCTCATGATACTGTATTGGGCTCATTGTACTCTTTGTTGAATTTTATGACAATCTAATAAACGAAGAATTTCAAATGGTTTTCCTTAGTTGAGTCTAGTTTAATTTAGTTGGGTTGAGTTTTTTTGAGTTAGTTCCTTAATATTAGTGTTGAGTATGTGTTAATAATGGTTTTTATTTCCAAATGGGAGCTTGGGTTGTTTAAGGCAAAATTATGAAATTTATCTTAAAATAGAATTGAGGATCTAGCAGTTACTTGGAGATCCTATTAGTTTGGATCTCGAACAATCTTCTTGTGTATTTTAATGTGAAAAATGTATTTGTAACTATGGGATAGAAGAAATAAAAAATCAAAGATATCATCTCTTTGTATTCTGCTAAAATTTCAATCTAGCTTGAACTAAGTGAAATAAAATATGTGAAAAGGAATGGCTTCATTGATCTGGTGTTAAATGGATAGCATCATTTTGTTAAATCTTTGATTCTAAATTGTTGAACTAGCTAATGAATATTGACTAGCTCAGTTTCATTGTAAATATAATTGCTAATGTATGAGAAGTTTGTTATATTAAGCATGAAATTATTAATTAGGTTTAAGGATCATTGTGTTAAGGAGGGATACAAGTTACCAACTCTGCTATTTTTAGTAAACTGTCATAATTCCACTAGATCTCTCTATCACAATACTACTCCTCTTCTAATGCAACCTCTTCGTTGATGAATATTATTTATTGATTTGGAACATCTTTGTGGGGAGGCATGTCATTTTGACCCTAAGGAATTGTGTGTTGGGATTTGAGAAGCTAGATATCTTGGTGCAATGGATTAATTATTTCCCTTTCTTCATCTACCTGATTACAGATGTCAAATTTGTTCAATGCCAAACATTCCTTCTTGTTAGAAGATAATTATTCAACTTTGGCAACTAATTTATTTGGCCTAATGACGACCTTTACGTCCTAATCCATATCCTTCCTATGTCCTTTTGGCAATATTTAGTTGGGGGGAACCCTTTCTTCTTTTTAGTTTCTACCATTTTTCACCTTTTTCATTAATTTTTTTGGATTTGTTTTATTTTTGGGCATCTTTGGGAAATATCCCCAAGTTCATGATAATTATTACATTTAAATGGTAGTTGATCATAATACACATCCTACTAATGAGTCCAATTATCTAGCTAGAGATTTATTACTTTCGGAATTTTCTTATCAAGATCCACTTCTACCCAAATATTGGCACAAGATTGCATACATTCTCAGGTTCTACTAAATCGATATAGTGGCCCATAAACCTTCCAATGTTCCTAAAGATGTTGTCATTCCAACAATGGAGTCGAAAATATGGAATTTTAACCGAAATATGAACAACTAATTTGTGTTGAAATGTGAACTCGATTAGTTTAGATACAAGCCTTGCGCCCCAATAAAATATGGCCCATGTCTAAAAATTAGATCTCTATCTAGTTCCTTTTCAAAAATGAAAGAGAAAAACCTTCTCAAATAGAAGGAAAAAAAAAAGATTCCGTTTGTTCACGAGTCTCCAATTTTTATCCACCCAAAGATTTAAAGAGCAGGATGACAACCAAAATCCCATAAATTATCCAATTATGCCTATATCTTCTAGCATAAGAACCATTGCTAGGGATTGATTGGAAAGAAGCAAAATTTTCAAGATATCATTATATTTTTCACAAATTGGGCTAGCTTGAAGCATTGGGACCTGTTACCCACCACTTCATGGATGATATCCCTAGGAGATATTTTTCTCCATGATAAATCTCAACTGACAACCAGCAGCCCACTGTGGCCTCCTACTAGTTCATTGTGCCATTTCTCTGCCAGATGAGCCAAACATGTGATCCCTAACCCACCTATATTGATCATATGTTTGAAGGTGGACCTCCTGAATTTAAAGGTATGTTTCATCATTTGTTAATTGAGTATTGGGTTTACTTATCATGGATACTTCTGGGTATGGATTGATGGGTCGATTTGGTGGAAAGGGTGGGGTTAGTTTATGTTCTTGCCACATTGATCACTTTTGGATGTTAACCTTGGATCTCAATTCCATGGAGTCTCCTTTATTGACCATTTGGCTCTAGGGTGGTACTACTTGGGAAACCTCGACTTAGGGTGCATGGTCTCACTTTTTTATCTCCATATATTACTCCCTTTCTACTCACTATACCCAATTCATCATTTCTCCCACCTAGGTCCACATTTCCATTCTCGGTTCACATAGGGCCAACCTCCCTATCCCCTTGCCCCCACCTTGGGTCAGTCTTAGAATGATGCCTTGGAGGTTGAAGCAGTTAAAAAAAAAAATTGAAAAAAGCATAATTGGCCACATTTAACATAAAATTGTACTGAAAAATGCAAAAGATGGTCGGGACAAAATAATTAGCATGTGGGAAAAATATTATACGTGAGATCTACCCCAATCCATGGTCATCACCCTAGTTCCATAGGCCCTAGATGAGCCTCCATTATCATTCAGGAACCCATAATTTTCCCAACCCCTGGAAGGGAATGAACTGCCCTACCTTAAAGGGGGTAAGCACTGCTTTGTCTTACACATTATTCTCTTGCCCTTTGAGCCCCAAGCAGTTAATTAAAGAAAATTCATAAAAGACAAAAGGCGTATAAATAAGGGTGGAAAAATCAAGGCTAGGGCACCTCATGTACCACGATTTCTCCCTCCTACACATTACATACCCAGGTGTGGGATTTCCCTTATATAGCTACCCCTATGCCCCAATATGTGGCGCAAGATTTCCCCTCTCATTCCTTACTCCATTCCACTTATTTTTCACTCACCACCCCCACTAGAGGGATGTACCTTGGACACACTATCCCCTTTAAGGGTTGATACCAACTAATAAGGTACTTGGTTAACCCTCTTTGGAGCTTAGAGACACTAGCACATGCCAAAAACCACTATGGAACGACATGCCATTATGAAGATCCCACTTTGGTATCCATGTTTTGTAAGCTATTTTACCCAATTATTTTAATGACTAGTTGTACTAGAAGGCTAGGGGACACATTAGATCTTATGTAGGATTACCAATGGTCTCTGTTTGGGTTTGGTCTCCCAATATGGGATCCTAACCCACAGAGGTCTATGTTGGCACATATAGGGTTTACATAGACAGCCATTGGCCTCCACAACAACAGACAATACTCCACAAATCTTCACCGATGTTGAGAGACTACTAGCGATCCGTTTTCAATGATGGCGATATTCTTGTTATATTATGCTAAACGAGCCCCCACAAGAGCCCCACACTCCTGGAAGATGTCCCAGGGCTTTTACGAAGTCATGGAAACATTCATTCCACCACTCATATACTTGTAGAGGATCTATAGGCATCTCCGATTCATATGGAGACTCATGGGGTCATTTATGTGCCCTCAGACCCACTAGGAGCACCACAAGTCTACTACTTGGAGAACAAGGGGTCACCCCCTTTTCCATCATATTCCGAGGAATTTATTCCTCAATATGGCACTTCAGGACATTATTAGGCCTTTGGAGGTTCCCACGACATGCACATACTATTATTTGGCCCCTTGTGAGGCTTATTTTTACACTTGTAAGCTAGTTTGGTGGCCTTGTCACCGATAGGGGTTTTATTTGCACATTATTTTATCATTGTGGGCTAATGTAGGCCGATAGGCTAATTCAAACTCCTTGGAAGGATATATATTGATTTTAGATACATTCATTTGGATCATCACTTGACTTGGGATCTCTCTAATCATAGAGAACTTCACATTTTTTCCTTGGAGGATATTTTTTGGAGATGGATGAATTTTGATGTATGGATTTGGGATATCTTTCTTGTCTTGGAGCTTTGTATTGCAAATGAAATGTTGGTTGGATATGTTCTATAAATTTGTAAGTAAATTTTGACGTTGTTATTCTTGTTGCTGCATACTGCTAAAATTAGCGCTACTTGCTACATAATTGAAATGTGGAATTAAGAATGTTTAAGCTAATTTAATATATGGGCCAATGTTATATGAATGAAGTTTCCTAAAGATTGTTTTTCTCGATAAGCTTGCATAATTTTCTTTGAAGTATAAATGATTGATGGTCACTTTTCCTTTGTTTCTCTTAACATTGGATGAAGTTTACTTTCTAGGCCTCCATGATCAAGAAACCAAGTTCTTACTCATCATCATCCTTGATTCCATATCCCTAAGGAAATTAGGCTCTGATCCCTAAAAAAGGGCGATCATTTTAACCCTCTTTTTACCCTTTTCAAGACCCACTAGGAGCACCATAGGTCTACTACTTGGAGAACAAGGGATCAGCCCCTTTTCCATCATATTCTAAAGAATTTATTCCTCAATATCACACTTCAGGACATTATTAGGCCTTTGGAGGTTCCCACGACATGCACATATTATTATTTGGCCCCTTGTGAGGCTTATTTTTACACTTGTAAGCTAGTTTGGTGGTCTTGTCACCAATAGGGGTTTTATTTGCACATTATTTTATCATTAGAGATTAATGTAGGCACATAGGATAGTTTGAAGTCCTTAGGAGGCTATATATTAATGTTAAATACATTCATTTGGATCATCAATTGACTTGGGATCTCTTTAATCATAGAGAACTTCACATTTTTTGGAGATGGATGAATTTTGAGATATGGATTTGGGATATTTTTCTTGTCTTAGAGATTTCTCTTGCAAATGAAATGTTGGTTGGATATATTCTATAATGTTGTAAGTAAATTTTGACGTTTTTATTCTTGTTGTTGCATACTGCTAAAATTAGGGCTAGTTGTTGGATAATTAAAATGTGGAGTTAAGCATGTTTTTATCAAATTTAACGTATGGGCCAATGTTATATGAATGAAATGTCCTAGAGATTATTTGTGTCAATAAGCTTGCATTATTTTCTTTGAAGAATAAATGATTGAAGGTCACTTTTCTTTTCTTTCTCTTAACATTGGATGAAGCTAACTTTCAGGGCCTCCTTGATTAAGAAACCATGTTCTTACTCATCCTCATCCTTGGTTCCATATCCCTAAGGAAATTAGACTCTGATCCCTCAAAAAGGGTGATCATTTTAACCCTCTTTTTACCCTTTTCCCCTTTTTCCCTAGGTCTAGCCCCATTAGGTCACCTAGGGCATCAATTCCCTAGGAATTGACCCAAGGAAAAATTTTGATCTTCTACAGGATACTACATTGGTGGGATCCCTCCCTCTCCTCCAAATTTAAGGAAATTTTAATGGTGGAATCTCTGAGAATCCCAATCCCTATCTTTAGGATCGAATTTTTCCTAGCAATCCCCATTGCTAGACTTCAACATGATCAATTTAACCATTTTAAGTAAATATTCTTGTTTGGACCTTTCCTTTCACCTTTTCCAGGATAGGAACATCAGTGGTTGCTACATTCCATCCTTGAACCTGGACTAGGTCCACTTGGCCCCATGTGGTCCCACTTCTCAATGAAGGTTAGTTTTCAAAAACTTTAGGGAATTCAAGTTTCCCAAGGATTATAGGGATTGAGAATCTCATCTATAAGCCTATTCCTTCTCCCTTAACCCTCCAATCCTCATCCCTTACCCCTGGGGGAAATATTCCCTTGCTTAAAGAGCAAGCAAGTTCCATTCTTCACTCCATCCTTGGTAAAGGGTTTCTAGGGTCACTTTCCACCTATCAATTCACATATAATTTACAAGTGATTCCTACACTATCAAGAGTCCTCCCATCAGTGAAAGTCCATAAAGAGTACAAAGACTTAGATATGGTGACAGTGGGCTAAGCATCCACAGTTGCCCTTAACCTAGCAGTTTCCCTCTTAGTAATCCCTTTAGCCCCCATTGCTGGATTGTGTGGTAACGGGACCTTAGACCACCTACCACCAAAACATTAAAATATGGATATCAAAATTAGGTAGAGAAGGCAAAAACCCTCTAGAACATGAAACCATTAGCAAGGTGGTTAGAATTTCTTCAGTTATTTCAATAATTACTCTTTAGTATTTTATCTAAAAGTTTTAACATAATTCAAAAAAATATTAAAACATTATAATTATAATAATTTTATTTGTATAATTTAGAAAAAAATATAAAAAATGTAGAATTTTATATTTATTTTAGTATGTAAGTATAAATAAAATTTTCATTTTAACTAATTTCAATGAAATGAATATCTAAAAATAAAAATAAAAATAATATTTAGGTCAAACCTAAATAATCAGATAAAATGTGAATAGAATTGAAAAGAAGGAGATGTAGCTCACAGGTGAGGCCTGCACCTGGAGACTACACTCAAAACAGAGAGATCACTCTCGTACACTCTATATTCATGAATGAAAGATTACATCATTTAAGTACAACACTAGGAATTAGGAAGTTGCAACCAAACCCCTAAACTCTAGGAAATAATCCTAAACTAGGGAGATACATTACAACTATGTAACCATTTTCTCCATTAATACAAAATAATACAATTATTTTCAACTCCCACCCTTAATGGAGAAAGGATTATCCTGAACTCCTAGCATCCTTCTAGACAATTCAAACTTCACACACGCAAGAGGCTTTGTAAAAATATCAACCATATTGTCACAAGTTTTACAATATTCAACAGTAATTTCTTTTGACTGTATCTTCTCTTTGACAAAATGGAACTGAGTGTCTATATGTTTGGTGTTTTTGTGAAACACTGGATTGTATGCCAATTTAATGGTGCTCTGGTTGTCGCTTTTGATGGAAGTGGAATTATTCTGTTCTTTTCCTACATCATTGAGAAGCCTTCTCAACTAGATCGCTTCACACATCGCTGCACACAATGCTTGATACTCAGCTTCACACGAAGACAAAGCTACAGTACTCTGCTTCTTGCTGCTCCATGCTATGACCCTAGATCCTATGTTGAATGCGTAACCTGTGATGGACCTTCGATCATACAAGTTACCTACCCAATCAAAATCTGAAAAACTTGCTAGAATAACCATTCCGAACCTTTCCAGCAAGCTTCTGGCATACTTCCCTTGAGTAAGAAAGGTTTGTCCAGAGTCTTTCCATCTCATCCACTTGTGATATCTGATTTTTTTGATCAGATTGTTAGCATTCCCTGTTGCAATCATATCATATACATACAAAGAAATCAAACTAACTTGCCTTTGTTTATTAAACTTGGTATACAGATTTGGATCATTCAAGCTCCTATGAAAGCCATGTTGTACAAAAAATGAGTCAGGTTTCTCATACCTAAACCTGGGTGCCTGTTTTAAACCTGTTACACAATAATTTGTCACCATTGGTCACCGTCCCTATCGCCCCGTTCCCGTACATTGGAGGACGAATTCCGGGACCTGTGAGCAGTGACATAACCCAAAAACACTTGCATTATGTTCCCCTGAGTATGTACTTCATGTTCCATGAAGACACCTTCTGCAAATTCTCCCTGAAAAGTACTCTTTTTCCATTAGCGCAGGTCCACAAGTATCTTACCCGCGCCAATCACTGAGATCCTCAAAAGAGGGCGCGACCATTGGTGCTCTGTCACAGAACAATACCCGCACCAGCCCAGTTTGGTAATGATTTTTGCTAAAAGCACGCCCGTCTATTTTTTTCCTTTCAGATCACGAAGTCTTTTGAGGGAAAAATCCATCTGATAGAGGTCGAGAGTCATCATCTATCCTCGACATCTATCCACAGTGGCTTTTTAGAGATAATTCCAATCCACAATGGGTGTCCTGGTTCATCGAATCTTTCTCCCTTCTCCATTTATAAATATCTGTCCTCATGCATTAGACAAGCTAGTTTTTAATTCTTGGAGGAATGCTAGTTGTGATTATGCTTGTCGTGAGTGATAGTGAAGCATAGAGAGGTTATGCTGCCGGAGAGGAGGTACATTGCAAGACACATATAGTTGCTCGCCCAGCCAGAGGAGAGGTTCAACGTCAGAACCTTGGTTGTAACTTTTCCTGTCTATTATTCATTAATGAACGACTGTTGTTATAGTTCCAATCTCATTGTCTATTATAGTGATGTTTCATTTATTTCCTTTCTGACTGAAATATAGTTGTGCCTTGGTGGATTTTATGCTTGTCTTTGTTTCTTCCTTTGCATGTGCAGGTGTCCGTTTGCAAGAATCGCAAGGGTTGTGACCTGTCGGAGCGAGGAAGCGGGAATACCAACTCTGCTTCGACTATAGCGTTGGATTCCAGGTTGGTCTTCTTAATTCACCTTTAATGTACAACTAGGAACTTGCGTGGCAGCGTGATTTGATTGTGGCTAGTTCTGTTTTAGGCTAGTGGGATCGCCTCTGTCCGCAGAGGGGATTTACCTATCCAACAATTTGGCGACTCCGCTGGGGAGAAGCTATTTGGAATTTTTCTTGCATGTTAATTTTCTCTTACTTGCTTGAGTGCATGAGCTTTCTGGGTCAGTTTTGAGATTGTTATTTACTGTTTGATCCATCTGAGCACTGTCGGCCTGACCTGGGGTCGTGTTATTTATTTTTTTTAGCCGGCAAGCTTAGTTGGCGCGGTTTTTGTTCTGATAGTCGCGCCAGTTGGCGCATGTTGCCCAACAACAACTCACGCCAATCTTTTGGTAGCACAAGTTGCAGGCTGACAGTCGCGCCAGCCCTGTGTGTCGGTTGGAAGCTCTTTCGGCCCAGATTTTTATCTTTTTATATCTCTTACAGCCTCTGGAAGTGTGTTGAACCTCTATTTGACTAGTTCTGGCCTTTATCCTTCAGTTGTTTGCTGATTTCTATTGTTTTTCGTCTCAGCCCTAGAACATCTAGTGGCTTCGCATGTCTAGTCTTCTGTGGGAAGTTTCGGTCTTTTGATTTTCCAGTCAACTTGTTGGTTGTGTTCTGCACCTATCTAGTGATTGTTAAAGCTTGGTCTTCTATGCTTTGGGTTATTCACTTCTAGCTTCTCTGGATTTTGCTTGACTTCATTTGAACTTAGATTACATGGTTCATTGAAAGATCTTTTGCATCATATTAGTTAGCGTTTATTGTTATTTGTTGCTATTAAAAAGAAAAAAAATTCCATTTCTTGTTATTAGTTGCATCAGGATCTTTGTTGTTTGCTGAGTGATCATTTTATTTGTGTAAAGATTTCAACCCTCCTGTAGATAGAATTCATCGAATGAAATGGTATAGTTTTGGCATGTAGTTTGCATCTAAGAAGTTTTTGAGATATCACATGTGGTAGGACCAAAAAACTGAAACATAATTGAAGATAAACTTTAAAATAAACTCAATGAACATAACAACGCATTGGAACCTAACGCAAACATTCTAGAGGTCTAGGTTAGAGACGTGTTCCGGCGTCTTTAAACCTGGTATCTTACCGTTGAGTGGTTCGGTGATTCCTCCACGGTGAAACGATAGGTGCCAATACGGATTGTGCCCCCACGTACTGTCACGTATATATTGGGGGACCCCTATAGGATTAAAACCTTTTATCCATAGGAAGCCGAGTCTGCCACCTTACAAGCCGTAATGCACTGAACACAGCATTCTGGAAGATTGACTGCAGTACGGGAAGTCCTTGGTTTTCATCTGATTGCCGAGGTGTATAAGCAGTTTTACGGATTGTTTGGTAAACCTCTTGCCTAGTTTTCCAGAGCAGTCACTTTTGATCCTTTTCGGACTCCCTAAAAGAAAAGGTGCCTGTGAGCGTCTTGTCACTTCGTGCTCATTAAATATTCGAAGGAGACTAGAGTCATCTTTTGTCCTTTTCTCGACTCTTAAAACATGAAAAGGTCAAGTCGTGTCTTTGCGTCTTAAAATTTATCTGGCTACGATAACATCTACCCGATTAAATTTTTGTGTGCGGTAGTTTGAGTAGGGGTTGTCTCGGTAGATTCCTTAGGTTTGCAAAGTTTCATCCTGGTGGAATTACCAATTTCGTCTTCTGTCGAGATACTGGTTGTGAGTCTCCCTGTGGTTCCAAGTATACAACCACTTAGTTCTCGTGCCCCGGGCGACGAGACTTACCAGCTTCATTGGAACCCTACGTGGGAACCTTCTGAGGACAGTGTACCTTTTTGGGACTATACTTCTCCTCGTGTGTCAGTCCCACCTTTTTCCTCTGACATGGATGATTTGTCCCCTACAACGACTGATGAGTCCGTTGCGACGAGCGGTGAAATTCCCACCTCAGCGGACCCTATACATGTTAGTAGTACACCTACTACTACAGATTTCCCACCAGGCTATAAAGCTTTAAGAGATACTATGCCCTCTGGAACCCCTTTTACGGGTTCCATTTGGTCACCACACACTCTTCCTACTACGGAGCCTGTTACTCCACAAAGTCGCAGTCCAGCTGTTACCTCATTCACAACCGCTCCAACGGTCTTTGCGGCCTCTTCGACTTCTATTTTTAGTCGTCCTTCGGTTTCCTTGTTTGGAGTTTTTGATCCCATGACAAATGTCCCCATACAGGGGCCATACGATCCATATTTGTCATCCCAACCGGTTGTTGAGGTATCAGTTCCATTGTCAATTGATTGGACCTCCACCTCTTTCCATGGTGGTCAAGTTTCATCTGCACAGTCTCCAAGACAACCCCCTCAAGACCAACAAGGGCAATCCTTTCGTGGAAACCCTTTCGCTACTGGTGCTCCCCTTTCCTCTTCTTTTGTGCAACCTTCTGGCAACTCAGGTCAGTCGTCTGTTCAACCAGCCCAACCTGGTCTCCAGCAAGGTTATCCCACTGGACAAATTGGTCAACAAACTGTTAACCTAAACCAACCCAATGTCCAGTATGCTTCAATATCTGGACCAGCTATTCAACC
The DNA here is from genome assembly GCA_031772625.1 of Pinus tabuliformis. Classification (NCBI taxonomy): domain Eukaryota; kingdom Viridiplantae; phylum Streptophyta; class Pinopsida; order Pinales; family Pinaceae; genus Pinus; species Pinus tabuliformis. Next base: position 755,564,145 of record CM062808.1, on the reverse strand, counting down.
ACATGGTCAGCCTACCGTCAAGTATAATCAACTTTCTGGGCAAGCCGGTCAGCCTCAAATCCAATTAGGCCAACCAACGGCCCAGCCCATTCAGCCATCTGGTTCCTTAGGACAACCTTCAGCTACGCAAAAACAGCTCCAATCCCAGCAGTTAGGACAAGGAGGTCAAGCAAATATCAACAAGGTTATCCTTCCGGCCAGATAGCCCAACCTACAGGACATCCTTCTGGTCCTGCTCAACCTGGTTTTTCGCCCCAGGCTGGACCCCAACAACCGTCGGGGCTTCAACCGCAAGCCGGGTTTCAAACCCAGCCAACGTATCAACTTCCGACTACTCCTCCGCCTCCATTTGGAGTCCAGCCGCCTTATCAACCTCCGCCCACTCCTCCGCCTCACGTTGGAGCCCAGCTACCCTATGGTTACCAGCAACCTCAAGGGCAACCTATGTTTGCCCCGTATCAAAATTACCAACAACCGCAGACGAATCCCTATTATTCGCAACCATATGGTGCTTCTGCGGGACCATTTGGTAATCCGTGGAGTGCCAGGGGGAAAAACTTAAATCCTTACGGACAAAACCCTATGGGGCCAAATCCGTCTGGGCCCAGCCCTTGGGGGCATCCGCCAGTGGGTTGGAACCCTGGCGCTCCGTCCCAAGAGTAGCCTCAGATGTCCTTTAATCCTCAATTACCTTTCTTAGCGACTTTAGAATTACCGGATGTCTCTAAATTGACCAATGATCCTATCCTGCATAATCCATATTGGCCTCCGGTTCCAACAAAGATTCCCGGTGACTGTCCAAAATTCGATGGTAAGCCTAATGAGGACCCACAAGCTCATGTCATGACTTATCACCTTTGGTGCTCATCCAATTCATGGCTTGATGATTCCATTCGGCTGCGTCTTTTTCAAAGGACTCTCACCGGCTCTGCCGCTAAGTGGTATATCGAACTCAATCGCGGATCCTTTCAGGATTTTAACTCCTTGGCTATGGCCTTTCTCACTCATTTTCAGTTGCCCGTTCGATGTGAAACGGGTACACACCTCCTCACATCCTTGAAACAAACGACGGCTACGCATATCTCTGATCATATCCATGAGTGGAGACGGCGTAGACGTATGATCAAATTTTGGATCCCCAACCAGCTGCTTACTGATTGGTTTACGACTTCGTTCGTGCCTCCAATAGCTCGGGATATCGCTATGGGAGCATGTGTCACTGAAGAGCAAGCTATCGCGCGAGCTCAGTACCTTGACTTGGTTTATTCTCAGTCAGGTACCTTGTATGATTATTTACCTGATGCCCCTAGGCCAGGAACATCCAAAGCCCTGCCAACACCAACTGTTAACGGTATTATTGGTACTGTTAGTTCATCCTCAAAGAAAAATTCCGCGAAACCTGGGAAACAAAAACCGTCTGTTTCAAATGAAACCACCTCCCAGGTAATACCCACTTCAAATGTTACTTCCGAGGTCAATGTCGTCCAATCCACCATGGCAGACAAAGCCTCGAAAGCAAAGAGGAAAGGGAAACCGAAGAATAAGCCAGATCAACCCAAGCAGGAAGCCCCTAACCCCCCGCCCGAGGAAGGCGCCAAACGCAAACCCAAGTATCCGTGTCTTATCTGTGATGAGGATCACTATACAAAGGACTGCCCTAGGTGGTCCGAAGTTAGTCGTTTGTTGAAAGGCGCTCCCGGGACTCCTGCGGTGCTTAAAGAACCCTTTCCCTCACAGCAGACTCAAAAAACTCAAATGGTGGTTGACCCCTCTCAGCCTCTCTCTTCCTTTGGTTCTAAAGTATTTATGGCTGGAACAATACCCATCAATATCAGTACTCAAACAAAAGATTATCCGCCATCTACCGGGAAGGAGCCTGAGATACCCTCTAGTGCTCCTCCGTTCAGTTCGGGTCCCCTCCATATTGAGAGACCTACAACTGAGACGCCTCTTCGACCCCCTCCAAAAGGAGTACTCCGGAAATCTTCTTACAACCCTAATGCTCGTGCTGCTCAGCACTACAATATCGTTGAGGACTTAGCGCAGACTCCGTCTGCTATGTCCGCTTTAGAAGTTCTCCAGAGCTGCCCTTCTCAGAGGAAGTCCTTGCTATCTGCTATTGGTAGCATAGACCCGGCAGATTCGGATCTGATTACTTTTGACTTGGAACGCCATACGCAGAAACTGCCTCCTCAAATCGCTTTCCTTATACAGGTTATCATTGATTCCAAAATGATTCACCGTACGGTCATCGATGAAGGTGCTTCAACTTGCATCATGTCTGTCGCCTGTTGGAAAGCTATTGGGTCTCCTACCCTGAGTCAGTCTCCCACAACCTTGGAAGCCTTTGATGGAAGAGCCTCTCGTCCTTATGGTATACTCCAACGTTTGCCCATTACTTTAGAAGGGAAGACGGTCGAGATGGAGGTTGAAGTCGTTGATGCCACTCTTACCTACAACCTCCTTCTCGGGCGTAGCTGGATCTACGCGATGAAAGTTGTTGCTTCATCACTGTTTCGTATCATCCGTTTCCCTCATCAAGGGAAGATTGTTACCGTGGACCAGCTATCTTTTTTCGCTTCTTCTTCTGAAGGTAACATCCCTTTTGTGGAGCATACTCCGAAATTATCCGAGAGTTTGGGGGCCGGACTTTTTAAAGATCCTGCCCTTATGGGTGTTTTTCCGCTCCCACCTCCTAACGTCGCCTCTGTTAATATGATCACTACTTGTTCTGATCCGTGGATCATCCCTCCCATTGACCAAGTAGATTCTTGGGGCGACAAAATGCCGTTGAGTCTTGCTGAACTCAACTACGTTGAGATTATTGCTGTAACGGCTCCCTTTTCCGATTCTTTCGATCTATCCTCAGGGTTTGTAGATGAGACTCCTTCGGATGTTTTGCAAGAAACATTCTCGTCCGATGAACCCATCATTAAGACCATGTCTCTAGAGGAACCTCCTTGGCATGATTCTCACCATCGTTCCTCATTTCTACCTGCCCCTCAGGATATTCTCACTTGCCTTGTACGATTTTCTCCTTGTCTCCCACTGCACACACCTATTCAGATTGATCAGGTGTCTTCTGAAGGGAATATGGCAAATATTACGCAAACCCAACCCATCGACATCTCTGTCAAACCAGGGATTGTTGAGCATATTCATATAGGAGTCACTTGTACTTCTGAGGAGATTCAACTTTACTCCAGCCTCTTTCGCAACTTTCGTGATGTTTTCGCATGGTCCTACGAAGAGATGCCCGGCATTGATCCTAGCATAGTGGTTCATGAGATAATCACATACCCAGGTGCTAAGCCTGTACGTCAATGGTTACGCCCTGTACACCCCAGAAAAGCTACCGCGATTGAAGCCGAGGTAGAGAAGCTTCTTAAAGCCGGTTTTATCTACCCTATTCCGCTCACAGGTTGGGTTTCAAATATCGTACCTGTGACTAAAAAACAGGGCACAATCCGCGTTTGTGTTGATTATCGTGATATAAATCGCGCCTGTCCTAAAGATAATTTTCCCACACCATTCATTGATCAGATTATTGATGAGTGTGCTGGAAGCGAAATGTATTCTTTTATGGATGGCTTTTCTGGCTATAATCAGATCAATATTGCTCCCGCTGATCAACACAAAACTGCCTTTATCTGTCCTTGGGGCACTTTTGCCTATAAGAAGCTCCCTTTCGGTCTTAAAAATGCCGGTGCCACTTTCCAGCGTGTAATGTCCTATGCCTTTCATGACATACGACACATTGTGCAGCCTTACTTGGATGACCTTCCTGCTCATTCAGCTAAACGTCAGGACCACCCTCAACACCTTCGCGAAATCTTTCTTCGCTGTCGATACTACCGAATCAGGCTAAATCCTCACAAATGTGTCTTCTGCGTTGAATCTGGCCGACTTCTCGGGTTTATCGTTTCCCGAGAGGGCATCTATTTGGATCCCCTTAAAGTCGAGGCTATCGTGAATCTTCCTCCCCCCACTTCTTTGCATCAGTTGCAGAGTTTGCAGGGAAAAGCCAATTTTTTACGTCGTTTTGTTCCCAACTATGCCGAGGTGGTCAAAGGTTTTACACGGTTATTAAAGCATGATGTCCCTTTTCATTGGGATGCCACAGCTCAGGAATCTTTTGAGCGTCTCAAAGGTCTCCTTATCTCTGCTCCATTACTTCGTCCTCCGAATTATTATCGCGATTACACGCTGTATTTGGCTGTCGCCGATACCACTATTGGCATGGTTCTTGTTCAAGCTGACGATGATGGCACTGAGCATGTTATTTACTATCTCAGCCGCAACCTTCTAGATACGGAAACTCGATATGCTTATGTCGAGAAGTTGGCTTTAGCCGTGGTTTGTGCTGTCCAACGTTTCCGTCATTATATCCTGCTGCGAACAACTACTGTGATTTCTGATTGCAACCCCATGACTTATATATTGTCACGCCAGTTGCTAGGGGGCAAATACTCGAAGTGGATTGTTATCCTCCAAGAGTTTGACTTGGAATTTACCACTGCCAAGTCTAAGAAATCCCTTGTGTTTGCTGAGTTAATTTGCTCTTTGCCATCTTCTTCCTCAACCTCGCATGTAGAGGATCAAATTCCGGATGAGACCCTTTTTCTCATTAGCACCCTCGATCCATGGTACAGAGATATAATAACATATCTGCAAACGTCCTCCTTTCGCCCGGGTGTGTCTAAAGACGCTCGGTGAAGAATTAGTCATCAATCTCAACTATACCGTATCATTGGAGATACATTATATCGTCTCGGCGCAGACTCTGTTCTCCGCCGCTGTCTTACTCTCGAGGAAGCTGAGCGGGTTTTGAATGACTGCCACTCTGGTGCCTGTGGCGGACATATGTCCGGATATGCTACTGCCCAAAAAATCCTTCGTGCTGGCTACTTTTGGCCCTCTATCTTCAAGGATTGCATCCTTGCCATCCGCTCTTGTCATGAGTGCCAGATATACCAGCACAAGATGCGCGCTCCTCCTACTCCATTGCACCCTGTTGTCACCGTCGGCCCTTTTGCGAAATGGGGCATTGATGATATGACCTGTAACCCTCGCTCGGCTGGGGGGCATGGGTTTATCATCGTTGCCGTCGATTACTTTACTAAATGGGCCGAGGAGATGCCTACATTAACTGAAGACGGTCACACAGCGGCGAAATTTTTATTCAATCATGTCATTTCGCGATTCGGCGTCCCTCAAGCCATTGTCACCGATCACGAAAAGCATTTCCGTAATCATATGATGTCGGAATTAAAAACCCAGCTAGGCTTGCAACACGATAGTTCAACTCCATACTACCCTCAGTCCAATGGTCAAGTTGAAGCTGTCAATAAAATCTTGGTTACAATGCTTCAACGTATCGTTGGCGTGCATAAGTCTAACTGGCATTTGATGTTGTTTCCTGCCTTGTGGGCCTACCGAACCTCCGTGAAGGATGCCACTGGTTTTACTCCATTTCAACTAGTCTATGGACTAGAGGCTACCCTTCCAATTGAATGTGAGATCCCTTCATTGAAATTAGTTGTCGAACTACTTCCCAACACCACTCCGTTAAAAGAACACTTTCTTTATTTAGAACGGCTAGATGAGACTCGTCGCCTGGCCTCTTTGGCCATCGAAACGCAAAAGAAGCGAGTCAAGACTCACTTCGATCAGACTGTCCGTCCACGTTCTTTTGTTGAGGGAGACTTAGTCCTGCTCTATGATCAGGCAAAAGATAAGCTGGGAGCAGGAAAGCTCGAGTCTATGTGGCTAGGCCCTTACATTGTTAAGAAAGTTCTGCAGAAAGGGGCCTACGAGCTCATTGATTATGAAGGAAACCCTCTTGGGAAGCCCCGAAATGGGCTTTATTTGAAAAAGTACTATGCGTGATGCTAGTACATTTTTACATACATGTGCTTTAGTGTGTTGTGTGTGTGTGTCAGTTTTCAAGACATAGCTACCACTTATTGTGTTTTTCGCTTCTTGTGCAGATGTCGGATGCACCTTATGTTGGCTTCGCTGATGGTGCCTGCCGCAGTACTCGCAATTTGTCCTCTGCGGCATGGGTGATCTACGATCCTCATGGCGAGCTAATAGATTGTCAAGGTGTGTGTTTAGGTCGTACTACTAACAATGTCGCCGAATATTGTGCTGTAATCGAGCTACTTGCTAAAGCAATTAATTTTGGCATTCGTGCATTGGTAGTGAACCTGGACTCTCAACTTGTTGTCCACCAGCTCAACGGGCAATATTCCGTCAGAAACCATCTTATTCTAAGATTGTATCTACATGTAAGATTGTTAGAAAGGCATTTTGATTTTATCACATATCAACATGTTCCAAGACAACTAAACACATTATCTGATGCATTGGCTAATCATGTGTTAGATAGACATTTGCATAATTTGTAATCAAAACAGTACATAAGCAAGCACATGAAAACACAATACTAAACCATAAGCATACGTATATATATACGTGTGTGTCATAATGTTTGCGCCACGCGCATTACATAACTCAAAAATAATACATGTCCAAGTCCCATACGGCCGCTGACAACATGTCTCTCAAAAATATGCAAAAATGAAACCTAGGCGTCTAAGCACGGTGATGCTCATGATAGCATGTCACCGCCCGCACCAAGCGTCTCAACAGACGATGGACACGAGTAGATACTCCCACCGTGTGCCTCTGGTACGCTCTAGGCACGTCAGCCAATCTGCCATAATCTGGAATTCCTCGAGTAAGTGCCTCAAGGTTCTGAACTAGATCGTCATCACCCTCTACCTGAGGGTCTGCTGCAGGTTGTGCCCTCCGTACGTTATGAGGCAAGTCAGCTGGTCGCTCTGCACCAACATCTGCATACATATGTATAGAGGTTGTCAGAGACAGACATGTATTGCAAAAACTTGAATATGTAAAGATAGTAAAAACACAAAGAGTTCTTACCTAGCTCCTCGTCCCAGTCCTCTCCCTCAGGCAATGGGAGGTCTGGATCTCCAGTAAAATCAGTGCCCGCATAGGGCCAGTCTTCCACGACGATCATCTGGTGTTGGAGCCAAATGAAGAACTCGGGCCTCCAGGCCATCTGCTGGCCCCCACCTCCTCTGGGCATAAGTGGTGCCCATCGAGCCAACCTCGGCTCCCGTGGCACTGGATCTGCCACAATACCTCCCGGGATCCGGAATATCGGTAGCCGCTCCAGGAAAAATGATACTATGATGGATCCATATCCAAACTGCTTATTGCCATCACGCTTACATTTGGTAAGCTGCCTCTTGATGTTTGTTGTCACTGCCGTTGCCCAATCAAACAGTGTAGGGTGCAGACACTCAGTCGCCAGCAGCAAGTGATTCTTGCTGGCCTTGTGGGGTGCCTGTACTCCAGCAGTCTGGGTGATAGTAAATAATACCACTCGTAACCCCAGATAGGGAACAGTGACAATATCCACCTTGGCACTATTGGATCCAGTCTGGGCCCCAGGACAAACCCTTTCCATTACCTCCACCATCTTTTCCCCGGAAGGCCTGCTACCGGTCAAGATGGGTCGTGCACCCCGCCGAGATAGTCCAGTAATAAAATAGACATCAGAGACATTCAACTCCAATGTCTGGTCCTTCAGGCAAATACCTGATCCTCAATATCCCAAGCATCCACAATGAACCTTAGTAACTCAGGCTGTGCACGTAAGTATGAGGTAAGAAAGAATTTTTTCAAGCTGCAATCTCGCAACGCATCCATGCATGCATCATCTTCCATTGCCATGGCATCTATGGCCTCATGTTCCCTTTCTCTCCATTCTATCGCCATTCTGACCAATACCTGCAACCAAAAAACCGAAAATGTCATCATTAGATCAATGGTGGAGCCAAAAATCAACAAAAATTGCAGGTTAAACGGTCAAAATCTTGTGAAAATTTGGTTCGCGCAATTGGCGCGACTGTTTTCAAAACAGTCGCGAAAATGGCGCGACTCCTTTTAGGAAAATAGCCCATTGGCGCGAACCCGCGCGGGGAACTCGCGCCAATGGGCGCAACCCTAATTTTTACAATCCCCCTTGCAGAGGATCATTCTGTGGGTGAAAAGCTAAAGAAATGGAATAAAAATGAAGCTTAAGATGAGGCCTCTTACCTGTTTCAGACGGCGGCTCGAATGGTCTCCTGGATTGATCGCAATCAGCAGCCGAACTTTGCACCCAAAACCCTCCAATGGTAAACTCACAAGGTAAAAAGTGAAAAGTAATTTTGTTTTTTTTACCATTTCACTATTTATAGCTTCTTTTGGCCTAAAAATACATTAAAATGATGTTTTTGTGGGTATTTTTATGTCAAAGTGGGTTTTACGCTGTTTTTTGAATGATGACAGGGTTTGGTGCAACTCAAGCAACGTAATGAGCTTATTTTCCCACTTTTTCAGGCTCAGTAAAACAAATGAAAAGGTTACTCTAAGGTCCGCTTTCAGCTCTTTTTCTGACCATTTAAAAAGGAAAAGATTGCCGAGTTACCCCTCTTGACTCGTTAAAACGTTAATAAGGGGCGGTCGTTTTAAGTTCTTTTTATCGACCGTTAAAACATAAAAAGATTACCGGGTTTTGTCATTTCAAACTCGTTAATGGTCATGAAACGACGTGATTTCAACCGCTTTTTTACTTTTTCAGGTCGGAATCACTATTTATGAAAAGTACTCCTCGATTGTAATGGTCGAGCGGTTCTTTCGGGCTTTATTTTATACTTTTTCGGGCCCGAGAGACACAACTTTACGAAAAAGGACACCCCTGGAGTTTCCTTTTCTACTGTCTTTTCAAACTCTCTAAACATGAAAAGACGCTGAGTTCTTCCTTTGTCAGACTCGTTAAAACCTGATGACATTGGATTTTGTCGAACTGACGTACCACAAGCATATGCTATCCCCATCAAGCTTGTTAAAAATAATTGGGGTACTCACCAGAAATGGCGGGGGGAAAAAGGAACCATAGTTACCGTCGTGTCGGCAGTATGTCGCTCTTGAACATGGCACTTCTCTGCTTTCGTGTCCAGGGTGGGGATATCTCATCTCATATTTTTCACTTGCTTTCATGGACTTGGGTACCCTATTTGACCTCTCATCTACTCATTGCCTCGTCATCATGACCTTTGATCCATTGATGTCAAATACTGCCAATCCCACTATCGTGCCGCCGATATGTTCAAGAGAAGTTGACCTCTGAAAAGAAACAATCTCCATCTGATAGTTCACATGATCTTGATTCACAACATTATCTCTCTGTCTCGTGTCGATGATGTGGGAAACATTATGGCCCACCTTCGATCAAGGTCACTTCCTGTCGACTTCAGCTCATTATCCAGGAAGTTGATCTAGAGACTCCCTTCCGGTGCCTTGGAGCCTGCATGCCTCAATGGCAGGTTCTTCGTGTTCGACGTGAGGTTTTCATCATTGGCCTCCGATCGAATGATTCTACGGGTGTTCGACGCCAGCTCATTAATTCGCACGCCGTAGATTGTACCTATAGTACCTTGAGGGCCATTGGCATTATTGGTGGTACCTCTCGCGTCTGTTAACAGTTTCCACTATTGACTGGTAATCAGACGATGTTCATGCATGTTCGACTTCAGCTCATATATTCGCATGCTTGAACTTGTACTCTTGTTCGGGTCGAGATGGAGCGCAAGACCCTGGATTGTGTCTGTTGTAATCCAGGCGTGATTCTTGATACATGACTCATTCACTGGATGGCTGCGACCATACCTGAGTCAAGTCATTGATCCTAACCAGATGGCTGTGTCCATACTATGGATCTAGATTATTTATGTACTCTCTTATGGATGGCTGCGACCATACCACGTACATCATGTAATTGAACTATCAGTCGTGTCTCTCAATGCAGATCCTCGGCGGCAGCTATATGTGATCTTGTGTGTTCCTATAAAGCATTTCACCCCTCTCTTTCCCTCTCGGACTTCATGCTTTAGGGGGTATCTATTACACAGTAATTTGTCACCATTGGTCACTGTCCCTATCGCCCCGTTCCCGTACATTGGAGGACGAATTCCGGGACCTGTGAGCAGTGACATAACCCAAAAACACTTGCATTATGTTCCCCTGAGTATGTACTTCATGTTCCCTGAAGACACCTTCTGCAAATTCTCCCTGAAAAGTACTCTTTTTCCATTAGCGCAGGTCCACAAGTATCTTACCCGCGCCAATCACTGAGATCCTCAAAAGAGGGCGCGACCATTGGCGCTCTGTCACAGAACAATACCCGCGCCAGCCCAGTTTGGTAATGATTTTTGCTAAAAGCACGCTCGTCTGTTTTTTTCCTTTCAAATCACGAAGTCTTTTGAGGGAAAAATCCATCTGATAGAGGTCGAGAGTCATCATCTATCCTCGACATGTATCCACAGTGGCTTTTTAGAGATAATGCCAATCCACAATGGGTGTCCTGGTTCATCGAATCTTTCTCCCTTCTCCATTTATAAATATCTGTCCTCATGCATTAGACAAGCTAGTTTTTAATTCTTGGAGGAATTCTAGTTGTGATTATGCTTGTTGTGAGTGATAGTGAAGCATAGAGAGGTTATGCTGCTGGAGAGGAGGTACATTGCAAGACACATATAGTTGCTCGCCCAGCCAGAGGAGAGGTTCAACGTCAGAACCTTGGTTGTAACTTTTCCTATCTATTATTCATTAATGAACGACTGCTGTTATAGTTCCAATCTCATTGTCTATTATAGTGATGTTTCATTTATTTCCTTTCTGACTAAAATATAGTTGTGCCTTGGTGGATTTTATGCTTGTCTTTGTTTCTTCCTTTGCATGTGCAGGTGTCCATTTGCAAGAATCGCAAGGATTGTGACCTTCCGGAGCGAGGAAGCGGGAATACCAACTCTGCTTCGACTATAGCGTTGGATTCCAGGTTGGTCTTCTTAATTCACCTTTAATGTACAACTAGGAACTTGCGTGGCAGCGTGATTTGATTGTGGCTAGTTCTGTTTTAGGCTAGTGGGATCGCCTCTGTCCGCAGAGGGGATTTACCTATCCAACAAAACCATAAAGTACCTTTTTCAATTTACACACAAGATGTTCCTGCCCCTTTTTCACAAAACCTTTAGGCTGTACTAAATAAATTTTTTCCTTCAAGTCGCCATTCAGACATGCAGACTTAACATCTAGCTGGTGTAGCTGCCATTTGTGTTTTGTTGCTAAGTAAATTAGCATTCTAATGGGGTTTAATTCGGCTATAGGAGCAAAGGTGTCATCGAAATCTATTCCCTCTTGCTGTGAGTAACCCTTTGCTACTAGTCTAGCTTTAAGTTTCTCTATACTCCCATCTGCATTTATTTTTGGTTTATACAACCATTTGCATCCTATGGGGGTTCTACCTTCAGGCAATTCAACCAAATCGCAAGTATGGTTTCTATTTATTGATTCTATATACATTGCAGCCCTCCATGCATCAAATTTACTTGCTTCCTCATAATTTGCAAGTTCTACAATGTTTAAAAACTTTGACATTAAAGCATAGTCTCTCAATTTTAATGGTAATTGAGTCTTCCTACCAAATCTCCTTGGTAGGGGACTTACCTCAAATTTGTTAGCTCTAAATGGGCTTGCTTTATTACCTTTTTCCTATTCTTCTTTCTGCTCTTCTTGTTTCTGCTCCTGCTCTTCATCTTCCTTACTGTTTTCTCCCATTAGTAATGGAATGTGCCAATCAATGTTAGAGTCATCCTTTCCTTCTTCAATCTGTTCTAGTTCTAACAATGTAAATTCCCCAGGATTCCCAAGATTGAAAGGACCAACATGTTCACCCTCCATAAGTCACATAAGGCCTTCAACCAGATCAAAAATGAACTAGAAGCTTTGTGTCTGTTCCCCATTTCCATAGACTGTCAAAGGCTCCTTGCGCAAAGCCTAAGCAACAAAATTACTTGCAACACGACCATCATCACGACACATTCACGAACCGTATGTATTGAAAATTCGAGCAATCCGCACCTCAGCATTCTCCTTCCTTCCTGTGAAGAAATTGTCGACAACAATAACACTGTCACCTCTTGCCATGAGCCTGTCAAGTAAATGACTGCCAACAAAGCCAGCTCCACCTGTCACGACAACTCACACGGACTTTCTCTTCAAACCTAGGAGTACTTTAGCCCCCGAATTCACCATCGAACCCAAATGATACTGAGCACACCGAGAAACAGGCGTCTCATAAACAACCCAATGAGGTTTGTTGGGCACAAACCTTCCATTTTCATTAACATTAGAAGACAAAAAACCACACTGAAGGATAAAGAAAGTCGATGTGATGGCGATTCCTATCAAAATTAACAGCAACCGTTGCTCCCTGAGCAAATAATCTACTGGCCTGATAATAGACCATGTCTTTTCTTGCTTAAGAGAGTACTCATCACTGTTATTCATATTGGACTGATAAATTTCTAATCCTTTGATGAATCAGTCTTCAATAAGCCACCACCGGGCAAGTCCAATCTGCTACCACCGAACAGATCCAAAACTCCAATGCACCACCACTGGGCAAGTCCGATCTGCTACCACCGCGCAGATCAGGAACTTTAATATGCCTCCACCGGGCTACTCCAATCTGTTGATCTCGTGATCTACTCATTGATTCAGATCCGCCAATATCTGACAACTCAGCAAGATCAATTATGCTCCGATGAGCAAATTCGTCGTTTTTCAATACAGCCAAAAAATCTATCTGATCAAAATTGATCCGATCTGCCTCTCTCTGATAGATCTGCTACTTCTCCGATCTGCTCCTTCGCAAATCGCCAAACGAAGATGAGGCTTCCTGAAGATCTCCTTGAAGGTGAATTGGCGCGTTCCCGAGCGAAAAATCCGCGCCAAGAAAAAATTGCTTAGAGTTAAATTTGCTGGCGCGATTAATCCGTGAAATTCTGCGCCAATCGGGTATTTTGGCGCTCTAGCATGATTAATGGCTGAACAGTTGTGCCAATTCCTCTCCTGGCGCTACTATCAACGCGAAAAGCACGCCAATCTCCTTCTGTTCAGAAAAAATAAAAAACATCCGAATCCGAGCCAGGTGTTCTGCAGTCCACCTGCTCAATTGAGCACAAAGCTTTTGTGTACACGCGGCCACAGAGGCACCTCAAACCACACAGGCAATTCTACCACAAGGTAAGCTGGCCACAAAGGCACTTCAATCACAAGAGGTGACACAAGATCAAGCTCACCCAATCTGAGCTCTGATACCAAGATAAAATGTGAACATAATTGAAAAGAAGGAGATGTAGCTCACAGGTGAGGCCTGCACCTGAAGACTACACTCAGAACAGAGAGATCACTCTTGTACACTCTATATTCATGAATAAAAGATTACATCATTTAAGTACAACACTAGGAATTAGGAAGTTGAAACCAAACCCCTAAACTCTAGGAACTAATCCTAAACTAGGGAGATACGTTACAACTATGTAACCATTTTCTCTATTAATACAAAATAATACAATTATTTTCAACTTAATCAAAGCAATAAAACAATTAATAAAATCAATATAATAATATAATAAAATAAAAATAATATTTGAGTCAAACTTAAATAATCAAAACAATTAATTCTAAAAACTTAAAAATAATAAATAGTCTAACTTAAATAAAAATATTTGAGTCAAACCTAAATAATCAAAACACTAAAATGAAAATAATATTTAGGTTAAATTAAATAATGGAAACAATTAATTCAAATGGTGAAACTTTAAAAAATAAATAATAAAAAAATAAGTAATAATAATAATAATAATATAATATATTTAATTATTATTATTATTATTATTATTATATATAATAATATAATAATAATAATAATAATAATAATAATTATTATTATTATTATTTAATTATAATTAATGAAATACTTAAATAAATCAATCAATAATGAAAAAACAAATAAATAATGAAAATTAGTAAATTAGTAAATTATATATATACTTAAGAAGGAATGGGAGGGATCCAAGAACTTTCATATTGCTTGGCCTCTTTTCAATCTCTATAGTTTCCCTAAACTTAGGTTGGAGGAAGTGATCTATCTTAGCAATGAATCGAAGGTCTTCAATGCAGATGTGGTGTTTTCTCTTTTTTCATGTCCTGCTAATGTTGAGGAGTGGGTCTGCCCATGTTTGATGTTTGAGGAGTGGGTCCTCCCATGTTTGATGTCTGCTGCATGTTCCTGAATCCTCTGTTTTATTGAGTGATCAATTTCACCAACATAGAGTGTTCCACATGAAAAAGGGATTACATAAACAGGAAAAATGGATTACATGAACACTTTTCATATTCTTAGGGTCCACTGGATTACATGAACACTTTTCATATTCTTAGGGTCCACTGGGTCTTTTACACATCTTAGGGAACTTTGAATAGTGTTAAAGGGCTTAAAGGTTGAGTGAACCTTGTGATTTTTTAAATTATAATTTATTATTTATACATAATAACAATAAAATATCAAATTTAATTTAGTTATTTTAATTTAAAATTTTATAAAATTGTCCATGGAGTTTTAGATGCATGGTAGATATAGTATGTAAATATAAATTCTATATTTATTTTCTATGTAAATATAAATATATTTTTCATTTTAACTAATTTGTTTAATTTAAAATTTTAGAATTTTTATAAATTTTAAAAATCTCACTTTATTTTTTACATCATAATTTATTATCTACACATAATAACAATAAAATATCAAATTTAATTTAGTTATTTTAATTTAAAATTTTATAAAATTGTCCACTAGTTTTGGATAGATGGTGATTCGATGCTTTGTAAAGACCCTCCTTGATGTGAAGTCACCAGATGATTTGGTGCTTTGTAAAAGCCCTCCTTGATTTGAAGTCACTCATGATTCCGTGCTTTTGAAGGCCATGGGTTTAATTTAGTGCCCCTATCGAGGTGATATATTGGAGATGATAAAGATGTAGTCCCACAAAATTTTATATATATATATATATATATATATATATAAACTTCTCTTCCTCTTACCAAACTTTGATTTTTTTATTTTTTAATTAATAAATAAAATATGTAAATATAAATATGTCTTCCTCATACACACACACACACACACACACATATATATATATATATATACTTATGTTATGCAACATACGTTTTCCATCTATAATGTAATGTGTCATTAAAGCTAACAGAGTACTATTTGAACAATAATATTTAATTTATTAATTATATTTATTTACATAATTAAGGTAGATATTATTTTTAATAACATAATATATTATTTATATTTATTATAAAATATTTGATTAAATAATAAAGAGATAAGAAATTAAATATTGGAGATTGGAGACTTCCACACTTTATTCTATTGTTAGAGATTTCCACAATGATTCTATCCACAAAATTCTCTTTGATCTTTGATGATGGATAGTATCACCATCCAAACTTTATACGGATCATACATGTTAGAGAGATCATATATATGGTGTAGTTTTTAGTGCGACTTTTTGCAACCTTTTCCGGTGGGTTTTTCCGGTCAAATTTCTCTAAAATCCGGCAGCAATTTATTGAAATCGCAAGTTTGATAGGTAATTTCTGCACAATCAAAGCATCCTAGGGGTTTTGGTGCTGAATCCAAATATGGAGTTAAAAAACCATTTTAAATAATACAAATCAAGATTTAACCTCAATTTTTTCCGCCAGATTCCATCACTGGAATTTCCAAAAAATCGTACTAAAGACAACTCCCATATATATTACACAATGCTATTCGGAAAATCTCTAACAATTAAATAATATATTTTTAAATTAAATAAAAAGATATAACTTAACTTATAATTCAAGCATAAAAATCTTAATACCAAAAAAATAAAATAAATTATTATCTTTTGGAATTCGAATTTTAATATTGATAACACAAAAAGGGCCAATTATACTACCCTAAAAAGGCTAAAATAAAACAAAAAAAGACCAACCCGTGAAAAGGTCACTCCCAAACGTAAAATGTGGTTTATTTATTGAATGACAAATATATATTCGAGCGAGTTAATAAGCCAATCCAGTACGTTCTTTTATTAGTTTATTTTTGAAATAGGTGTAAAAACTTCAATTTTTTATGATTTTATTTCGTAAGCAGCCGTGTAAATCAAACCAGATATAAGTGTATATATATATATGGTTTTGTAAATCAAATCACGTATACGTCTATATATATGGTTTTTCAATTGTTGGAAACAGAATGCTAGGGAGTACGTCTATATCTATGTATATATGGTTTCCCAGTCGGTGTTAGAAATATAACGCTACGAAATCCAGAAGTCATATATACAAATATTCAGCGGACCCATGGCTTCAGACGGCGATCATAAGAAGCAACAGCTCAGAGTGTTTGGAGAGGATCTCACACAATACTACACGAATTTCAGCGGCAACGACCATAACGTGGTGCCGCAGTTAGCGGCTTGTGCTTCCAAGAACACAAGGGACGCTCAGGGCCCTAAAGGCCGCGTCTTTCGTTGCCGCTATTGCTCAAAAGTGTTCCACAGTTCTAAGGCACTGGAGGGCATCGGAATGCCCATAGGAATCACCGAACTGCAAGCAAATCGAATCCATTTCTCAATAGCCCGCCAACTGACGGCTTTCAGTGTCCTCCTGTTGTAGGGCAGCAGCCTAGTAATGCTACATTTGCTTCCAGTGGCACAGTTAACTCAAAGAGTGTACCTATCAAATTATAATCAGCCTCACTTTGAGCAGTGGCCTAACAAGTTGGCTTCCAACATTTTGCCTTGTGTGAAAAGCTCCAGAAACACTACTACACCAAGGGCACTTTTGAGACATTTTTTTTGAGACAAAACAAATCTTTTGTCTCAAAAACTTATTTTTTATTTTACATTAAAAATTAATATTAATTGATTTGTCTCAAATATAAGGTTTAAGACAAAAATAGGTTGAGACAAAAATATTTTAAGACAAAACGTTATGTTTAAGACAAAAATAGTTTAAGACAAAAGTGGTTTGAGACAAAAATTTAAAGACAAAAATAGTTTAAGACAAAAACAATTTAAGACAATTATTTTAAGACAAACAATTTAAGACAAAATTAGTTTAAGACAAAACTTTATATTTAAGACAAGACAAAACTTTATATTTAATACAATGACCACTTTAGATCAAACCTATGTTTATGCTTTTATCTTTACATAGAATGTTTCATCTTTGGGCATGGGGGTAATCAGTCTGTGCCCAATAGTACGCCATATGCAACCAATGGAAATACATTCAAGTGAGATTTCATAGGCATGCCACTAGGCTCAAATACACACGACCTTATCCAATGACAAATTTTCCTTTTTGTTCTAGTTACTAACTGAACCAACCATGGATCTTCATTCAATTCCCTAAGTAGATTTCATATACCAACAATATTTAGGTTGACATAACTATAACTAGAACCTAGATCAACTAAAATGGAAATAACTTGGTCATGCAACTTACCTTCCCTCTTAATAATGGATGTCTACTGGTCTACTTGGTAGTTGTCCACTACTACATAAACTCTCGGCATGTTTTGAGCTATATCACCTATTGTCCAAGCTTCTTGAGCACTATAGATCTTTGGGCCAACGTTTTGTTGATGTGGATAATCCCTTCTTCTATGATGTTCACCAGAAATCCAACATTTTGGTGGCTCTCATCCCTCAAACTTGGTCTACTCTAGTGCTAGTTGTTGCACATTTTCCTTAACAACAATGTTATATTTTTTGTTGAAATTGGTTTACAGGGGTTGGTTGCTTACCTTCCCTATCTTTTGAGTTTTTCTTGGGCTAATTTCTCTTATTTCTGGTATTGTCCTTTTCCTACCATTTTCCCTCGATCTTTGGCCTACATTTTTCTTGCTCATAATACTGCTTCAGCGTTTTTATGGCATCCTTCAAATTTAGTGGTTAAACATAATTTTATCTTTGAATGCCACATGAAAGCCACTAATGAACCTTTGAATCTTTGCTTTCTCATGATTGAGATATGGTACATACCTCAATAGCCATAGGAGCTTCGTGATGTATTCCTCATCTAATAATGGCCCCATCTTCAGTTCATAGAACTCCTTAATTTTCATTTCCATCATAATAGTGTTCAGAAAGATATTGCTTTGTGAATAACTTTTCAAATTTTGTCCAAGTCAACTCCCTCTCAACAATCACTCTAACATTCTTCAGATCTTCCCACCATATATTTGTTTTTCCCTTCAAGTTGTAGGTGGCAACTATAGCTTTCATATTTTTAGAATAGTTATGTATTCTAAAAAACTTCTTCATGCCCAACAACCAAGATTTTTCATCCTCTACCTTCATCATATCCCCATCAAATGTGAGTGGCTTGGCTTTCTTAAACTTCTTAGGTGTGTAATCATTTTCCTTTCTTCCTGGATGATGATGATGATGATGATGGTGATGATTAGAACAATGATAGTTCCTCCTAGTAGTAGAACTAGATGGTTTTTTAGCATGATGCACATCAATGTTGGCTCCTCCTCTTGGGGTGCTCATTGGTGCATCTCCCTTCAAGGTGTCCTAGCTTTCAGGCTTAATCCTCTTCCTAGAACTTCCACCGTCTGCCTCATTGGTATACTCCTCTCATCTCTGAGGGCTCCTTCTATCTCTATAACTGACCCTCATCTCGGATTGCCTGTACCTCTGCAAATCTAAAAGACTTTTCATAATGACTGCATTTATCTTAGCTTACTTCTCTTCAGCTCTCACTAGCCTCTTATTATCTTCCTTCAAGCTTCTAACTTTAGCCCTTAGGCTTCTTAGGGTATCCATCCAATCTAAAGAGTGAATCCCTGCCCCTTGGTTAACTGATATTTCCTCTTCATTGACCCTGACCTCTTCACTTCCATAATGAGACTACTACGAACTATACTGGACCATTTCAGTCCTCATTTCTACTTTGGCTTTGTCTTATGCTACTTATGATGTGTTTTCAATCACACATGCTATTAGACAATGAAAATAGATAAATAAATACATAGTTATGGCCATGAATTTGATGCTAATGGAGTTGCCATGGTAATCCATGCTGTAACAAGGAAACCAGATTAACATACTCGTGATGTTCAATATCTCACATGCATCAATTAAAATTCAAGTAATTTAAGTTGTTAGTGCATAATCATTAAAATAAATAACCAATTATATATAGGTTCCTACCCTTATAGAGTTGCCATAACAATATACCTACAACAAAATAACCATATTAGCACATAACTATACCAATTTACCATCTAAAGTTTGCAAGTCAGCCAAATTCATAATTTATTACAACTAGAAATATGTTTAGTCATGTTGATTGCTAAACTTTTTGTTGTTCCAACATGTCACATAGTGAATAATTCCCATTTAGGTATGTTATTAATTTATTTAGACTATCTTTTAACACCTAACATCTCGCTTAGGTAATTTCTAAAAATCATCACTTGCTCATAATGATCCAGTCCAAGTGTTGAACCTGGATGTTCCAATACCACTTATGCAACCCCATCCTACCCTTTTCTCCAGTGGAACGGGTTGTTACTGAAAATCGAACCCGCTGGTTCAACTAGAGGAGTGGGATATTGGTTTGATAGTATTCATTATTTTATTTTTGCATAGGAAAATGGGTGTGTGTGTGTGTATTTATCTAAACATTTATTTATCAACATATAAATAATATTTATGATTGTCACATCACTTTTCACATCACGTCACTATTCACTACCAACTATCTCCCCACTAATTTGACGGTTCTTGTTCATCGATGCCTTGTTCCATGTGTTGTGTCGATGCAACTTGAACGACCAATAATTCTAGCAGGGATCAGTGCAATCAGGGTTCAAGCTCATGGCTCTACCCCCCACATTGAGCAGCCCTCGTCTCCTCTATCAGATCCAATGGATCGATAGAATTGTTCCACCCCCACTTCCCTTCCCGGTGATGTCACAAGGGAGGGGTGTCGCAACATGTGGGTTGTGGGCCTTATCTTCACCCACCCTGCCACTAATTGGTCCATGAGGGATGGTCTAGGGTGCCTATTTTGGTAAAGTCACCCTTCCCTTTCCCAATCATAATATGGTGTGATATGAGCATGCTAATTAGAATCCTCCATGTCTAGGTCTTTCCTCCAACCAAGGGAATCAACATTTCTAATTAATTTATATGTTGGTCCACTTTGTTGCAATTCTCTGTGCCAACCTGGCCCTTTAAGCATGGGTTCATTTTTTCATTTGTTTCATAGGTTCTGTAATCTAGGACATCCACACCAACATTTTTTCATGGCCTCTATGGGTCGTTATCCCTTACTAGTTCTACCCCTCCTGAGCTTACGATCAAACTTATCTTCCAAATCCTACTGAAGTTGTAAAATACCAAAAGGGGCTTGAGGAGATCAACACTCCTCAATGATCTATGGGCCAAGGCATACCCTCAGGGTTGTAATTCCATAACTAGAAGCACTATGAAGCTTGGTGAAGACCTCCATGACTATTGAAAATGCAAGGCTACAAGAGCCTCTAATCTAACGTCGACAGTTAATATGTTTTAAAGAGGATGACATCCTTGGCATCAACTCATGCCTCATAAATGCATGTACATCCATTTATATGTATGCAAAGACCATGTCAACAATTTGTCTTCGATGTAACTGTTATTCTGTAATAAAAGGATTCGTATACTAAATATTATGATGGTAGAATTTGGTTCTTATGGGAAATTTATATGCCTTTACTCTGTTCACCATTTTATTGTTTATTATGTGATAAGTTGGTTCAATTGTATAGGTACTATTTCCAGTTCTTTAACCTTTTTCTTAGCAGGTTAATTAGTCATGTTAAGAAATGGTACTATCACATATTTCAAAGGTATAATAATTTAAATTAGAGAAGAAGTATACCATGTTCAGCACAATCATGAGTACCATTCAGTCTAGAACACAATACATATTCATTTCTCATATACATGTGCATTCAATCCAAGAGTGTAACACATGATTAATGGCGTTGCAATGCATAAGAGCACTTATCTCATGATGCTTTGCGAAATTGAGTTTGGGATGAGGACTCTCCACCCAACCTTAGCCAATTATAGCTAAGGTCTCTTGCAACTATCATCCTTGAGCCAGATTTTAGAGAATGAGGGGCTTGGTTCAAGGATAAAACACCATCTTTCAATTGAAACAGGGAATCTAGAGGACCTCCCTCCTACACCCACCAGCCACTCAGCAATCAAATGGAAACACAGGGATTTGAAATGCCAAATACCTTCACTCAAAACATACCAAGGGAATCTTGAGAGTAAATATCCACCCTTAAACAAAACATAGTGGTTCCACTCACTTAAGGGAATCCAGAACCCAATGTAAATCAATAGCAGGAAGTTTTGAGAGTCTCTCCATCTAGAAATCGAAGGACACAATCCTCCATCTACACCACTGAGGGAATCCAGAGAAAGTCATCTCCATCCTATGGCTTTACAAGGACTCGAGAGGCATTGTTCGTCACCAAGGACAACCACCTGTTCACCAATATTTCAAACCAAAAACATAGTTTATTGCCATTCCTCCCTCTTCTTGTTCAATTTTGAATCTTATATGTTGAACGAGTGAGTGGATAATTCTGTCTCTTCCTGATCGAATGAGAGAGGGTGTATCTAAAAAATGAGATTGAACCCCTCTCATTTATCTGTTATCTTCTCTTCTGTGTTGGGATTGATTCTTTTCATTGCTACTAGCAGAAACCACTTCATTAATTTAGTTCTTCTTTCCTTGTAAATGTTTCTCAAGGAAACATGGTTTGCCTACTTCCTTCCAACCCAAATTAATTTCTTGACTAGTCCATTAAGGCTCACCAGCTATCTGTTTAATGAGTGTACCAAAAATAATTTAGATTTCTGCACAAGAAACCCATTGACATCCCAAGAAAGCAACCCCCTCTCAGCTCTTTAATCTATGTCCTTTACTCAGATCCCTTTTTAATATTTAATTTTTGTAAACATGTATACAATGTCTTTTACGAGAGAACCATGGTTGGGGATGTCACAGGGTTTTCGAGAAAAATACTTTCAAATATGAAAGGATGATTCTTAGGGGTGGATTTTATGTATAACTCTATACATATTAGTTAATGATCTGGCCCTACGTGTTAGGGTCCAACCCTAACCCCTTTATTTATGTAATAAACCCAATAGGGTCGAGTCATAGTCATAGTTAGTTAAAGAGTCCATAAATCCCGTATCAATAAATCCTTTACCTTTACATGCAGGCATATATTTTCCTTCCGGATGACTGTTAA
Organism: Pinus tabuliformis; assembly: GCA_031772625.1. NCBI lineage: Eukaryota > Viridiplantae > Streptophyta > Pinopsida > Pinales > Pinaceae > Pinus > Pinus tabuliformis. The sequence goes on along the minus strand of CM062808.1, from coordinate 755,541,827 downwards.
GCTTCCCATCTCTATTTCGCCTCCCTCTCCTACCCTCATGAACCCGATAAGCTGAATTTAACCAACCTCAATGTATCTGAGATAAACAATCCATCCAACTTAGGAAAGGGCCTTCCGGAAGCAATCAAGATCAAAGTGGACCAATAGACCCATATTCAGTAGCAGGACTACGAACAAATCCCGTTCAAATGTAAGGTATGCCATGAATATGGTCATTCTGCTAATAGGTGTAGTAAACTAAAAGAAAATGAAATGAATGAAAATGTTGAAGCCAGTGAAGACACATGGGAACAAGTCAAAAAAAAGAAAGCAAACCCCAAACAGTCTGGCCCAAAACCAAAGCCTCCCCTAGAAATCCAAGCTGCATCCTTCTCCCCCCCTCCCATCAAGAAGACCCCTCATCCCCTCACTCTCCTCCTGATCCCCAGGAACCCCCTCTCCCTGAAAGCCAATGCCAAGACACTATCGAATTCTCATTGCCTCTTACTATTTCCTCTCAGCCTCTTCTTGATTCTCCCCTCAACAGAATCACCAGAAGCTCATCTAAAGATCACGGGGGTTCTAGTGAACCCTCCAAGAAACCTAGCCCAGGCAAGAAATCTGCTAAGCAGCAGAGGGATGAGAACGCACAAAATGACATAGAAATGGGAACGCAGACACCCATAGAAACTTATATCCTGGGGAAGCATGACAAAAAAGAAATCAGCAAGGACCAAGGGGGGCAAGCACCTCCCCGCATATCGCATATCCAATGATGAAAATATTATCTTGGAACATCAGGGGAGTTGGGCACCCCTCTAAGGTAGCAACCATAAGGGATCTTATCATTTCTGAGACGCCAGGAATTATTATGTTACAAGAAACAAAACAAAACCACAAGGAAATGAATAAAGTCATTGAGTAGCAGAGACAATATAGATGAAGCATTAGTGAGGCAAGAGGAGCCTCAGGAGGAATAGCAACAATTTGGAATCAAGGTATATGGAACTATATTTCGGAAACAATAAATCAACACTGGATCAAAACAACTCTGGAAAATAAAGCAGATCAGCAAGCCATTATCATCTACAACATATATGTGCTGAATCACTATAGAGATAAGGATAGTTGTTGGCATGATCTGAAAGATAGTCTAGACGCAGAGGAGAACACTAACATTATTCTAGGAGGTGACTTTAATTTAATCCTCCACGCCAATGAGAAAAGGGGAGGCAGTTTTATGCCTGATCCATATAGAATACAGTTGGAAAATATCATGCAGGAGCATGATCTTATGGATGTCCCTCCAAAAAACAGATGCAACACCTGGAACAACCACAGGATGGGTGTTGGTAACATCATGGAGTGGTTGGACAGAATTCTCATCAATATTACACTTCTCTGTGCTTTCTCCATTAGATATGCTAACATTCTAACGTGCTCTGCCTCCGACAACTTCCCAATAACTCTAATGCTGGAAAATCATAGGCCACTTGGGCCCATTCCATTTAGATACAGTTCTCTCTGGAATGATATACCAGCAATTGCAAGGAATTGTTTACTTCTCTTAGATCTAACACGTGGAAGGCTCTCCCGGTTTCATTTGGGAAACAAAAATACGGAAAACAAAACAAACTATCAAAGAATGGGCTAAAACAAAGTATCAACAACCAGAGAAGGTAAAAAAAGAAATTAAGAACAATCTGGAGAGTATCCAAAGACCAATAGAGGATAATGGCCTTTCCCAAGAGAAAAAACAACAGGAAAATAAACTCTACTTACAACTATACCGAGTTAACAGAGAAGAGGAAACAAAATGGAGGCTCAAGTCGAGACAATTATGGTTACAAGGGGGTGACAAGAACTCAGTTTTTTTTCACAAGAAAACAATAGCCAGAAAGATAAGGAATAATGTTAGCTCCACCCTAGATGGAGAAGGTGATAGACAAAGGACTCAGGAAGCCATTCGAAGAGCTGTTACAGATCACTATCAGGACTTGCTATAGATAGGCTTAGGATTTCTTTCATTTTGCTTGCATTTAGAATTAATTCTACATTCCTAGAAGTCCTCTTATCAAAGGGGAAAAATTTAGTTGTGGCTTGGCTGAGCCCCAAATCAGCTTAAGGATCACTTTCTTGTGTTATCAGTAAGAGCGTTGATCTGACGTCTCTTCTCTATTGGTAAGTAAAAGGCATACTTTAAGCCATTAACGATAGAAAGAAGGTAACTGGAGCTAGTTTAACTAGTTAAAACCCCCATTTCAACAGAAAATGAGCTGCTTTAAGTTCCCGGCTAGGTGGTCTCCCTTATAATGTTGAGACAGAGAATTTCGAGCCTTCAACAGGTACACACACACAACTCACAACTATCGTGTGTACTCTCCTTGGGTTGGAAGTATGGAAAGGAGATGGGGAACTATTTGTCTCTCAGGGCCAGTTGCTTTTCCTTAGATAAATCTCTGTGTATGTGTGTTGAATCTTGATGCGTGTTGATGATATGAGTTCTCAATCGTGAATTTACTTCTGCAGATCAGTAGAGTAGCTTCTAGTCTTGTGATTTAGAAAATTCCATGAGCAGTTAGAATTTGCACATTAATTTCTACAATCCCCACTTTTAAAAGTAGGTACAACAAAGCTTTGAGTCCAGGGTTTAGGGAAGTCTTGCTTGATTGTTAAATAAAAAACGACATGCAAAGCAATTTTTAAGATTTTTGTTTGGTAGCTTTTGATGTTCTTAAATTTTCCCTTTACAAGTTTTTTAATCTCAAACTGTATGTTTTCTAAAGAAAAAAAACTTATTTCTTTATAGAAAAGGTTTGAATATTCCTCAGATTAAGGGAAGTGAGAATTTTCTTCTTTAGCAATGGGGGCCAAAAGAGATTTAAGGTACCAATCCATATAGACACAGTCTTAGAATTCAGGAGTTTTACATATGGTCCTCCTTCTATGTCATTCTTGAACATGATCAAATAGCCCAATGGAAAAAGTTTGATGAAAAGAAGTGAAAATTTTGTTACTAGTGTCATAACGGAAAGGTAACTTGAAATAGGCTATAAAATCTTTGGCAAGAGTCAAAAAAGTGGAATGAGTGGATCTGGTTTGATCGACATACCACTTAGCAGTAGCTCCAGTAAGAGTGCAGTAGAAAAGGCGAATACAAATGGAGTCTTATATGATAGAATTGGATGAACACCACATATGGAATGAGTGAACGTGATTTGTGGGATCTTCTCTAGGATTACCTTCAAAATTGGGGATGTCGGAAGGAATCTTGGTAGGCATAACTGGCCAATTTGGGTCATGAAGAATGGGGTCGTTGATGAGTTGGCTGAATTAGGGAGACTCAAACTAGCCATAAAAGGAGGCAATGGAGTAGGAGTGCCCATATTAGTGAAGGTTACACTCATGGGGTTACCCTAGTTAGTACTTGGGTTACCACCTTGGTTTCCCACACCCGCATTGGTGCTTCACATGGTGATGGTATAACATTGAGAAGATGCGAAATCAAAGGAAGAATTGGAAGAATCAGTAGAACTAGAGTCAAAATGAGGACTCAATGGAGGACTCAGAAGATGTATTTTAACTTGACAAGGAGGAGTAATATGTCCTAATAGAAACTGAGGGTGAAGGCCTCAAATTCTCTGTGACAAATGCCTAAGGGGCACAATGATGTCAAGACAATGATGACCTTAAGGACTAAACAGTGATGATAGGAGAAAAAGAGAAAAAAATAGCAAGCAAACACCTAGTGCAGTGGTGCCAAGTGTAAACCAACTATATTAATGATGCTACTCCCGCAACAGTCATTGCCCGCTGAAAATACACAATTATGTCTCTCAGGGGCCATGAAGAATGATGACATGATAGATGACTCTCAATGAGCTAAGGAGAAAAATAAGAAGACCGAGAAACCGAAGGTATGAGAGAATATCAGTACTGCATGAAGAATCCATTTGATGCATAACCCTTTGGAGGCTAGGTATGGAAAACAAAGCACATCTTTTGAAATACACCTCTTAGTGTAGCTTAAAATGTTTCTTATCATTGTCAAATCATTCTATCCTCAATGACATGCATGGTTGAAAGAACTGAAAGTCATTCCATGTGTTTCCTCTTAATGTCTTGCTCCCTTTCACTTGTTTATTACATAACTTAGAAGATGAAGAGTATTACCATTTGTTTATTTAAGCTACGGAGGTTGTGACCAACATGATCTTATGACTAACCAGGCATGATGCAAGGAATCCTAAGTGGGATGAAATATGTTTGATGATATGTATATAGTCAGTACACTCCTTTGCATTAATCCTTGCTTTGTATCTTACATGTACCCTCACTACTTGTCAGATTTGGCTACCTGCTGCCAGCAGTGTCTTAGCTCTTTCCTGACAAAGCAGGGGAAGGAATTTCGTTCAACCTGATTTATTCAAGGCTCTTCATAGAAAGTATAGAGCTAAGAGAAGGAGATGTAGAATCTCATTATAAAACTCTTGAAAATACTTTGCATGTTCAAATCTATCCAAACGATTACGCTACCACTCAACAACATTTTCAATCTTGGAAGACTCAAGAAATATCACATCTCTAGATATTATAAACTTCTTATTCACTTTATCATAGAGATGGTATTCTTTGGAGGTATGAGTATCCAAAGAAGATACATTTGTGACTCCTTGCACTAAGTTTTTTTATCTGTTCCTTAGGTATCAAGGCATAACAGGAGGAACCAAAAACCCTGAGATGCCTCACTGAAGGAATGTGGCCATACCACATTTCATAGGGAGCCTTGTTTCTGATAGCATGAGATGGACACCTATTCTTGGAGATCAGCCCTTGAATCAGATGGCAGAACTAGAAAATATCAGAGCTTGGCTTCAGGCCAGCAATCTGGAAACCCTTTGGGACATCTCCAATTGGACAAATGATGCATAAATTCTATGGGATGGTTTGAATTTGGGGGAGGTCCCTCATTGGCTGGATGTTGAAGCCAATTTATTGTTGGATTTTCTCCAAGGAAAATCTCCCTTAAAGGCCTCTTCTAAGGAAAAAAGAGGGTGGGGTTCTCTTTCAGGCTCTTACTTAGTAGTAGAAGGTTACAAAAGTATGATGGTTGTCCCTAGCGTCCCCCCAGAGCCAACTCAATGGAAATTTATTTGGTCTTTTCCTGCTCTCCCCAAAATTGACTTCTTTTGTTGGACTCTGGCGCATAAAAGTATCCTCACTAGAGATAACCTGAGGAAGCGTGGAATGGAAGGTCCCTCCAGGTGCCCTCTTTGTGCATTGGATGAAGAAATGGCTAACCACCTGTTCTTATTGTGCCCCTTTGCTCAAGAAGTTTGGAAGGGTGTCCTAATGTTAGGACCTGACAAAATAGAGCTTCCAGGAAATATTCAGGACCTGCTAAGAAACTAGGCCAAGTTATCCCCGTTCTGTCTCTCCAGAAAAAGATCCCTTCTCAGGTTCAGTTAGCCCCCATCCTCAAAAAAATCAGACTATTGTTGCCCAAGTTCCACAAAATCTCCTTCTATCATGTTCTGAGGAAGTTAAACTCACAGGCGGACTTGGCAGCCAACCTAGGCTCTCTCAGGAGCAGGAGATCTCTGTTAGTAAATTATGTTGAATCGGACTGCAGCATTCCTTAATTTTGGAGTTGTCTGGGCCTCTGCTCCTTTGAGCATTTCACTGATTTAGATTCTCCAGACATCGGGACCGTACCATTTTGAGCTGGCTGCTGTTAGGAAACGCGGACTCATCCACAAGGGAAAATTCAGAATGCAACCGCGACATTTTCAATCTCAGTTCGTCGTTGGAACTCACTGCTGCATCTCGGTAGGTGCTGGGGAGTTCACGAGGGCCTCTTCAAGGCCAATTTACCTCTCTTAGCATTCTTGAACACTATATAACACTCTGACAGAAATTTCAAAAAGAAAACGCAGTGATTCTTGGGATGATCCGGCACTTCGGCGCGTTGGATCTTCTCTCTACAAGCTAGGAAGCAGAGCTACGTCACGGAAAGCAAAAGCAGTAGAATTTCAAATCTGCATTCACATTGTAACTCATTCAGTGGACTATTCAAAAGAAAAATCTTCTTTCCCCGCCGACTGTAACAAGGAAATACAGGGTTTCAGTGTTAAAGTCCTCGGTAGATGATTTGCTGAATTTTAAATAAAAACTAACTCTTTATGTCAAGAAAAAAAAAAGAAAATGGACAGCAGAGCTCTTAGGGTTTGATGCTGCTCTCGAACTGGCAGACCTTCATAGACTGCGTTGTTCTGCCATTAACCTTCAGCCATAAGGCAGCTACAACACAATAAGGAACAACTATTGCGCAATGGAACCCCCTCATGGGGAGGACATGATGCCTCCCCCCGCTGATACAGAAAATGGCCTGCGACAGACTGAAAATGTCAGGATGGACCATCCAGAAGATACAACAATATAGAATGAAAATACGCCAACAAATAACAACAAAAATGAAGAACCATGAGTGACATCAAACACCTGCAAGCCGGTAGCAGTTGACAGACCCAAAATCGAGCTCCCAAGTCAGCGCATCAACATTTAGATCCAGTTTATGAGGGATCATGCTTTGATAGGAAAGTTCATAGGCCTTTAGCCAATAGAGAAAGATTTGCACGGCTGGATCGTAGCCAAATGGAAGCCAAAAGGGCACATAACACTGCAGTTAGGGCCTAAGGGCTTCTTTACTTCCATTTTCAATTGTTTGGAGGACCGAAACAGGGTATTGGATGGAGGACCATATTTCTTCAACGCAACAGGGCTATACCTAAGAGGATGGATCGAGCGCTTTAACCCGGACATCTCCTAAACTCATGTCTATTAGCAACCCAACTTTGGGAGAAGGTTAGCTTCAGATGTCAAAGAGATGGACGAAATAAGGAGAATTCAGCCAGCACTATTCATTCTTGGGCACCTCACCCTTATAAAAGAAAAATCTTAAACGCCTTATGGAAGCTAATACCAGGGTTCCTCCTGTGGACAATCCAGAAAGAGAGAAATAGCCACATCATCAAATACCATTCCTCTCCCATAGAAGTTCTATGGATCAATATATGTCAAAACATACGAGAAACCTTGATGATCCAAACGTGGCTTGATGATGATTTCCCATCCACACCACAGGAACAAAATATATGGTTGAACTGGAACCTTCAGTGGAACCATGAGCAAGTACACCTAAGGAAAATCCCTCCCTCTGGAGATACACCTAACAAATGGACTCCACCCCCACCACACATGGTACTGCTCAACTTTGATGGAGCGTCAAAGGGAAATCTAGGTAAAGCAGGATTTGGGGGAATATTTAGAAATCACAAGGGCAATGTTCTCCAAACATTCATGGGGTCAATAGGTTGGGATACAAACAACTCAGTCGAATTAGAAGGAATTTGGCAAGGACTTCTCCTGGCTCATAACAATAGATTCTTCCCACTCATAATTGAAGGGGACTCTCAGATCTTAATTAACATGATCAACCAGATCTTACAGGGAACTCCAGCACATAAAGTGGGTAGCAGCACTTAAGCAATAGGATATATGTAAAGGAGCACTTAAGCAATAGGATATATGCAAAGGATGTACATTAAAAAAGTACATAAAATCCATGTTCCATGATGAGGACAAAAAAGCACATGCAGTCCTAGAAAGGATCCACTATGATGTTTATGGACCTTTCTCGACAATCTACACTATTAGACACAAATATTTTGTCATTTTTATTGATGAATTCTCACGTAAGTGTTGGATATTTTGCATGTGGAAGAAAGATGAGACATTCTCCAAGTTCGTAGAACTCAAGGCACTGGTTGAAAAAGAAGCTACCAAGAAGGTGAAGTCTCAATTGTAGCGGCTGCAACACGCTCGAAAATTTTGGCATGCACTTAAATTTTGGAGCCTAATATGGATATTGTGATCAATCGTTCCTTAGTCACTTATTTGTAAGTTGATCATGATCTCAATCTCCCCTTTTCGATCTTAAGAGTCATTCATGCTTTTATTTTTACATAGAATCTATCATCTTTGGGCATGTGGGTTATCGCTTGTCATGCAAAGTGAGGTTTGTTTTGATTCAAGCGGAAATATTTATGAGAATGGGTTGTCCTCACCACATAGACATGTTTCAAACTCATTTCACACAATCTATCATCATCCCAAAGTCTATCATCGGAGCCACACATGTCGTAAGATGCCACAAACGTTGTTTCATTAAGCGAAGTATGTGTTATATGTTCTAGATGGTTTATGTTGTATCGCTAAGTTTTCAAGTGTGTGATCGTAGTCAAGTTTTATCATTGTTCACATCAGTTCCACTGCTCCCACACTTAGCCAAATTTTGGAGTATCCTTATCAACCTAGCCTCAACCAACTTTCTTGAACTGCGCACTTCACATATGTAACCCTCAAGATTCTCCCTTGCATATTGGAATTGTGCAACGCACACAAATCCCAACCTCCCTTAGCATTCAAAACTATGGAGTGGTTTCCTCCAATGTCCTTCCCTCAACCCGAACCCAATGTCTCCTGGAACTGTGCAGTTTTTCCCCTTGACTACCCAGTCTACCTTGCATCCTGAAATTCCATAGATGTGTCCTCCCACGACCTCATCCAATAGTAGTGCCTTTAATCCAGCTAAAAATTTGTAAATGTTTCCTCCCAGGGCCTCATTCCGCAACGGTCACTTCTCGCTGAAAATACACAATTATGTCTCTTAGGGGCCACGAAGAAAGATGACATGATAGATGACTCTCAAGGAGTTGAGGATAAAAATAAGTAGACCAAGGAACCCAAGGTATGATAGAATGTCGGGACCGCATGAAGACTCCATCTGATGCATAACCCTTTGGAGGCTAGGTATGGAAAACAAAGCACATATTTTGAAATACACCTCTTATTGTAGCTTAAAAGTTTGCTTATCGTTGTTGTATCATTCTGTCTTCAATGAAATGCGAACTGAAAGTCATTCCATTGTTTCCTGTACGTGTCTTGGTCCCTTTCACTTGTTTATTACATAGCTTAGAAGATGAAGAGAAATACCACTTGTTTATTTAAGCTACAGAGGTTGTGACCAACATGATCTTACGACTAACTAGGCACGATGCAGGGCATCTTATGTGGGATGAAATATTTTTAATGATATGTATATAGTTAGTACACTCCTTTGCATTAATCCTTCTTTGTATCTGGCATATACCCTCACTACTTATCAAATTTGGCTACCTACTACTAGTAGTCTCTTAGCTCTTTCCTGACAAAGCAAGGGTAGGAATTTCCTTCAACCTGATCTCTCCAGGGCTCTTCATAGAAAGTATAGAGCTAAGAGAAGGAGATGTGGAATATCACTATCAAACTCTTGAAAATACTTTTCATGTTTGAACCTATTCAAACAATTAAGTTGCCACTCAACAACATTGTCAATATTGGAAGACTCAAGAAAGATCACATCTCTAGATATTATAAACTTATTCACTTCATCAAAAATATACATATAGTAAAGGACAACAAAAGTCATATATATATATATATAAAAACTTTGTGCAAAGTAAGAAAACATATAACTTAATAATCCTCACATGTCAAAAAGCCTTCTTTCCTTTGCAACTTGCCAAATCTCATAAATTTGTTCCCATTTCACCTCTATCGTTTTAGGACCTATTAATGATATATCTATCAATGCATCAAGTGTGTTAATTGATAGTCTTATTATCCTTATATCATTTATCATACTTTTCTTAGAGAACCCTCATTCACATGCGACGGTGCTGATTGGTATGACAAGCATTGTTTGCCATAATTTTAGCATATTTGGATACCTAAAGTGCCAATCTTTGTTTGAGAAAATACTTTCCATGCATCTTCCATTAAGAATCTTTCTCTATTCGAATAAACCATGTCAATAAATTGATATAATTCTCTTTTACAAGTTGTAATATCAAACATTAGTACATTTTCACCTTCATTACATGTTTTATGTTGCAAATGTGAAAAAAGTATTTCAAGCCAATGCTTTACACTATTTTCTCTGACATAAATATCTGACGGGTAATGACAAGGACTAAACAAACTTGTTGGATTAAAAAGATGAACATCTAGAAATCTTGAATCGAAACTCTCAATCAATGCTTGGACATAATTTCCTGTAAGTTGTATGCAACTCTGAAGGGAGCCCTCGGTGCAAGCTACCATTGGTTGTGACAATTGTTCATCATGGATTGAAATATACAAAAAATCATGTCTATGGGTATTCCCCTCTTTGTCAACATTTTAAAGGAAACCATCTTTGGAGTCTTTCAAAAATTTAGTAAGATGTAAAACAGCTTCTACAAAAGAATTTAGTATACAAAAATATCTTTTAAGAGTATTTAGTGCATTGTTAATAGGTATTCCAAGAAATGTGACATCCACATTATCTTCTTGAAATTTTTTGTTTAGATTATTCAACTCCTTCAAAACATCAACAAGCATTTTTAAACAAAATTGAATTAAAAAAATCCTTGCCTTATGATACAAATCCTTGCCTTATGATACAATGAATTCTTTCTTTCTCTCTTCTACACGCTCAAAATAGAGAGCCATAGAATCCCATGGATTTGAAGAACCTGCAAGGATTCTAATTCCATTATCTCTAATAAGGAAATGAGCTTATTATTTCTCTTTGCTAAATTTCCAACCCATGAGTATACCTTGTTTGTTATTGTCTCAACATACAAATACTGAGGTATCTTTTTCAAAGCATATGATGCTACAAGTGCTTCAATATGTGAAATGCAATGAGTGCCAATCAGATTTGCTAAATCATTCTTTAGCAGTGTGACAAATCCATTTTCACATCCAACCATAGATGAAGCACCATCAGTCGAAACCGCTATTAGTTTCTCATTTTCCAACTACCTTGTTTCCTTTAAATTAACGATGGAATCATATAGTCTTTCCTTTTCCACTAGGAAAAATAATCATTTTCATAAATTGTGTGACTCGAGGGCCCAAACCTTTTAAATCTAGATATGTAGAATACACGACAAGGTGTTGTTCCAAACCATTGTCTATACTTTCATCTAACATTATAGAGAAAAAGGGATTTTCTAACACTTTTCTAGTTTGCACCTCTTCAAGATAATTTGATATAGAGTGAACGAATTTAGTAGCTTCTTTTCTATTTATGTGGGAAGAATACTCCACTCGAGAAGGCATATTAGGCGTCTGTAGATGCATTTGAATATGACAAAGATCTTCATAAGTAAAAATTGAAATATCCTTTTTTGCAATAAAATATGCTAACTAAATGGTAGTTCTGACCATTTCCTTATTAGCCTCACTTATAGCCACTATGTGTTCTTTAATGGGATTTTCAAACCTTTCAGTGTCATACAAATTTCTTTGAGTTGATGTTTGATGAATAATGGATTTTGCATGAGTTCTCACAACATCATATTGAATCGTATTAAATCCATCTCCAATACCCCATGGACCTTCAGCCTTGTATTTCTCACAAATTTTACACTTCATATGAGTCTTGTGATATTCAACATTTATACTATACACCCAAGGATGTTTTAGTGTAGCTTAAAATATTTCTTATCATTGTCGAATCATTTTGTCTTCAATGACATGCATGGTTGCAAGAACTGAAAGTCATTCCATGTGTTTCCTCTTCATGTCTTGCTCCCTTTCACTTGTTTATTACGTAACTTAGAAGACGAAGAGTATTACTTTTTGGTCATGCACATCCTCACTAACTATCTTGGGAGGTCTGTAATAGTTCCTTGCATGCACGTCCTCACTAAATATGTTTTGGGATGTCTGTACTAGTTCCTTGAAAATTCCTGTTTGTCAAGGCTTAACTACTTATGATCTTAGGTGCTCAGAACAGTGCGACAGTTTATGTCACTCTCAAAATCACCATTCTTGGAAGGATCCAACAAAATGACTTGAGAGGAAGATGAGAAGGGCACACTCTTATTGGAACTAACCTAGAACTAGTGGAATTGGTTGGTCCCAATGGTTTTAGAGTTGTACTGGTCTAATTTGGTGGTTCAGATTGGCTAAGTTTGGTCTTGTACTGAACTGACCTTAAAACACCAAAGTGACTAGTTCTCTACTAAACTGACCGATTCTAAAGAATGTAGTGCAACATAGATTGTAGTTGTGCATATTAATCCAAAGTTCTTATGAACTTTACCATGTTCATAAAATGATTGTTGTTCTCAACCTATCAATTTATCAATTTAGCTTTGAGGACCAATAAGATAATTGATGGTATTATTTGGCCTCTTCCGAAGGTAGACAAACCATATCATTGATATTATTCATAAAATATCTTTTTTCCATTCATTTATTTGATTCATATTTCCAAGATTTGAAACTAATGCTAGCATTAGTTTATAAACATTGAATGCTACCTATAACCATGAAGACACTGACCATAACCATGGAAACACTGAAGAGGGCCAGATGGTTGTGTGCATGTTGGTGTGGTGTATAAGGAACAAGACACTTGTTAGTCTTCTTATTCTTCTCCTGAGAAAAATCAGCGACTACCTTTAGATTTAGTTGCAACTTCAGACTTCTTTGCAGGGTGCACAACCTCTCCTCTACTTTAGCTTGACAACCCAACTTCAACCAAGTATGCTGAGAAAATGTCATATTTTGATTCTTGTAACACTTATACATTAAGTAGAGCACTTACTGGAACAAAATACCATTATGGGGATATTCCATTCTAGTTCAACAAGTTACATGATGTGGAACTCTCCAAATAGAGAAAACAAAAGCTTTTTCACACTTATCAACTCTCCATTTTTATTAACCCTTCAATCTTGTCTTCATGCAATCAAGCTTTAAAACAAAGCTAGACCTAATCCACTCCCATAAGGCATCATAGCCTATATGGGAATCTCTAAACCCACCCCATTGGAGGTGTCAATCCTGATTTCATGCATCTATTGGACTCAAGACTAGCTCTCATATTGATTAGTCCACTGATATATCGAACTTATCCTCATGCAAGTGAATTGGAATAGACTAGAACTCATGCAAATGTTGAAATGAAGGTGTCTTGGATGGTGGATTCCATGCACCAATCCTATTTCATGTTGCTGTTTTTGGTACTTGCAGTATCATTTTAATGAAATGAAACACTAACCTTCAAATAATCAAAATAACCATTTTCGATGTCAACCATGTCAATATTATAACTTCATTTGTACTCTTATCACATGCTTATGTCTTTTCTTCATTGTTGTAATGCAATCAATTTAGTGTTTAGTTACAAGTCATCACCATAACAAAAACAATAGCAACTTTTAACCTTTAAGCATAATTATTTCCAATACTAGGATAATGTTGTAATTTGCTCTAATATCATCTGTAACAAACCCAACACCTTGAGTGTTATCCAAGCGATGGGGTCAACTTCTTTGGAAACACACAAAGGGAGAGAGAGATATTATCACTTTAAAAGTTAACTTCCTTATGATAATGGCTATGGGTATCATTTGAGATGAACCCAACACCTTGAGTGTTATCGAAGCGATACGATCAACTTATCTCAAAACACACAAAGAGAGAGAGATATTATCACTTTAAAAGTTAACTTCCCTACAATAATGGCTACAGGTATCACTTGGAGTGTCATTTATGTAGTGATGTAGGGTATAGTGTCACATAGACCAAGTGATGTAGGATAGGGTTGAAAGGCTAGGTTAACTCAAGTGTTGGGTGCCAAGACTAGTGGATTGGTTCCTGGGGGTCTTGTAGCACCTGAGGGAGGTCTATAAAGAGTTGGTTAGTTGGTTCCACTTCCTTAACTGCACTTAGGGATTTTAATCATATCATAGTAACTCTTCATCACATGTTTACCCCGGTGGACCAATTATCTCAGGTAAATGTGGGAGGAGGGCGTTACATAATATAAATCCTTTATTCAAGTAGAAGCTTGTGTATTTATTTGTCTTATATTTGCATGCTTATAATTTCCTCTAACTAATAAGAACTTATCTCCACTTCATCATGTAAGAAAATTGTGTCCTGATTTGTGCAATGACCCACTCAATCATGCTAGACATTAGGTCATGACTTGTCTTACGGATGCTTTTTTACAAAGGGAGACCCCTCTCAACTCCTTTAATGCAACTTCTACTCACAAGTCTATGAAATATATTGGATAAATATATGGATGACTATCAAATTATCACAATAGATTAAATTGATTGTGTGGATATTTTGTCTTCCACACTATGTTATTTGTCTTTCCTGGACATATTATTTATATGCAAGATGGATATTTTATTTCCCCATGGTATGTTGGTTTCTCTTGGATGTACTTTCAATGGTAGTTTTGGTGCCATTGACAAAAAGTGTGGTCCTTGGTGCTCCTCCAATTGACCAATGTACTTCACTGGTTCCTTCTTTCAGACTTCAGCCAAAAGACCCAATTACCAGGTTGTTGAACGATGTTGGTATTGGTACTATATTGTTCGCTAAAATAACCTTTATTGCTACTATATCGTCGCATTTTTTTTACTCTTGGCTAATTTAATTTCTTTATTTCCTCTTGCCCCAACTTAGATACATATGTGTCACATTTTCTTGTGAGATTTCAGATATGAGATGAAGTAATAAACATACATATTTTTGAACATTAGGAAATCTATTGCATCCTCACTTATTCAGAGTGTGACAACACAGCTCTCCTCTTTGATCTTTACCCCGACTGTCCCATGGGAATAATCCTCTTTGCAAAGTTGTTTAACGGGCAATGCAAACATGTATGTCTTCCTTGGGATCCTCTCACTCATCGACGGCGAGGAACCATGCCCTTCCATCGAACGACTGGAGGTGCTCCTAGCGGGTTATCAATCTCCTAGGCAAGGAATGAGGGTTCATTTGTCGCCCCTTGACGTCAGAGCTCGGTTTGGGGTTCCTGTTCTGGATGTAGGGGTGATTTTAGGGGCGAATGTTTGCCCTTTGGCGAAATTAAGGGGTTTTAAATTTTTAGTGGGTGAATATTTTGTATCATAGTACATTTTTACAAATAATCTCAAATAGCCCACCTTATTTTAAGGGAGAGGGTAAAAAAGGTAAATTTAGCCCTTGAAATTAGGAGTTACAACCTTCCATTTGCCCATTTTCAAGAATAGGTTTTATTTAAGTGAATCTATTCGCCCATTTTCAAGAATAGGTTTTATTTAAGTGAATCCTATGGGCCAAAGGCCCAAATACCATATTTATAAAAGAGGTATGGTAAATTAATAAAAATATAAATAAATGAGAGGTATGGTAAATAAATAAAGCATTTTTTATATTTACTCCATAAGTCACCTTATATACATGCAAGGGTGTAAACAAATAAAAATATAAGTAAAGTGGAGGTATGGTAAATAAATAAAACGTCTTTTTATACTTACTGAAAAGGTATGGTAAATAAATAAAAATATAAATAAACGAGACACATGGTAAATAAATAAAACCTCTTTTTATATTTAGTCCATAACCCTCATTCTATTTATGAAGGCTCAAGAAAGAGGTTTTATTTAAGTGAATCCTATGGGCCAAATACCATATTTGTAAAAGCGATATGGTAAATTAATAAAAATATAAATAAGCGAGAGGTATGGTAAACAAATAAAATATTTTTTTATATTTACTCCATAAGTCACCTTGTATTTATGAATGGTATGGTAAATTAATAAAAATATAAATAAACTAGAGGTATGGTAAACAAATAAAACATTTTTTTATATTTACTCCATAAGTCACCTTATATTTATACTATGGGACAAATACCTTGGACTAGATTGTTATTAATACCATGAAAAAAGACGTTATTAACCCTAATATTAGTATTAATAAAAATAAAAAAGGCACATGGTATTGACCCATGGTATTCACCAAAATGGCACATGGTATTCACCAAAATGGAACATGGTATTGACCCATGGTATTCACTTGGAATGTAGCCTATTTAAATGGGGGAATTAAATGAGCATAGATCGATCTTTACTCTGGATCTACTAAGGTATCAAATATCGTGATATGCAAACTAGCATAGAGTGAAAACATATTTGATCAGAGTAAAAATGGATGTTGTAATTTAATGTATGTTAAACATTTTATCTTGGTTAAAATAAAAATAAACTATTAATTTTATTAATTTTTACAAATTACTAATAGTAATTTCTAAGCTCTAGGTTTATGATAACCCATGGTATTGACCCATGGTATTCATGTGAGCATAGACTATTTAAAGGGGAAATTCTATCTTAAATCCATCTTAATTCTGGGTCTACCAAGTGATCAGAGGGATAAATAGATTTCATCCCCTTAAGAGTGGTAGATGTGGAGTTAAGATGGATATAGGCTGGTTTTTATGATAATGAAGATATTAAATAGGCTTAGGAAATTATATTGTAAAAACATCTTAAGGTGAATGGTTAAAGCATAGACATTGGACAACAATATTTGTATACTTCTGTTTTAAACTGAAACAAATCCAGGGCTAAAAGGAATGCATTGATTGCACTAGTCATCCTTCTATAACTTTCCAACATATGCTAGAGTAAACAGATTGTAATTTGGGTAATTTTTCTAATTGCAAACGGGAACATACTTGTGTATTGGCAGGTGGTTACGAGGTCCCTAGAAGTGGAGTAAACAGATTGCAATTTGGGTAATTTTTCTAATTGCAAACAGGAACATACTTGTGTATTGGCAGGGTGGTTACGAGGTCCCTAGAAGTGATGAATTTGAATTTTTCTTGGTTTTATATATAGTATTAGGTGTTTTCTCATGCTTTACGTGAATGGCACGGGTGAATTTTATCCTACACCCACTAGGTTATCGATATGTAATTTCGGTAATTTTGATTTCAAAAGATATTTTAAAGAAATGCAATGATTTCATTTGTGTATTCAATAAACACAAGATTTTATAATTGAGTAAAATATTCGCCATGCCTGGTGAGAGATTCGCCAAAAAATTATATATACATATCATATTATTGATAAAATCGCCTTCCATTTTTCCTATATACCATGGAGATTCGCCCATTTATTATACATGTAAATTTGGGGGGGTTCTTAAAATTTTCCCTGTCTGGATGTGGGTTACTCGGGTCAAAGCTTGGAGGCCTACCGCTGTCTGCAAATACTGAGGAACAGGTGCTACCTCAACCTTGGATTTTGGTCTACTTTGCTCGCTTTCAGGTGGATAAACTTTACCCTGTCTATTTTCTAGCACTTCTTCTTTGAAGTTCATTTTCCTTTCTTGCTATGGAATTGGCCGCATAACTTCGGTAAATGGTTCACGCAGGTTTTGGAAGCGGTGAGACTAGAAAGCGCTATCGATTGTATAGGTGGGGTAGCATTCCAGTTGCATATGGAGCGAGCAGTCTCTCTCGATATGTTGTCCCCTGTACAGACTGAGCTGTGGAGAGATATTCAGGTTTGCTTGTTAACAGTGCTTTTGCCTTGCCCTGCCTTTTAAGAGGGTTTCTTCAGTTTTGGACCTGGAGGGTTTCGTTTTTATTTATTTTTTTCCTCTTTCTAGTTAGCTTCTCCAAGCTTTCTCACTACCGATGGGGGTTACCTTTAATTTTTGTAATACAGTTGTAAAAGAACATCAATTAGTTTCGTTTTACATCTTGGGTTCTCTTGGCTCGCTCATTTATATGGGCAGGCTCCTCGAACTACTAGATCCACCATCGTGTCCTTCCTTTTTATTGACAAGAATTTCTATATCAACAAAATACTCTTCATTCATATATTCATTAGCATCATCATTCAAATGAGGTATATATGGAATATCTTTAACATTATAAGTCTTTGATGTTTTAAAATATACATAAAAAAAAATTAGTTGATTGACCCTTCCTTTTTGGAGGCATTTCTATTTAAATAATTTACCTACATGCAAAACAATTACAATAAATCGCAATAATCAAATAAAGAGTGAAGGATTGATAGTCATTACATAAGTAAAGATGTCAAGATAATAAGGTGTAATTACTAAAGAATAGCACATTCCACCTTGAAGTGTTTATGAATGTGGAATGATTTTTTTTTATCTATTTGTAATAGTAGAATTTTATTAGTCACTCAAATTACATTTTGGTAATTTATGATGATAAAATCCCTTCAATAAATACGATATTTATTATGGTTCATTAAATTTCTTTGTTTTGATGAATTCTCCTTAAAAAATTACTAGACACTACCTATAGTACAATGATTACTTACTATAAAATAGATACAGTACCTACAGTACAACAATTAGTAGATCAATAATACCTATAGTACAACAATTAGTAGATCAATAATAAGTCAATTCAAAAAAGCAACTTCAAACGGAACCTTAACCTATGTAAAATAACATAACATTTTAAAATTCTTATGGAATTTAACATTCTTAAACCTATAAGAAATCAAATTAAGTTAAATATATGTTTGTTATTAATAAATTTAACATTAAAGATTTAAATTAAAATATATTAAGTATTAAGAGCCCTGGCCGGTTATGCATGGTTCGACTGCATAGGAGCCTCCACTTGGTACCCTGGTTGTCGCGGTATGCCTAGGGTTATGCATGGTTCGACTACCTGCAAGGAGCCTCCAGTTGGAATCATTCCGTGGGAATATGGATCAGTTCAATGGTGCAGATGCCTCTTCCAATTGCAACGGTCGTGGTGTTAGATCTTGGTACATTGTGTGTCTTGAGGTGATCTCCCAGGGTTGTCGAGCCGGGAGGGTTAGTCTGTCGAGTCCTCAAATGGTTCACTTTTGTCTTTCTCTGTTATGGTTCTCTACCCGCTGCTTTACCTCGCCAAAGTTTGCCTTTGATCAAGTTGCCCACTTCTGGTTACCTTCGAAATTGGTTCTTTTCAGTGGTACAACACGATGTGCACTGAGACAAAGTCTCTGTTTTCATAAAGGGTTTCCAGCTTGGATAGTCTCTTCAGGTAAGCACATATTCGTTTTAGGTGTTAAATATAAATAGTTTCTGAGTTTTATAGCTTTTCTCTTGTTTTGTCATCACATACCCATCTTGTTTTCTACTTGAATGTGCAGCCCTGGTTGGCTATGGTGTGGGTCTTCAGAGTGATGCCGAATTGCGGTTAGGTCTACCAGTTTCTTGGCGCCCACTACCAAGTATGTGTTTGTTTGTCGAACTAGGCTAGGGATATTAGTTAACATCCTTCATCTGTGAACTGGATGGAATACTATCCCTGTAATGTATTTTTAAAAGGTTTCTCTGGCCTAAGGCTGAGGGTTTTGTTGTAATAACTCAGAGGGACTGGGCCGAACTCAGAGGAATAATTCCTCGTTTTCAGACTTTCGGTTTTGGTTATGAAATTGCAGTCTTGTTGCCAAGAATGTGCTTGTGTTAAGTTATTGATCTATTAAAGCCACGAGACTAGGGTTTCTGTGATGGGCATTAAGGGCACGAGGCCCAATGGCTGCAGAGTACATACTCATTTATTCGTTTGTGGGTGGCGGGAGATAGATATTAAGACCCTCATTCTTATGAAAAGTGGGATACATACACGGGAAATATCAGGAAACAGTGGGCTAGGCCATCTTAAAATGGAAACAAGACTGCTGAAACCACCGAAACTTGTTTGGTGTAGAGGCCGAAAATATTTTTGGCACTAAATTGTTTCAGTTTTTATATGCTGGGGCTTTCACTGTTATTTTGCAAAGGAACTCGAAGCTCATGAGCTAGAAGTTTCAAGGAAGACAACAAAGGGTTTATTTTCCATAGGTATTTTCCATTCAATTTGATGTATTTCCCTTGCAAATATGTTGGCCTTAAGAAGTATTCTCTGCCATGAATTTAAAGAGTTTTTAGCTGCACTATCTCTAACTTCAAATAAAAAGCAGGATCTATGATAATATGATTTCTTCATATTGAAGAAATGTTTTGCAAAAGTTGTCTTTCCTACGCCACCTAACCCCACTATCCCCAATATCTGAGATTTCCCCCTTTTCTGTTGCTGCAACAGGACTGTCTCTTCAAAATCTTAAGGCTTAAAATTCAAGCCTGTTGGATAGTCGGCCACAGGTAACTCTGGCTTTTTCACTATTTCCGACAGACATTTAACCCTTTCATCCTGAATTTGAGTGTAAATTTGGGGCAATAATGTTTATTAGGGCATAATGTTGTTTCTCTTTGTAAATTTATTAAATAACCTGGTGTTATATGGAATCTCATTACATATAACATAGTTTTGAGCACTCATTGTTAGGTTGGACATGGAAGCCTGGTTCGATATGCTGAAAACCATCTACGAGGTTGAGATGACACTGAGTACATTGAATTTTAATCATTTAATGATGGCCCATTTTACGCTCAATATGTATAAAGAGATCATGAGGATTTTCAGGTAAATGTTAGAGAAATTCCACGGCTTTGATCCACCTAATAAGTATGAGGAGGTCATGAAACGTTTCAAGGAATTGTTAGAAAAATGTCACGGGGCTGATCCTCTTACATATGCTACTACAGACCAGCAGCACCCCCCAGAATCCCATGTGTCCTCTCGAAAGGTTTCAATGGAGTTGGTTATTTTTGGATGTGTTTTGTTCATCTTACCTTATTGTTGAGTCAACAAGTTCTTTCTCATGTTTCTAGCAGTACTCGATTTATTTCCATGGAAAAAACTTATAATTTGCTACAGTTGAATTGTGGATTACGAGACAAATTTGTGATAATCCAATTTACTATCTCAATCTAAATTTTTGGTGGCTTTTTTGCATTATTATTGGCCCCTCGAAGGGTATTGATATTTCGTTTTGTTTATCAATGGGAACCTTGTATTCTGGGGACCTTTATACTTACATAACTACTCATTCTCAATATGTTGTGGGTTTTTCTGTAGTTTGCTCATAAACCCATTTTAAAAATTTAGGTTGCACCAATTTGGTGGCCTCTCGGTCTTCCATGAGTTCAACACAAAATGGGCAGAATTGAAGTTGGTAGTACATGGAAGGTCTATTCCCATCTTTATTGTCGTCTCTCAGGATGGTTATGTATAGATGGAAAAAATGGTTTATGAAGTTTTCTGGACAATGGAAAGGAGGAGAGCTTCAAAGATGCAACAATATGCATGCAGTGGTTTCTGAGAAAAGAATTGTTTTAAATGATGCCATATTTCCCTCTTTCAAACCTCTTCCCACACTTCTCATGCAAGATATTCTTGTAAGTTCCTTTATATGTTCAAACTAAACAATATAGCATTTTATATTTAAGTATTGTAACCATGATTTGGGTTTTCAATTTTATGTCATCAGCCCCTCTCTAGGCACTTGGGTTTTCTTTGAAGTACATTTCTATAAATTAACATATACATTATCCAAATCTATTTAAATTTAGGTTGGATATTTAGAGTTACAATAATTCATATATCAACCATTTGTGTGAACTCAAGATATATATTCATCCTCGAGATTCCTATGTCTAGGTGCATTCTAGATCTTGATTTACATGAGATTGTGTTGGTTTCCTTATTTAATGTGCCATGAAAGAGATGATGGCTCATCTCGTTTCCATGAATGTTGTAGAAGGAACCTAGGCTATTTTGGTGCAAACATCATACTGGTTAGATGTATCTGAGTTTACAAATTTTCTAACATGGATCTGAAATTTCACTTGGGAATTGGAAAAATGTAAACTTATTTCAACATGAAGATAGTGTTAATCCCCAAATACAAGGAAGGAATTGGACTGTCTTTTTTATTCTTAGGACTATTGGATTTTGTCTCTTGAAATTGATTTCTGAAACTAGTTCTGATCTCAAAACTTTTTATTAAATTGCTTGGAATATTATTGAGGATATTTATAAAAACATTTGAGTACAATCGGAGCTAAATTTATTAGTGACATTCATACTGGAAGATTACCAACACTAATTCTACTACAAGTTTCCCTATCTCATTTTTCTAACATATGGGTTCACAATATTCTCCATACTTTTACCCATGTTATCATCTAGTTTTTTCTTAAAACATTTGGCCTCAAAGTACCTATTTCTCTATCGATCACTGGGTAGTGAATTTAGGTCATCTAGTCTAGATTTGGGGGACATATATTTCAATAGTATGGAAATATTTATTGAGTTAGGTGCTTGTCTTTTCATTGTATCTATTTTCAATGTTTAGAACTTAGTGACATCAACATTATCATTTTGTTACTAGTTGTTTTGTATGTAATAGTCTTGATATATACTCTTTTCCATTCCTAGTAGAGTAGTGCAAAGGTTTCAACATGTTTACACCAAAATATTTGTCAATTTTAAAAGGTATGGGGCCACATGAAAAACAGGGTTAAAATCTCATCTTTTTTCAATGTTTTGCAAAAGTTGTCTTTCCTACGCCGCCTAACCCCACTATCCCCAATATTTGAGATTTCCCCCTTTGCTGTTGCTGCAATAGGACTGTCTCTTCAAGATCTTGAAGCTTAAAATTCAAGCCTGTTGGATAGTCGGCCACGGGAAACTCTGGCTTTTTCACTATTTCCAACAGACATTTAACCACCTTATCTAGCAGCTCCATCTCCAGCTCCTTGCTAGTTATTCAAAAGAAAATAAATATAGTTCAATGAGAAACAAACGTCTATGTCTATTTATCAAACATAAAATACTATCACTGATAGTGAAGGTTGAGTTTTCAGCGAGTATTGCACGCCTCCAGCTCGAAACCACTAATGTCTGCGACACGAAAAAGTGAATTTCTCCAATCTTCAATAGTCTTGGAGTCAAATTGTGGCTTCTCTTCATTAGTTTGAGTCACTTGATATCCACCATTCTAGGAGATGCACTGGGATGAGCTTTTGCTTGGATATGTAATCATGTGTTTTGCACTAGACTCTAATTCGTTAGCATGAAATAGGTTCGAGAGGGGTGTTATGGAAATATGATTGATTCTCCTCTGAACATCT
This sequence comes from Pinus tabuliformis, assembly GCA_031772625.1. NCBI lineage: Eukaryota > Viridiplantae > Streptophyta > Pinopsida > Pinales > Pinaceae > Pinus > Pinus tabuliformis. Next base: position 755,518,901 of record CM062808.1, on the reverse strand, counting down.
AAAATCTGCATAAATCTGCGCATAGGTATAATACCAAGCCATGATATTTGTAGCTTGGGTATTTGATAAGTATGAGGCATGAAATTGGCATTATTTGGTTTAATCCCACACCAACATTTACTCATGAATTGATGAAACCATAGCTCATGGGCATTCACTGCATTTTCATTCATTTGAATTCACTTATTCCATGTGTGGTTAACTATATTGGAGGGTTAAACATAATTCTAAGTTTTTATACCCTCTCTGCCACCAGTGCTCTACATTATTTTATGTCTTTTCATTTTCCAAGCATATTTCAGGGTTCTTTATTGCATATTGGTGCTCTTCTAAGGCAACAAACCATATCGCTTCATCTACCATAATAATTCTTTGGACTCCAATTAGTAGTTTCCATGCATGCTTAATATGCTTCATATGCATTGCTTTTCAAATATTGATTTCACAGATTGTTTGTGGCAATGAATCACCCCTAAGGTTTTTATGTGGCAGCAAATCATCTCGAGGTATGGTCTGGGGTTTTGAGGCAAGCAAGGTCTGGTTTGGAGTTGATTGTGGCTGCAATGAGATAGTGAAGTAATGTTTATAGGCAGCAAGGAGATATTCTATAGAGATTACTTTGCATTATGCGACAAGAATTTAAGACAGTTCATTACCCTTTGTAATATAATCCAGAGAACTCCTCAATGAAATTAGTATTACATGCATAGAAGTTTAAACCAACATATTTTAGAATAATTTTATGGTTTTACACGTTGTCATATATTTCAACATTTATTTATGTAATGATCCTTACGAGTGTCCACAAACTTTTCTTCGTAGATTTCTATTACATTATTCTATACAAAATGGCAGACCGGGTATTTATGTTGCTTATGTTGCTTTTGGTATTTGTATTATTTATGTTGTCGATTTAGTTAGAGGTTGGATTTATTTTTAGAAATTAACTTTAAAATGATACTTCAAAAGTTTGTTTGTGACTAGTTAAATGCTTGTCAGAACACTCTGATAATCTTACCTCAAAGTGTTGGACAGATCTTCAATGCTCACTCAACACATATTTGGTGTTACCGATTCTATTTTCTTATCGGTTTTTTTATCAAGGTTTTCTTATTTTTATGTTATTATGTGTTTTTTTAAGAATGTACCCATGGGTGTTACTGATGCTACCATGGGGGGTTCAATGATATTCACTACTTTCATGGAAATGTTAACAAATGCACGAGGGCAAGACACCGCTATGATGATGCATGAGGTAAGCTTGAATATTGTCTTTTCTATTTTCAATTATCTTATATTCCTTATTATATTATGCTAATTTATGTTTGTGGAATGCAGGCAATTGCTAACGTGATTCCAACCCCTATAACACCTTATAAAACATCTAAGGTAATGATAGTGGTAAAACTTGTTCAATATTTTTGTGCATTTAGTTAACTTATTTCACTATATATATTTATTAATATTTTTGTTTTTACTAAGCGTGCATTTTGTTGGCATGCAGGATTCATTTATGCCCCTCAATACAACAAATGTTGGCATGCAGGGATCGTTAATGCCCCCATATACATCTAATGTTATGCAAGATGTAAGATTCAACCATTTATTTATGTGAGTTTGATTATGTTATTTGTTGAGAAATATAGGGCATATATTTAATAAAGCTTTTGCACAACGACTCCATGATTTATGAGGTGTTACAAAGAGCTACATCATGCCTTCAAATGGATCACCCCATCTGTTTTTTTCTTCTTGTACATACAATACTATTTTAACAAGTAACCCAAGCAATATGTTATTCTAAAACATGATGTCAAGTTACTTTTTTAGGGTTTTTATGTAATCAAGAGGCCTTTTTAGGGTTTCTTAAATTCAAACATTAGATCATACTCTTTTCCCTTTATGTCATTCTAGAGTTTATCCCATGCCCTAGAAATCAAATCATAGGGAACAAATACCTTAAGATTAAGGTTTCTAAATACTAGGGTATTTCTTAAAATATAAACCCATAAATTCAACCCTACTACATCTTATGATGGACCCTTTAAAGAAAATTATTATACATACCTCATGGACACCTATCTGTACTAATTAGTATTTTGGTTGCCATGATTATTTGCAACTTTACACTACATTTCATTCATCATTTGCCACCTTCATGACCTTCTTTTAATGAGTCTTCCGAGATATTGTCATTCTATAATGGGACTTGCTTCTTCATGTGTTCATGAAACCCATGACTCAGTCATAACAAAAATAATCTTCTTTTTCCTTTTTTTACATAAATTACATAGAATTGTGATTAGATATGTCATTATGAAGACCAAACCTAGTTACATATTTCAACATTATTCATCTGTTATCCCATCTTATTATTTATATTTGTGCCTTGTAGGATGTTTCTAGGGTGACTCCAACAAGTATACAATATGTGGGTATAGAGGGTCATGTTATGCCATCTACACCTAGACCAGAACCCCATAACATGCCCTTTACACAATCTGTTGGTATAGAGGGTCATGTTATGCCATCTACACCTAGACCAGAACCCCATAACATGCCCTTTACACAATCTGTTGGTATAGAGGGTCATGTTATGCCATTTACACCTAGACCAGAACCCCATAACATGCTCTTTACACAATCTGTTGGTATAGAGGGTCATGTTATGCCATCTACACCTAGACAAGAACCCCATAACATTCCCTCTACATCAAATGTGGGTCTAGTCACCATTCTCCCACCAGGACCAGAACAAGTTTCTTTGAGGAGTCTTATAGACTCACAAACAAGAATGTTAAGGCTCCTACCAGATATTCCTGCAAATGTTCAAATCAGACAAGAAATAATTGAACAAATTTAGTTATGGGAAATGTCATTATTGGAGGATGTAGCTCTTGCAACAGATCAACAGGTAAAATTATTTTATTTTTTTTATAATTTCATTTGTTATGTTTAGGATCATTATTTTAGATATGAAAAATAGTTTCATATTTTGGTTGGGTTCTTAATAGTTCCACAATTTCATTGTAAATGCAGGAAGTAAGTGACACAGTGCCTAATGTATCTATAAGGGAACCTCAATCCCCAAGACTACAACAATATCATCGGTGACCACAAAAGGAATGCAAGAAGTTACAATCTTGCTCACTTCATAAGGAAATGTCTTGAAGGATGAAAAAGGGCTGAAATTTTATCACTTTATTTTTCGTCGTGCAGAAGAATTATTTGGAAATACCATCCAAATGGATTGGAGGAAACAAGCCAATGCCAAAAAGGAGGAACTATTTAAAGATGTAGTAATAGCATTTGGTAATCCTGGATTTGATAAGGAACTTATTTTACAAATTGCAAGTAAATACATGCACTCAAAGAGGTCCAATTTAAGGACAAAGTTGACAAAAAAATTGATGTATCCACGTCCAGCTTGGATCAGAGACCAAGTGACGTGGGATGAACTTATGAAAGATGCCAAGTTTAAGAGGAAAGTCCTCAGAAATCCAAACTATACGCCATCTGCACAAGGAGGAGATAAGAGACGCCTACGAGATACAAGAAAAGCAACCCAAGCTAGGGTGTCAAAAATTGGATCTCACAAATTAGGCTCTGGTGGATATAATAGTATTCGTGGTGGTATGGTAAGTGATATTTCCATCTATTATATTTTCTATTTTAGGCAAAGTAACCATGGCCACGTTGAGTTAATTGTATCTTATTAGTTATTTTACCTTATAGATATGATTATCTTTGTTAATTTAGGTTCACCAGTTTCAAAAGGAAGCTTTAGAGGAAGACCTAAAATATGTTGTATTACATGGTTCCCAAGGTCTTCGCCAACACATGATAAATCGAGGGGAAAAAATAATTATTGGTTATGGATCCAAGGTTAGTTGTTTATAATATTATATGAATAATGCAATAAATCAATTGGAGGTTTTAATGTTATTATAACAAGTTAAAGTGTGTTGTGTATAGGAATCAGGTGAAACATCTGGGAGTGAGCATGGGGAGGAGATACAAGCACATGATGATTTGCTTGTTGCACAAAATCATCCAATAGTCATTCCTGAAGCTTGGCAGATTGTTGAATTTCAGCGAATGGGAGACAGAAATAATGAGGAGGGTGTTCAATGTGATGAGCATTCCACACCCACAATTAATGTAGCGCCTCCCAAAAAGAGGACAAAAAGGATTGATATGTGTTAAATTTTAAGAGCATTCCACACCCACAATTAATGTAGTGCCTCCCAAAAAGAGGACAAAAAGGATTGATATGTGTTAAATTTTAATAACTTGAACGTGCATCGCTCTAGCTTCTAAGGAGCGCACTAGGGTGTGAGGGTCCAAACATAAACTAATTATGTGTGCAACAAAACAAATTTTGAAGATACTTTGTATTTTTTATGAGTACTTACATATTAAGGGCATCACTAAGACTGTTTCAGGTCCTAACTTGTATTATTTGTTTGATTGTGATCAATTTGATATGCTTATATTTGTGTTGTATGTAGATGACCTGGTCGTAAAAGTTAGTCAAAAAAATTCTAGTTAGTTAAAAAAGTTCTATCCCATGGTGCAAGAAGAAACTGGCAAGTGAAGTTGACATGAAGGATATACACCTCATGTGTTATTTCTTGGTCTTGGAGGTTTGGTTGAGTTGAGGTGAGGTGGTCCTCGAATAGGGGTAAGTAAGCAATTGAGATTTTGAAGAAGTTTCGGATAATGGACAATAAACCATAGGCTACTTTTATGATACATATTTTGAATTTATCAGTAGATTAAGATTCAAATTTGGTTGATTCGTCAGCGTACAAAAAGTATATAGGTTCCCTAACATATTTGGTAGAATTTAGTAGTCCAATTTTTGTGTGCATGAGATCAATTGTCTCACAAACAAGGGGGGCGCAGACACCAATTTATTGTCCATCTTGGCTGCTAATATATGGTTGAGATGAGGTTGCTGCAAATATGCTCCATGGTCTGAGGTATGCGAGGTACTTAAAGGGCACATTGGCACAGTGCTTTGAGCTGCTGCATGCTTTAGTGGATTTTGATAGGGCCAGAGATGCAGGTGGCAGGAAGAGTGATTCATGGTTTTGTTTCAGCTTGGGTTCAAATATAATATCTTTGTTAGGATGGGATACCCATGTGTTCAAGTTGAAGAAGTCCCTTTCTAGGCTAAAGTAGCCTCTTGTGCTTTGTACTCATGGATTTATGAGTACTTACAGATTATGGGCATCACTAAGACCGTTGCAGGTCCTAAATTTTATTATTTGTTTGATTATGATAAATTTGATATGCTTATATTTGTGTTGTATGTAGATTACCTGGTCCTAACAGTTAGTTTAAAAAACTCTATCCCATGGTGCAATAAGAAACTGGCAAGTGAAGTTGACATGTATTATTTCTTGGTCTTGGAGGTTTGGCTGAGTTGAGGTGAGCTGGTCCTTGAACACGGGTAAGTAAGCAATTGAGATTCTGAAGAAGTTTCGGATAATGGAAAATAAACCCTAGGCTACTTTTATGATACATATTATGAAGTTTTCAGTAGATTCAGATTCAGATTTGGTTGATTCGTCAATGTACAAAAAGTAGATAGGTTCCCTAACATGTATGGTAGACTTTAGCAGTCAAATTTCTATGTGGATGAGATCCCAATACACTCTAGTCATCCCAGCTGTATAATGCACAATTGTACCATTGTAACACTAACATAGGTAGCAGAAGCTATGCTACTAGAAAGGATTAAAAGTAAAGTAGGATGCTAAGACCTTAATGTCTTTGCATGTCAAACACTATGGTAATACTTATTTCATTATTTACTTTTTAACCATCATATGCTGACCATTTTCGATGATGCTAAATTGAATGCTCTTTTTCCTGTTTCCTAGGGCATATTACTAGAGATCCTAGAAGAGTTACTGGCTGCCAAGAAAAGAGCCAAGGCAGACCTAAAGGTGGTGAAGTAAGTGCTTCCTATGTTCATGTTACATGCTTGTATTTTTTCCACTTAGCATCTCAGTTTTTAACTTCCTGTAATCTTGTTTAGGAGGCTAAATATTGGTTGGTTGGTGGAGGTACAACTTTGTTCCTATGCTAGTTCCAACTTCCATTTGTTGTCAAACTTAGATCTAAAAGAGATTTATATGGTCTATCTCTTAGGCCTGACATCAAAATCTTAAAATTTTCAGGTGCATTTGGAATTGGAATTAGTGCCAAAGACATTGTATTTCACTATGAACATCATTGACAGATACCTTTCTATTCAGAGTATTGCAAGGAAGAATTTGTCATTACTTGCTATCGCTGCAGTGTTTATAGCTAGCAAATATGAAGAAGTCTGTCCTCCATAGGTAGGATGACTTACTGACATCTGTAAGAAAGGATGTATATATATATAATTAAAAGAACACTTTGTTGGTTGTATAAAAGTACATACACCAGCAATAGCTACTCCTACAGAAGATTATGCTTTATGCTGGAATCAGCACAAAAATTATATTATAATAGGTAACACAATATTGATAAGAGCTGGTTTATACTTGGCTACAGGTCAATGACTTCATCCGCATCTTCCCAAATGAATGCACGTCATAACAGATAGTGGGCATGGTAATTATCTCTAACTAATAATTCTTTGTCATTGATTGCAACATAGTCTCCAAACATTTAGATTGATTGATCAATTGATAATAACTCTTCGTAGGAGTTTAAAGCAATTGAACTTCAAGCTTATAGTTCACACTCGGCCATATGTATTCCTCCTCAGGTTTCTAAAGGCAGTTGATTCCAACAAAGTGGTAAAGTTTTGAATGACACCACTTTTTATATTGTTGAAAGCAGCCTATGTGGCATTGATCAAATCTACTTTCGAAAATGCCTCATAAAATCTAGCATTCGTGTTTTAAATTACTTTTCTTTATTGACTTCCTAATAATACCATGTTGTACTGACAAGTCGTACTATCTATTATTCATATGGAAAATCTAGCATTCTTCTTGGTTGAACTGTTTTTGCTTAAGTACATAATGAGCAAGTACAATCCATAAAATTTGTGTTAAGGGCTTTGAACACTTATCCGCTATGGAAGGCTTGTTTTTTGATGTGGTTTTTGAAATATTCAATGTATTTTTTAAGTTGTTTGTGCAAGTGTTTTCCATAACAGTAGTGAAGGATTACCTGGATCTCAAAATATTGTGCATAGGTGATGCTTTTCCCTCCTCTAGTTAGTTCATTCTTGTTTATTATGTGTTTTTACAAACATTTTACAATATGGTCCACTTTTTATCGTTTTTGATAATATATCTCATGTATTTGATACTTGTAGACCTTTAATCCATAAAAAAAGGCCAAAAATCTCAGAAATAGACACCTATAAATATCAACTAGTCATCAAATTTCAAGGAATATTTTTTCATGGGGCTGAAATCCTATTAAAATTTGGAACAAAATGCATATTTTCATATTTATGAGATGTATACTTTGTTTACTGAACTAGATTTGTATGTGTTCAAATTGAAATCTTGTTACTATGTTTTAAATTGCGAGAAGCTTGATGGTTAAATGTTGTTTGCTTTATGATCCTCAATTACCATTTGTGAAGTGTTTTAAGTAACTAGTTATGACTGATGTTATGCTGGATCCTTTATCGAAGTTTATTAATGTAGGTTCTGATTATAGCCGGTGTGATAACTTGCCAGGTACGAAAGGGACTATCACATGCTTTGCATCATACTTGGTGTGCACCTCAATTTTCAATTCCATTATGGCATTAGCTGGGAATATCAATGTAAGACTTAAATTCTAAATACTGGACAGCCAGACATTATGTTTATTTTATCAGCATTTTGTATCTTAAAATGTAGTTTGTCATCATTGTTTTATATATCTTACGATATTAGTTTTCATTATTTTGTTTTATATTTTGCAGTACTATGATGTTCGGAAGGAGTGCAATGGTGGCCTGTGCTATGATTTTTCAAATATGGAGAATTACTTAAACCAGGGTTCCGTTAGGGATGCCCTGGGGGTTGGCAACTGAAAATTTGTGTCCTGTAGCCCCTTGGTTTATGAAGCTATGATTACTGACTGGATGCGGAATATGGAAGTTGGCATTCCAACACTCTTGGAGGATGGTGTTAAGTTGCTAGTTTATGCAGGAGAATATGATCTCATTTGCAATTGGTTAGGTAATGATACTGTATACATATAACATATTGCTTTTGTTTTGGAGAATGACTTTATGATTTAGGTGTTAAGTCTGTTATTAACTTATTTGCAGTTGTGTTTTTCAGGCTTGTCAGTCTAATCTTCAAAATTGAAAAGTTAATTGTTCAAATTATGTGTCTTTCAGGCAATTCAAGATGGGTGAATTCCATGGATTGGTCTAGAAGTGAGAATTTCAAGAAGGCACCTACAAAATCCTTCCTTGTAGATGATAAGGAAGCAGGTTTAATAACCATTTATGGACCACTCAGTTTTCTCAAGGTAAAAGGCACTCGATGATCATCTTTGATTTCGTTGTACAAGTAGATAATTTCTTCCTTACAAAATCTTCTATTTTGCTGCACCAGGTTCATGATGCAGGTCATATGGTCCCAATGGATCAGCCAAAAGAAGCCTTGGAGATGTTAAAATGTTGAACACAAGGAAGTATTACTAACAAATATTCTCAAATTTTAAAGACAATGACGGAGATGCCAGAGAAGAATTTAGAGAGTTAGTTATCTGCTTACCTAGGAGAATTGCTCTCTTCACCTAGATTAATGTAAATATTTCTAGATTTGCAGTAGTGTGCATCCCCAAAGATGTGTATTTTCTGATTTGGCAAAATAATTGTGCATTGGGACCATCAGTCTTGCTAACTTGTGTCAAATCTTTTGATGGCCACTTTTTAACTGTATATAAATAGTGCTTCTTATTGCTTACCAGGCCTTCTAGAATTATGATTATACATGGTGTTAAAGTTATATTCAAGAAAATGAATAGTATGTCATGTGTTCTTATTCCAGCATGTTCTGATGTCCTAATGGATGAAAGAAATTGTAAATTCAACAAAAATATTTGGTTAGAGTCTCGGGAATTCAAAGCATGATGCTCTTAGCCTACATTCAATTTTATTGACAATGACATGAAAACATTTATGTTGTTTGCAATCATACAACGGATGTCAGTATTGTCTACTTATATTTGAATTTGAGGCTATGTGGTTTGGCTGTGTTTCACTTCTCGTTCGTTCTATTATTTTATTGTTGAATATGTCTGTTTCCTTTTTTTCCTCTTATCCCTTTATAAGCCTCTTGGACATTAAGTGCTTGGCATGGCAAGATATGTCCATAAAGTGCATGGACTATCTACAGTCCATCAATTCTTGTTGTTGCTACTGTCTACACTGCTCGATGCACTTTGAGGAAGGATCCATGTTGGAACAAAACACTTACCCTTCATACAGGCTACTCTGAAGCAGACCTGAAGTAAGCCTTAAAATTTTTAAAGCATCATGCTTTTACTGATTTTACCCTTCTAAAGAAATCCTACTCCTAGACATTTTAGATTTCTTCATCAATTACAGGCAGGCATTGTTGATCAGCTACGGCCAGAACATTGTGTCTTGATCAACTATATGTTGGAACTCAACTACTAACACCCTGTCTGAATTGAATCTTTATCTAATACTAATGCACATACTAAGCGTTTGGAGGTGTACGCACATTTTGTTAACTCTGTACATTGAGGTAATAACATTTATGTGCATTGTTCCAGGGAATGTGCATATTTCATGGTTGATTTTCACCTAAATACGGGAGGAAATAAGCGGAGAGTTGTTCATTAGAAGTATTCAGATCATTGTAGCAAGTATATCTTTTAGCAACTCTCAGAATTTCAGAATGAGATTGCATCACATGACATCGACTGACATAATACATTTTAAATGGTCTTTTTTGGATTGTAGAACTGATGCTTATGGGATTCATCTCATTTCTACTGACCATTGGAGAGAAGCCCAATTCTAAGATTTGTATACTGAAAGGAATGGCTTATAATATGCTTCCATGTCAAAAGGAATAATCAATGGCTCCTGCTAGCGATCATTGTTCTGAGGTGGACACCAAACTCTATGTTGTGTATTCGAATTTCCCAATGCTATTAGATGTTACTTAGATCGTGTTAGTCCATTTGATATGATTCAAGATATTTATGATAGTTTGACAATTATTCATTCCCTCTTGATTCAATGGTAAGTATCCTCCAGTCTCCCTCACCGGCATGAACCAGCTCCACTACTTCATCTTTACGTTGGCAACTGTCCATGCGTTATATATTGTCCTAACAATTGCCCTAGCAAGAGCAAAAGTAAGTGCCATGGGAAATAACTAATCTGCTCCCATGTCATTCAATTTAAATTTTTTCTCGATTTGAATTTGATTTCATCTCTTCATGCGTTCGAAACATCTTTAACTCAATAGTTTGAATTATGGACATTTATTTTTTTTTTTAAATAATTTTTTATATTGTCTCTAGAGAGACAATAGTTTGAATTATGGACATTTATTTTTTTTTTAAATAATTTTTTATATTGTCTCTAGAGAGACAATAGTTTGAATTATGGACATTTATTTTTTTTTTAAATATTTTTTTATATTGTCTCTAGAGAGACAATAGTTTGAATTATGGACATTTATTTTTTTTAAATAATTTTTTATATTGTCTCTAGAGAGACATTAGTTTGAATTATGGAATTGTCTCTAAAAAGACAAAAATGTAATTGTCTCTAAAGAGACAGAAATGAAATTGTCTCTAGAGAGACAAATCAAATTGTCTTTATAGAGACAATAATAATATGTGTCCTATATTGTCTTTATAGAGACAAATTTTTGAGACATTATATTTTGAGACACTCGCTTAGAGACAATATTTAAAACAATATTTGAGTTTGTTTTTGTCTTAAGTTAAGACAATTGACTCAAATATTGTCTTAAAACCCCCCTACATGTAGTAGTGAAATGACATCGAATTGGTATCGACCTCTTTATCTGCTGTGAAAGGGGCCAGAAATGAAGACTCTCAGAAGAAAAATACAAGAAGGGCCATAAATGACATCGAAATGGTGTCGACCTCTTTATCTTCCTTGAAAAGGGCCACAAACCAAGAGTCTCAGCACCACAATACAACAAGGGCTAGAAATGACATCGAATTGGCGTCGACCTCTTTATCTTCTGTGAAAAGGGCCAGAGACCAAGACTCTCAGCAGCACAATACAACAAGGGCTAGAAATGACATCGAATTGGTGTCGACCTGTTTAGCTTCTGTGAAAAGGGCCACAAACCAAGAGTCTCAGCACCACAATACAACAAGGGCCAGAAATGACATCGAATTTCCATCGACCTCTTTACCTTTAGTGGAAGTGACCAGAAACGAAGATCCTGAACAGTACAATACAACACCTGGCCGTATGGTTACCGTGAGTAAAAAAGATGTGGAGCTTGACTTATCCTTGCATCTTTGAGGTATCGAAAATTTTAAATTCTTTGATTGAATTTTGGAACATTATCATTCGTTTGAGCTTGTGTCCAGAGCTTCCAGTTTACTACCCAGAGAGGCCATGAAATCTGTACAGTGCAATTCCGGAGCAAAAACAAAAATATAATGTGCAGATGTGAGAGTACTGTGTTGGAAAACATTGATAAATCCAACCACCAAAATTAAATGCAGAACCTAGCGTCTTCTAAGAAGTCCGTGGAAGTCTAAAGGGATGGATTGATCCAAAATTCAACAAATGTTTTAATGAAGTTTTTAGAGATCATGGACAAAATGGGCAAGCTTCCTGCAGAGGCCACTGCCCCAATCAATCTCCAGAACTTTCTTTGTCCTGTATAAATACCTGATCAATGAATGAAGTTGCAAGTTGTTGAGTTCTAAGTCATGTGCTGTGTTCTGTGTTTAAGTCTCTGATCTGATACCAAATTAGAGATTATATAGCTCACACATAGACACATAATTCTGAAACTTATAACTTTAGAACTTAAAACTTGTAACTTGTTTCCATTTGATCACTGAAATAGGTTTTTATACACATCACAGATCTTTTTGGAGTTTGATTGGGGGAGGAGGCTAAGTGGTGAATCACTGCGTGAGGCTAATTGTAGTGTCTATGTGTTGAGAACTGTCTAGAAGTGTTGATGTCTTGCTGTGTGCAGAGCAGGTGTGAGGTTGAGTTGTGAAGAGTTGTGAGACAGCTCAGTCTAGGCGACTGAGCCGTGAGCGTGGTGACTGAGGTCTGTGATAGAGCATTTGAAAGAAGCCTTCAGTGTTCAGTTACTGGAGTCATGAGGTAGTGGTATTGTGGACAGGAGTGTTGTTCAAAAGAACTGAAGGATAATCGATGTTTTGTGCGTTTTTTGTGCAATAGAACGTGTGTGAGGTTGAGTGCTTGAGTTGGAGCTATGTGCTCTGAGTTGGAGTTAACAGTCAGAGCCAAAGGAGGGCTCCGTGGTGTAAGCTGGAGCGACTGGACAAAGAAATTCATTAAGAGCACTATTGAAAGAGCATTGGTTGATACCTTTATGCGAGACACCACTGATTATGTGTTGTGGATAGGAGTAAAATTCCCACGCTCTGTGTGTGGAGATATCACTGTGATTTTGAGTTGTGAGATAGTGATTTGGTCTATTGGTGTGGAGCAGATACACGCTGAAGGATTATTTCAGTAAAGTTGCTCGTGAATCCCTGTAAAGGTGTGGCCAAGTTGAGGATCTGTGGAGCTTGTTTTCTTATGAAGCCGAGGTCAGCGCAAGTGAAGCTGCTGCGTAGAGGACCATATTTAAGTTATTTTTTTGCTGCCTAGGTGTATTGCTTGTTGTCTGATGTTTATGTTGTTGCAGTTGTGTTGAAGCCCCAAAAATCAGGTCTACAACAAGGGGGATACCCACCCAGTTCGGACCTTGGTTAGCAGCTCCTTTTTCGTTTGGTATAGTGGGTTCGACTGGGGATATGGGACTAGTTTCCCAATTTATGTGTGTGTGTGTATGGAGAATTGATTTCCTTTGTAAAAGTTACTAAGTGAGGTGCTCTAATTCTAACTCTGATCTAATAACATGAAAATTGTATTTTAATAAGCAGAAATATCTAAGTCTACACTAACCCAGGGTGTAATCCTTCTGTTATGCTATCTAAAATGATTTCAGATAACAATCATTAATAAATATCATTCAACTGTTATGAGAAAAGAATTCAATACAGATAAACCACTTCGTATAAAAAGTTAGGCAAAACAATTGTGAAAGGCATATCTCATAATAAGCTACTCATACATTAAGCATAAATAAATAGCTATCACCGTACAAAAGTGCCAAATGATAACTCAGACATTCGCGCATCAATATATAAACAACTGAACCTGAATATCACTTTTAACACAAAAGCAAAAATAGTTAAGAGATAGAAGTACCATTTATAACTAGTTTTACTCATGAGCTTGAAGTGATAATGATTTATCTCTTCTTAATCCAACATCCACTAAGAGTACAGAAGTGCAACATCAGTAGTAGATATTAAATGTAGATATCAATAAATCCTATTCCATTCATTCATCAAAACCTCCTCAGAGGGTACAAAAGTGCATGTTCTGGGGATAAGTTTTTGACAAATTTCAGGACCCTTCTCTAAATGCATGAGAAGGGTTTAAATACTACTAACTAAACCTAAAAATAAATTATTACAAAAATGTAGGATACGGTTTAAATGACCATCGTCATTTCAGGAAAAAATAAAGCAAAATTAATACTAACATTGTATCTAAAATTAAAACTAACAACTAATTATTTATGTATCTGTTCCTTGAAATCGCAAGTTTTTAGCATTTGTTTGAGAAGAGTCGGCTAGCCAACTTCCGACTTTAACTTTCTTGTGAACACGACATCGGCAAGAGCTTGCGCCATCTTCTCGGTAGAATTGATGATACATTTGAGAGTCATGCACTGGCTGTGTGGTTTTACCAAATATGCCCCGTAAGAATCCCAATTCAACTTAGTTAATCTTTTGATCGATTCTGCCTTTTCTTGAGCCTTCTGTCTCTAACATATCTGCAGTTGCTGAGCATATATACATACCATTTTGTAGGTATTTCTGAAAAATACCACTGGTTATAGGATGTACCTCTAGTGTTACTTTCTTTCAAATTTCTGGGCTTACAAGTAACTGAGCAATTAGAGGTTTTCCCTTTCAAGAGGTTTTGCTCAGCGATGAGAGATTAGCACTAGGTGCTAATCGTGCATCGCTAAGCAAAACCTAGGCACTAATCGCGCATCAGAAACTGCCTCCATTCCTTGATTCGGGCTTCCCTGGTGCGATTTTTTGCCTCTTGCGCACTTTTTGTTAGCGGATATAAAGATAAAATTTTGTAAAAATAACAAATCGGTAAGTTGCTGACATGTCATCACTGTCTAGTACCTATTTAACCATGTCTGTGTATGGAAGCATTTTGGGCCTCACCGCTATTCGGTGTAAGAATGAGCAAGCTAGCACTGTAATAGACGCCTCAGAAGACCCTTGTGAGCCTGCAGTAGCCGTAACCTCTATTATTCTGGGATTCTCTTCCTCAAGTAGACTATACATGCCTTCCCAAGTAGTGATACCAGTGTCTCTGTTACAGGTGGTGTCTATATACAAGGGCGTCATTTATTGATCTTCAGAGCTCAGAGCTTTGCCTTTCTTTCCCATAATATCCTGTATACTCCTTTATATAATTCTTTGTTCTTCGTTCCTGAAGTTGACAAGTCAGGTGAGAGTGATGATAAGGAAAGGTGACGGGAATGCTTTAAATGCTGAAGACATATAAAATATACCACCTTATGTGAAATGGCTCTTCGATAAGCACGAAACCCTATTTCACTAATCATTGGCAACTAACTCATTAATTAGCATTAAAGTGCATAACCAGGTCTCGATTTATGGAAAAGACATTTTTGAACAATGAGCTCGAAAGATTTACGACGAAGTGATTTTTCGATTTGTTTCACAATATCGCAGATCCCAACATCGCAATTTCACTTTATCACTTTATCGAAATATCGCAATATCGCAATATCGCAGGAGTGTAGCATATGACAATCATCCGTTAATGTGTTTTCCGTGAAATGCGATTTGTGATATGCGCCATCGCATATTGGCAGTTTGAGGTTTTTTAGCGTAAGTGATATTTGATGTATGCAATGCGATGAAGTTTCACATCGCGATCTCGCAATCTTAGAATTTGGCTTGCAAGGAGGTATCCTATTATCCTCTTTGCGATGTGATTTTTCTTAAGGAAAGATTTTGTCTTACCTTATCATGAAACTTAAGCTTTTTAGATTTTTCAAGGGTATTTTCCTATGTTTATAACGGTAAGTTCTATTAAAAAGGAAATACAAGGATTAATTAATTTTTAAATTTTTGACTAAGGGTCCCCACTTATTTAGTATTAGGAATAACACTAAATAAGAAGGGGGGTTGTTGCTGGCCACAACAATTGGTGATTCACTTGGAAGAAC
Organism: Pinus tabuliformis; assembly: GCA_031772625.1. Lineage (NCBI taxonomy): Eukaryota > Viridiplantae > Streptophyta > Pinopsida > Pinales > Pinaceae > Pinus > Pinus tabuliformis. The sequence goes on along the minus strand of CM062808.1, from coordinate 755,503,374 downwards.
CAATTAACTCTGTTTTTATTTTGAATTTTCTAAACTTCCAAAACATAAAATTTTCCAGAAAATCAAACTTTATTGTAGAAAGACAAAGTACATTATTCTTTTACCTATCAATGATATTTTGTTTCTTCTATTTTCAACTTTGATTATTTACTCCCTCAAGCTAGTCCTTGTATCTACATCAGTCATTACTTGGTTTATAAAGATAAAAGCAAAGCCCTCTCTGTAAATCAGTTTTGAATATGCTCATTTGTCGTAGGTAGAGCCTCTACTACCAGTAGGCGTTTATAGCCTCGACAGGGTTACCTGTTACCCAGCAATGATCCTGTATCCTACTTAGAGAAATTTACAACTTTCAAAGAGAAATCCATATCCACACTTATTGCTTTCATTTTCTTTTTTACTCTTAAAGAACAATGTCTTGGTTTGATAGCCAATTTATGACACAGTCATTCACTTGATTTATGGCTCTGTTGAATAAGCTGGCTCGTGATGAGACCCCTTGTCTTTTGATTGCAACAATCTCGAGTCATTGCCCTATTGTGGTATGCAGTATTGGCAAAGTCAGCAAGCTATAATATCTATGATCATGATAAGCCGGCTCGTGATGAGACCTCTTACTCTTTAAATTAAAGTGTATCATTGTATTATTCTATGAACGTTGAAGTGTCCTAGGTGGGGAGGAAGTCATTGTTTCCTTAAGATAGCTCTGGATGACAATGGTAGAGTTTTTTGGAAAGAGATTTTCTATACAGAATCTTCATTTTTGTTATTGATACCTTTCATTGGACTGATATAAAACAATTTCCCACTAAAGGTTTTTTTTTTGTCAAAATTTACGAAGTTGAAACTAGTATCATTTCTAGGCCTAGAGTCTTTAACTGTATCTTTCAATAATAATGATCAATTTTCTAAAAAAATTCTATTTATACAAGTCAAAAAACAAAATCTAAAAGAGAATTTGTGTCTTTTTCATAAATCTCAAATTTAACCATTTACAACCAGTTTTATTATGGCATTAAAAACTAATCTACAAAATAGAAGGATGATTTCCTATGGAAAATATTTTTTGAGGATCTGTCCGTTAATAGGCAAGGATTCTCTTTTTCCTGTTAAATCCTGTAACATAAAAGTAGATGGACCTATGACTTCTATTTTGAAAAGGGCCAAGCCAAATTTGTTGAAATTTCGTATGTTTCCCTTTTTCCGCATGAGCTTTGTCCCATTTTAGAACTAAATCTCCCATCTAAAATTCTTTTCTAGATATAATGCTTGAATCAAAGGAAGCTTTCACTAATGCTTGGTGATGAGCATGAGTTATTTTGGCCTATTCTCATTGTTCTTATAACTTAATTATTTCCAGCTGCCTTAGTTGTAAGGAAGAAGTTGGTGCTTCATCAATATATTGAACCAAGGCTAAAGAGGGAATTGCCAAATGAGTTGGAAGAACCACTTCTTTCCCATAAACTAAATTGAAGAGGGAAGTGTCGATGGAGGATTTCTGCATTATTCGATCTAACCATAAAGCATATATTAAATATTTGTGCCAATTTATGTGATTTTGATCAATGGTTCGCTTAATGATTCTGATTAAGTTCTTATTTGTAGATTTAGCTAACCCATTGCCTTGTGGGTAATAATTGGCAGAGTATTTAAGCTTGAAACCCCTTTTGAGTGCAAATTCAGTCATTTCATTACCAGAAAAATATGATGCATTATCAAACATTAAATAAGAAGGTAACCCAAACCTGGTGATTATGAACTGATCTATAAACTCGATGATATGTTCAGCATTAGCCGTCTTGAGTGGAACTGATTCTACCCATTTAGTAAAGTAATCTGTTGCTATAAGGATATATCTATGTTGTTTAGAAGAGTGAGGAATGATATCACCAATTATGTCCAATCCCCACTGATCGAAAGGCTGCTCAATGTTAACTAGTTGTAGTGGCAAGGATGGTTTCTTTTGTCTCCCAGCAGCAGTTTGACAAACTTGACATTTCCTCACGTAGTTATGTGAGTCTTTGAATAATGTGGGCTAGTAATACCTTGCGCATAAGATTTTATGAGCAATAGCGTCTCCAACATAGTGTTCACCTGCTGGCCCATCATGGAGTTCCTGCAAGAATTTTTTAGCTTCAGATTTCTCAAGACACCTAAGGAGAACAAAATCATAATTTATTCTAAAAAGAACATCATTCACGCGCTAATATTGTTTGGCTTTCAACCTTATAGCTCTTTTCTTGGTATGATCGAGGTTTGAAGGAGCGTATCCATTCTTTATATAATAAATGATATCAGTGTATAATGACTCAACATCGGACATAAACAATGCTTCGGCCAGCATTTTTCAAAAGCCTTGACCTTTTACAATACTTGCTGGTTTGATTTCTATGTCATATTCCTGTAAGGCAGTAACCCAATTGGCTCTTTTCTCACCCACATCCTTCTGTACTAGAAGATTTCTTACCGTTGGAAACAGTACTATGATTTTTGTATGTGTTTTGAGTAAAAAAGGTCTAAAATATTTAATTGCTTTGAAAACAACATAATCTTGTTTCTCCACATCTAAATAATTTAACTCAGCCCCTTGTAAATTGGAACTGAAAAAAGCAATTGGGACTTCTGCCTTTTCTTGATTTACTTGAGTGAGTATTGCAACATATGATCTATCAGAGGCAAATGTATATAAAATAAAAGGATCGGAAAAATTTGGAGTTGCTAAATATGGAGCATTAACAATTGCTTGTTTGATCAGATTGAATGCCTCATATTCATCTTGGCCCCATTTAAAGTTTGAGTTCTTTTTAATCATTGCTCGTAAAGGAGACACGATTCTTGAAAAATTTGGAACAAATCTCTTTACAAATTTAATCTCGCCAAGAAAAGATTGCATGGCTTTCTTGTTGTGAGGTAGGGGTATTGCCGAAATCTCCTTGATTCTATTAGGATCAATGTGAATTCCAGTTTTTGACACTATGAATCCGAGAATTTTTCCTTCACTTAATGCGAAAAAGGATTTTTTCGGGTTAAGTGAAATTCCATACCTTTGACAACGTTGGAAGATTTGTTTTAAATCACTAAGATGATTGTTTCGTTTCTTGGAATATACAGTTATATCATCCAAATAGATTACCATTGATTTATTAACTAACCCCTTGAATGAGATGTCCATGGCTCTCGAAATGTGGCACCAGCGTTAATCAGACCAAATGGAATCTTTTGATATGCGTATGTGCCCCTTTTAGTTATGAATGTGGTTTTTAATTGATCATCGGGATGTACCAACACTTGATTGTATCCTGAGAATCCATCCAAGAATGACATTAATTCTGACCCCACGACTGCGTGCAGTATTTTTTCCATGGGAGGAAAAGGAAAATTCTCCTTTTGGCAGGCTTTGTTAAGATTTCGAAAGTCAATGTAGATTCTAATGTCTCCATTTTTCTTTCTAACAGGGACCATATTGGAAACCCATTTGGAATGTCGAATGGGAAAATTTATTTTGGCTTTCAATAACTTATTGAGTTCAGATTTGATTTGGTTTTCTAGATTGGGATGGATCTTTCTCAACTTTTGTTGGACAAGTTGTTCATCGTCTGTCATTGGAATAGTATGTTGGATGATGGAGGTGTCGTACGTTTTGAGTTCATCATAATTCCAAGCAAAGACACTTTTGTATTGTCTCAAGAGACGAATATACGCTATTTTTTCTTCAGGAGCTAGACCAAGGCCTAGATTGGATATTCTGTGGTTTGGTATCAGTTCCTACATTTACCAATTCATAGTTCAAAGTTGAACTTTGGAGTTTTGAATTGGTAGATATTTTAAACCGATCTTTCAAATCATAAAGGTCTTATAACTTGACTACTGACTTAGGTATGGCATTGTTAGTCTATCTTGTTGCAATTGTTGGTCATGCTGGTCTTCGTCAATTATTTGATTGGTTTAGGATCCTTCAGATGTGAGGAAACTCATCATATAAGGATCATTGTTGAAAACCCTCCAATTGGTAATGTTATCAGGAATAGATGGTCTAAAAATTAATTCAATTGAAAATTGATCAGGGCTAAAATCTTCTGAAGGAATGAGCTTGGAAGCTACGTTATCTAAGTGGTCTCCACTAGCATTCTAGAGTCTGGGAATTGATGAAATATTTAATGCTATAAAGTGTTATGGCATATCTTGAACTTAAGATTGGTAATGTTTTAAATGACCTGATAAACAATGTATAGTATTACGTACCTGTCTAATTACAATTTCAGAATCTCCAAAAACTTGAAGGTATTTGACGTCTAATCTGATTGCTTTGTATAACCCTTGGACTAAAGCCTCGTATTCTGCAGTAGTGTTGGTGCAATCAAATTCGAGTTTGCAAGTTAGCATAGTTTTATCTCCCTCTGGACTTATTAACACGCATCCTGCTCCTGCTCCTTCGTTAGACTTAGAACCGTCAAAAAATAATTTCCAAAATAAATATTTATTTAGAGGATTATCTATAAAATTAATACATTTAGAACTATCTATTTGAAAGAAATTTTGATACTTGAGATAAAATAGAATTTTCTAAGTAAGGTGAAGTATGAGCATGAAAATTTCCTAGGAAAGAATCTACTAAGTAGTTGCCAATGATGTTATTGTGTATGCTACTGGTTCATTTTCTCCCTCCAGTTCCATTACTATGAATTTCTGATGTCTTTCTCGCTCAAATTTTATCTGATTTGGTTTACCATTGTAAGGGAGCCACATGTGTGACTAGTCAGTTGCAAAGTATCCATGAAGTTTTTCTGACCAATCTCTGCTAAGAATTAAGCCATAAAATTCTGGAATATCAACAACTAAAATGTCGATAACTTGACATACCTTTGGGTTGGATGACAGCCTTATGGTAACCTGATTTAATTCACCAATCACTTCGACTTGCGATCGATCTAATTGAACTATGCGCACAGTGGATTTTTGTGGTTGAACGTTCAATTTAGCACATATTGACTTTGGTAAAATATTCGATGAAGCTCCAGAAGCCACCAAGAAATTATGCAAATTTTTATTGAAGTTTTCATAAGTAAGAAGAAATGGGGGAGTATGAGATCTCGATCTTCCTCCAATTAAGGTGATATCGTTTGAATCAACTTTATTAATTGCATTAGTTGGACGTCTTCCCATGTCATGGAAAGCTTGAGAGATTACAGCGGCGAGCAAAGATGCAACTAGTATAGCATGTAATTCTTCCAAAAGTATCTTTGCCGGTGTTTTAACTTGCTAAATTCATAAAAATTAATGTTAGCCCTAGTCTTTTTCATGTCTTCTATGATATTATACTGCATTTCATCCGAAACGATCAACTTTTTTGATGGAGTTGATGAATCTGTTTGGAATGGGCTGGTTTGAGTCGCTTTAGGTGTTGTTTTCTTGGTTGTGACTTTATCCTTAGTCATCGAACTTGCACTCTTTGGCTTAGGTGTAGGTTGAGGAGGATCAAGCTGATTTCTACTGCGAGTACTAACCGGGGATGCCTCTTGATCCTCTTCATCTGGGAAGATGAAATCCCACATACCTTGTAACTCTACAACTTCTTCTTCATCGATATGTTCTTCAGTAGCGATTTCCTCTTCTTCTTCTTCGAATTCAACACTTGTAATAGTATTAGTGGGTTTGGAATCGGTCAAAGGGTTTCTTTTAAAAGGTCTGTACGACTTTTTAGAAGAAGTTTCTCTCACTCGTTTCTTAATGTCGATCATCTTGTTAGACATGGTCTTCAAAACTTTTTATAATCCTTCTAAATTGAATGGATCTCTCGATTATTTTTTCTTGGGATCTTCCGTGAAAGAAACCTTCTTGGATCTTCGTTCTTCTATCACATTTTTCTTTTCTAGGGCTATAATACGTTTCTCTACTACTATTGCTTCTTTCATATTTCAACTAAAGTTGTTTTGTTAGCCCTATCAACAAAGATTGCTATGTTTGATGGTAAAGTAGTGATGTACCATTCACTTCGAACTTCTTCGCTAGGCTTGGAAGCAGTAGAAATTTCGTTTAAGAGTTTATTGAAATGTAATTGAAATCTTTGATAGGTTCTTTTGACTCGGCCCTAAGGTTAGACAGGTTGTTGATCAATGTCGCCATAGACCTATCATCACCAAAATTAATAAGGAATTGTTCTTAGAAGATATCCCAACTAGTGATAGATCCAGATGGTAATGAAAAATACCATGATCCGGCTACTCCTTGCAGAGTATAAAGAAAAAGTCGAACAACAGCGTCTTCGTTGGTAACTCCATTGAGATTTATGGATAGCATAAAGTTATTTATATGTTCTTCCGCTAGAATTCCTACCTCAAGATCAAACTTAGGCAGCCATTTTTTAGGATGGGCCAGTAGCTGACTCAAGGGTGCAAGCATTAAGACTGCCCCTGGGTTATTCCATGGAGATTGGGACATCGCTGATCTATTAACAGAGGAAAGTGCAGAAGATGATCCATGCGGTTGAGAAGATGAGGATATTATGACTCTATATGATTGAGAAGGAGATGTGGGAGTACCAGTCGACTGATGGACAATGATCTGAAGTGGAGGAGTGGATGGTTGACTTCGTGGTGGAGAGGTTGACATGGATGATGATGATGAAAGAGTCTCACTATGGGACCCTTTAGGAGATTTCCTTGCTCTCTTCCTTATGGGTAGAGGTAACTCGGTTTGCTGAACACCAAATTTTTCGCTCTTTAATCTGGTAAGAGGATGAGCAGGGTTATATTGTGAAGTCATGATGCCTTGAGATTTGTCAGATCTTTGAGGAGATATAGAAAATTGGTGAAGTTTGTGAATCAAAGATTCAACTTCAGGATGTTCAATATTAGATTGTTCTTAAATGTCAGGGTTTGTAGCAGCGACTTTTGTTCTTGCGACTTCTGGCTCTGGATTTAAGGATTCTAAATGCAATGGAGAAGTTGGGGCAGATGGTGAGGGTGATTTACTCTCAGAATTGTATTTAGATTTATACTTTCTTTCCATTCACAGTTCAAGGCCCTCCTTCTAGTGCCAAATATGTTAAAGCCCTGAAAATCAGGTCTACAACAAGGGGGATACCCACCCGGTCCGGACCTTGATTAGCAGCTCCTTTTCCGTTTGTTATAGTGGGTCCAATTGGGGATATGGGACTAGTTTCCCAATTTATATGTGTGTGTGTGAAGAATTGATATTTCCTTTCTAAAATTTCCTAAGTGAGATGTTCTAATTCTAACTGTAATCTAATAACATGCAAATTGTATTCTAATAAGTAGAAATATCTAAGTCTACACTAACCCGGGCTGTAATCCTTTTGTTATACGATCTAAAATGATTTCAAATAACAATCGGTAATAAATATCATTCAACTGTTATGAGAAAAAAATTCAATACAGATAAACGACTTCGTATAAAAAGTTAGACAAAACAATTGTGAAAGGCATATCGCATAATAAGCTACTCATACATTAAGCATAAATAAATATCTATCACCGTACAAAAGTTCCAAATAATAACTCAGACATTCATGCATCAATATATAAATAGCTAAAGATGAATATCACTTTTAATACAAAGGCAAAAATAGTTAAGAGATAGAAGTACCATTTATAACTAGTTCTACTCATGAGCTTCAAGCGATAATGATTTATTTCTTCTTAATCCAACATCCACTAAGAGTACAGAAGTGCAACATCAATAGTAGATATTAAATGTAGATATCCATAAATCTTGTTCCATTCATTCATCAAAACCTCCTCGGAGGGTACAAAAGTGCATGTTCTGGGGATACGTTTTTGACAAATTTCAGGACCCTTCTCTAAATGCATGAGAAGGGTTTAAATACTACTAACTAAATCTAAAAATAACTTATTAAAAAAATGTAGGATATGGTTTAAATGACCGTCCTCATTTCAGGCAAAAATAAAGCAAAATTAATACTAACACTGAATCTAAAATTAAATCTAACAACTAATTATTTCTGTATCTGTTCCTTGAAATCGCAAGCATTCAGCATTTGTTTGAGAAGAGTTGGCTGGCCGACTTCCGACTTTAACTGTCCTGTGAAAATGGCATTAGCAAGAGCTGGCGCTATCTTCTCAGCAAAATTGATGATACATTTGAGAGTCATACACTGGCTATGTGGTTTTACCAAATATGCCCAATAAGAATCCCAATTCAACTTAGTTAATATTTTGATCAATTTTGCCTTTTCTTGAGCCTTCTATCTCCAGCTTGTCTGTAGTTACTGAGCATATATACATACCATTTTGTAGATATTTCTGACAAATACAATTGGTTTTAGGATTCGAGTTTTACTTTTTTACCTCTAGCGTTACTTTCTTACAAATTTCTGGGCTTATAGGTGACTGAGCAATTAGAGGCTTTCCCTTTCAAGAGGTTTTTCTCAGCGGTGCTAATCGCGCATCAGAAACTGCCTCTATTTCTTGATCCAGGCTTCCCTGGTGTGATTTTTTGCCTCTTGCACACTTTTTTTTAGCGGATATAAAGCTTAAATTTTGTGAAAATAATGAATCCGTAAGTTGCTGACACTGAGTCTTAAATTTTATGTGTGTGATGTCAATGCTATCCAATACGTATTTAACCATGTGCATGTATGGAAGAATTTTGAGCCTCGCTGCTATTCGGTGTAAGAATGAGCAAGCTATCTCTGTAATAGATGCCTCAGAAGACCCGTGTGAGCCTACAGTAGCTGTAACCTCCATTATTTTGGGATTCTCTTCCTCAAGTAGAATATACATGCCTTCCCAAGTAGTAATACTAGCGTCTCTGTTACATGTGGTCTCTGTATACAAGGGCGTCATTTCTTGATCTTCAGATCTCGGAGCTTTGCCTTTCTTTCCCATAATATCCTGTATACTGCTTTGTATAATTCTTTGTTTTTTGTTCCTGCAGTTTACAAGTAAGGTGAGAGTAATGATAAGGAAAGGTGACGGAAAAGCTTTAAATGTTGAAGACATATAAAATATACCACCTTATGTGAAATGGCTCTTCGATAAGCACGAAACCCTACTTCATTAATGATTGGCAACTAACTCATTAATTAGCATTAAAGTGCATAACCAGGGTTCGGTTTATGGAAAATAATTTTTTGAACAATGAGACCGAAAGATTTGTGACGAAACGATTTTGCGATTTGCTTCGCAATATCGCTTTATCCCTTTATCGCTCTATCGCAATATCGCAGGAGCGTAGCATATGAAAATCATCCATTAATGTGTTTTCCACGAAATGCGATTTGCGATATCCGCCATCACATATCGGCAGTTTGAGGTTTTTTAGTGTAAGTGATATTTGATGTATGCGATGCGATGAAGTTTCGCATCGCGATCTTGCAATCTTAGAATTTGGCTTGCAAGGAGGTATCCTGTTATCCTTTTTGTGATGCGATTTTTCTTAAGGAAAGATTTTGTCTTACCTTATCATGAAACTTAAACCTTTTAGATTTTTCAAGGGTATTTTCCTAAGTTTATAACAGTAAGTTTTATTAAAAATGAAATACAAAGACTAATTAATTTTTAAATTTTTTACTAAGGGTCCCCACTTATTTAGTATTAGGAATAACACTAAATAAGAAGGGGGGTTTTTGCTACCCACAACAAGCTACCATCGTGAACCAGAGGGTCGAGATCTGTGAGGCTTTGCATTGTTGGTGTGTTGTGCCTATTGTCCATAATCTTTGCTGGTGCAAGCTATGATTTGAATGCATTGTTTGCTGCCATTCATAAGCCTTTGCTGTCGACTGAATGGTTTGATCAAATTGAGAGACAAGATCTGTGTTTTTGAATCTACATCTGTTGTGTGTGAAAGAAGTTTTTTGTGAGTGTTGACTAGAATTATTCGCTGGAAGATCAGGCCCTCAGCAGTTCGTTTTCAAGAGATTGAACCCGTTGTGTAGTAGAGTGCTACAGATAGGGTCGATTGCTGTGGAGTGACTCTTCGTTTTTATGGTGAATCGATGAGGCCTATTTGAATCTGTGAGGTATGGTGTTGTTGATAGTCTCACTTTGAGGTTGAGTAGCAATGTGAGCAGTGAACGTGGAGCTACGCTAAAAAAAAACAAGCCATTATTTGCTGGTTGGCATGAAAAACATTGTAGAAAATAGGAGGAGCATGTGTTGCAGTCATGGGTCAGAAAAGGAAAATCAAACAATTCCGAAGAGAATTTAAACAGTTTAGGAGAAAGTATCATGGGGTTGAGGTGGAATATGAAACGCTAAATATTGATTTGAATCAGCCAGAAATGAAATGCAGTGAGAAAACAAATGAGATTTCAAAGAGAAAGGTGTGGATGACTCAGCTGCAGTGGATGAATTTGCAATTAAATTTGATAATGGATATTTATTTTATGAAAATGAATTGCAAGTTATCTCTGAAAAGAAAATGATTGATAAATTGTTGTTTGGTTTTGATGATCGCGTGGAAAAACATGAAGAAGAAATTGTAGTAGTAGTTAAAGGAAGAAACAAGTTCAAGCTTGATTATGATGCAGAGATAAAGCTAATTGAAGGATGGCTTGAGAAATGTTTTAAACATATTGATGTAGGTTTGAAAGCAGCGACTGGCATGGTGAACAATCTTGAAACTAAAGAATCCATGAATGAGCAGGATGACAAAAATCAATATGGTTCTGTTTATGAATCTAACATTGTTTTTGAGTGTGCAGATATTGACAATCAGGAAGAAGCAACAAAACTTGAAGAAATTGCAAGCATTAAGGACAAGTGTAAGTCCGAAGAACATGAAGCAATGTTGAATACAAAGAATGTTAACCTGCAATCAAGAAATGAGAAGCTCAATCACTATCTTATGACAAGAAAGGTGAAGATGAAACTGCATCAACAAATGAACAAACATGGACCCTTTAATAAGAAGGAAAAAATGAAATGTTTTGTTGTAAGCCTAGCTGAGACTTAGAACAGCAGGCATGTCAACTAGGAGTATGTTTACAATGTCTTATATATTGTATAGTTTTCATATGGTTGGAATTAAAGGGGAGTGTTGGAAAACATTGATAAATCCAACCACCAAAATTAAATGCAGAACCTAGCGTCTTCTGGAGAAGTTGGCGGAAGTCTGAAGGGCTGGATTGACCTAATTCAACAGATGTTTTAATGAAGTTTCTAAAGATCATTGACAAAATGGGCAAGCTTCCTGAAGAAGCCACCGCCCCAATCAAACTCCAGAAAGATCTGTGATGTGTATAAAAAACCTATTTCAGTCATCAAATGAAAACAAGTTACAGGTTCTAAGTTCTAAAGTTATAAGTTTCAGAATTCTGTGTTTATGTGTGAGCTGTATAATCTCTAATTTACTTCACTGTCTAACAGAAACATAATTTCTATTTGAGATTTATCACTATCAAATAGAAACATAGTTTGTGTTTGAGGTTTATCTGAACTTTTCGCCTTCCTATGGTCGCATAGATTTGCCTCCTCTCTTTAGGCGTTGATCTATGGGCATTGTTTGCATAGTTGCATAAATTTCCTCCTCTTTTATAATTTATATTCAATTGTAGATAAGTTTGAAAATTACATTTGTATACTGGATTTACTTTGAATCAATTCTGGAAGATAAATGGTATGAAAATTACTTTTCTATATTGGAAATATTTTTGGCATTTCCAAAAATGTAAATAATATGGGTTTAGCAACTAATTTTTTACAAGATAAAATAAATAGTATACTTTTATAAATCAAATGGTTAATAAATGATTATATTATATTTTTAATACAAAATTTAAAAAATGGGTCGTTGTTTTATAGATTTGATCTTTTATAGTATTCTGGAAATTTTTTATTATGATGGATTTATTTTATATAAGTTTGCATCTCTAGAGTTTTAATCCCTCTTCATATTCATAAACTCATAATTAAAATGCACCTATGCTAGTTTTATATATATTTAAATGTTAATCCCATGAAAATCCCTCATTTATGTAAAATACATAGATTAAACTTACAATTTCAACCAATCTTTCCTAACAAATTGAAAAATGGCTAAAATGTAAAAGATATAAAATTTTGACTCTCTAAAATATTTTAATCATACTATTTTATTTTTTTAATTGCTTTGAAATATTTTATCTAAGGGTTACATTAATCCTATTAACATGTATTTTCATGGTAAATATATTTTTAAATGTACAATGAATATACTAGCAATTGTTCCAAATGGTACAAAGAGAGGCCCATAGGATTATTAAATTGGAATTGTTGAATTTTTCTAGAAGAGTTAATTGGTTTGTGGAAAACCTTGTTTTCTTGGACTGGATCATTGTGCAATTACTTTTCTTTAGATGTCATGTTTATATCTATATTACAAGAAACACATTTAATGTCTTATTTCATTTTAGAGTAAGTTAATTACCAAAAATCAGGATGTTAAGTTAATTACCCAAAATCAAGAAACCTCTATAGATGGCCAAGCATATATGAAGCTTGCTAGTGACCAAGGCAATAGCCACCATGACTATCCCCTACCAATATATTTCATTGAAAACCATAATTGTATATTGCATTTAGAAAGTCAAAACATAATATTAGAAAACATGTTGATATATTGCTATTAAAAAGCTAATTCCATTAGAAACAATGATATTATTATATTTTATAAAGAATAATATACATATATAGAATGATACTACATTGAAAACCATAATTGTATAGTGCGATTAGAAAGTCAAAATATAATATTCGAAACCATGCTAAATATGACATCACTGTTCTTTATTAAATTTGGTTTGTGATAGTGTATTCATTTGAGCATAATGCTCATAAGCATAAGGTAAATAAAATTAGGTAACGAGGATGCACATAAGCATAATTCCAAAGCCTATCATGTGAATGCTTTAAAACTCTATGGGTTTGACCTAGTAACCCTAAGACACCTACACTTCTATTTGGGGTCTGAGCAAATGGACAAATATTTGCAAAGCAAATCCGAACGCTAAGCATAGGCAATTTTAGAAATGTGAGGCTGATTTCAAGCAATTGATGTAGCATTTAGCCTCATAGCGAATAGCTAATAGATGTTAACTATTTAGGCTAACCCTGAGATCAATGAAGTCGATGTCACATGGTTCGAGTTCAAGTTTGGGTTCGGTAATGATTAGGTTTGGTTTGAGTTCGAATTTTTTGATGAGATTCGTTTAGGATCGTGTGTGTGTATCTCTCTCTCTCTCTCTCTCGATATATATATATATATATATATATATATATATATATATATATATATATATATATATATATATATATATATATATATATATATATATATAAATAATTATAAGATTAAATAGTAAGAAATCAACATTAGTAAACATCAAAAATGTTATCATGGACATGGAAACTACAAGGATAAATTACAAGCTTGAGTTGTGACATGAAGTTATGAGTTTTGACCTATGGACTTGGTCAATGGCTATGAGGTTCGATGATTTTGGCAGAACCTCACATTTTTTTTAAGGTTCGCCAAAATTTGAACCTCAAGATTAAAGTTCGATGAAGCTTGTGACATAGAATGAAGTGATAAGGACATAAAGAGTCTTTGGTCCTATCCAATGGTACCCACACCCCATAGCAACCTATGTTGCAGTAATCAAATATGCTTCATGAAGTATCCTGTGGGTGGGCCTGAAAGGATTGTTGTCCAAAGGTGAGATTAGAACGACGATGAAGTGGGTATAAGCTATGAATAGTTCTTGTCCTATGGATGTAGAAAGGCAAAGGCATTCAATGCAAGCAAGGTAGAGAGTAGGTAGGGTAGCAAGCAGCAACCCCTTAACAACTGTGGGAAATGCACATGGTCAAGACATAAGTGTAAACTTTATATGTAATTTATACATTATTGTAGCTACCCGTTGCTGAAAGGCACCCGAAGGTGCTCAAAGGAGGAGGGTCTGCACACCAGCAAAGCTGGGAGGTTCCCCTGATAGATATCTGCGTATACCACAGATGTTTTAAAATTGATGGGGAAGTAGACTCAGTTGGCATTCCTATTCTGGGATATTTTTGCAATGGACATGTTCTGTTCTCATACAATATTGGATAGGTATTTGTAAACCGCAACAAGAAACAGAGGAGATCAGCGCACCTCTATCACCAATCCAGACTTCCATTCTGCTGTGAGAGGCAACAATGTGTTCGTTGCAGTAACCATCTAGGAAATAACTTTGAAAATATCTCGCTCTCCATTTTTAGTTACTTCAACTGCACTGGTTGAATTTAGATTAAGTTCAATCAAGTAATCCATAGGGTTTGCTTGGTTTAAACCCTAAAAGCTAGGCAAATTTTCATGTTATAAGATAATGGCTAAAGTTGTACAGGGCTTTACACTTGCTTATTAGCATCCTATAAGCATTGAGAGAGAATACTAAGTTTGGCATTAATAGAGAATACTAACCTTGTAACAGAGAATTAATTGCCGACAAAACTTTGAAAACTGGTGGCCACAAAGGAGCTGGAAACTCTGTTGCAGTGGCTTTAGCTCTTGTATGTAAAAATTCAACCCATCAAAAAATATAGAAAATGGCGAGGAAGTAAAAGCTAATTGAGATGTAACTATCATGAATACCAACTCAAATAGTGAGTGAGTTAAAAATAATTGAAGACAAAAATGACATGAATACCAACTCATTGTGAAGGCATTGTTTGTTGATAAGTTGGCCCATCAATTCTCCATATTCTCCTCTACCAAAGCTCCCAGCGCTCTCTTTCAATCTCAGTTATCAATTACATTAATACAAACTCATTGTGAAGGCACAATTTGTTGATAATTTGGCTCATCAATTCTCCATATTCTCCTCTGCCAAAGCTCTCAACTCTCTCTTTCAATCTCAGTTATCATATATTTATAATCTTAGTTAGAACAGATTCACAAACACATAACATAAACATCCACACATATACACAACACACATTACTAAAAAGCAAATATAACAGTACATGGGTAGGTAGTACATGAGTGGGAATACTAAAAATCTATTTCAAACACTAGAGACCAAAATTTGCAAATCGATTTCAAAGACTAGGAACCAAAATTAGTAATATGACTTGCTTTCCTATTGTTTATATCCTCTTCCAAAACACATTAAAAAATACAACACAGCATAGCACATTGATGAAATTGCAACATGGCACATTGATGGAGTGCTTCACCACCCAGATCCATCTTAGCTTTCAATGAGACTGCCTGATACAACTTTACATTAGACTGCCTGAGAGAGAAAGAGAACTAATAAGCTACCAGAGTCAAGATATCCTTGTTTAACCTACTCTATAAATAGAAAAACCATTTTTTTTTTCAGATTGCCCGATATATCTCAAGAATGAATTACAAAAAACAAACAAATTAAGAAAACATAAAATTACCAAATAGATTGTTTATGAGCCATCAGTGTCCATAAGTCATTAAATTGTTGAATCACAGTGTCCCATAGTTTATGTGGGATCAGTAAGCCCATGACAACCATTGACTGGACTGATTGAACGAACCAGGCGGCCTCCTAGGAATCTCCTATAACATATACAAGTCAAAATTACTTCAAGATGCACCAAATCACAGCTTTTGCGGTTTGGGGATTAAGTCTGCGAAGATATAGCTAAAGAGTTGGCCGCAGGTAGTTTTAATTGGTGTATGGGGTATATAATTTAATACTAATCAATGCTTTCCAAAAGCCAGGGGTGATATCCCTAGGGGAAATTTTTCTCCATGATAAACCTCAATCGATAGCCAGCAACCCGCTGTGACCTCCTACTAGCTATTGTGCCATTTCTCTACCAGTTGAGCCAACAATGTGGTCCCTAACCTAGCCTGTATTGATCGTATGTTTGAAGGTGGGCCTCCAGAATTTAAAGGTATGTTTCATCATTTGTTAATTGAGTATTGGGTTTATTTATCATGGAAACTTTCGGGTATGGATTGATGGGTGGATTTGGTGGGAAGGGTGGTGTTAGCTTGTGCTCTTGTCCCATTAATCTCTTTTGGATGTTACCCTTAGATCTTAGTCCCACAGGGTCTCCTTTATTGACCATTTGATTCTAGGGTGGTACTACTTGGGAAACCCCAACTTAGGGTGCATGGTCCCACATATATATATATATATATATATATAATTGGACACATAACAAAAAATTGTACCTCAAAATGAAAAAGATGGTCGGGACAAAATAATTAGCACGTGGGAAAAAGCTAATACATGAGATCTACCCTAATCCATGGTCATCACCCTAGTTCCATACGCCCTAGATGAGCCTCCTTTATCATTCAACAAACCCATGATTGTCCCAACCCCTCGAGGGAAATGAACTACCCTACCTCAAACGGGGTAGTCACTGCTTTATCTTACACATCATTCTCTTGCCCTTTTAACCCCAAGCAGTTAATTAAAGAAAATTCATAAAAGGCAGAAGGCATATAAATAAGGGTGGAAATATCAAGGCTAGGGCACCTCATGTGTCACGATTTCTACCTCCTACATATTACATACCCAGGTGTGGGCTTCCCCTTACATAGCTATCCCTATGCTCCAAGATGTGACCCAAGATTTCCCCTCTCATTCCTTACTCCATTCCACTTATTTATCACTCACCACCCCCATTAGAGGGATGTACTTTGGACACACTATCCCCTTTAAGGGTTGATACCAACTAATAAGATACTTAGTTAACCCTCTTGGGAGCTTGGAGACACTGGCACATGCCAAAGCCCACTACGGAAGGGCATGCCATTATGAAGTTCCCACATTGTTATCCATGGTTTGTAAGCTATTTTACCTGATTATTTTAATGACTATTTCTACTGGAAGGGTAGGGGACACATTAGATCTTATGTAGGATTACAGATGGTTTCTGTTTGGGTTTGGTCTCCCAATATGGGATCCTAACCCGCAGAGGTCTACATTGGCACATATAGGGTTTACATATAGAGCCATTGGCCTCAACAGCAACAAACAGTACTCCATGAATCTTCACCGATGTTGAGAGACTACTAGTGATCCATTTTCGATGATGGTGATATTCTTGGTACATTATGCCCAACGAGCCCCCACAAGAGCTCCACACTCTTGGAAGATGTCCCAGGGCTTGTACAATGTCATGGAAACACTCATTCCACCACTCGGATACTTGTAGAGGATCTACAAGCATCTCTGATTCATATGGATTCATGGAGTCATTTATGTACCCTCAAACCCACTGGGAGCACGACAGGTC
Organism: Pinus tabuliformis; assembly: GCA_031772625.1. NCBI lineage: Eukaryota > Viridiplantae > Streptophyta > Pinopsida > Pinales > Pinaceae > Pinus > Pinus tabuliformis. Next base: position 755,486,140 of record CM062808.1, on the reverse strand, counting down.
TACTACTTGGAGAACAAGGGGTCAGCCCCTTTTCCATCATACTCTAAAGAATTTATTCTTTAGTATGGCACTTCAGAACATTATTAGGCCTTTGGAGTTTCCCACGACATGCACATATTATTATTTGGCCCCTTGCGAGGGTTATTTTTACACTTGTAAGCTAGTTTGGTGGTCTTGTCACCAATAGGTGTTTTATTTGCACATTATTTTATCATTAGGGATTAATGTAGGCACATAGATAATTTTAAGTCCTTAGGAGGCTATATATTAATGTTAAATACATTCATTTGGATCATCAATTGGCTTGGAATCATAGAGAACTTCACATTTTTTGGATATGGATGAATTTTGAGATATGGATTTGGGATATTTTTCTTGTCTTAGAGATTTCTCTTGCAAATAAAATGTTGGTTGGATATAGTCTATAATGTTGTAAGTAAATTTTGACATTATTATTCTTGTTGCTGCATACTACTAAGGGCTAGTTGTTCGATAATTAAAATGTGGAATTAAGCATGTTTTAGCAAATTTAATGTATGGGCCAATGTTATATGAATGAAATTTCCTAGAGATTGTTTGTGTCAATAAGCTTGCATTATTTTTGTTGAAGAATAAATGATTAAAGGTCACTTTTATTTTCTTTCTCTTAACATTGGATGAAGCTGACTTCCAGGGCCTCCTTGATCAAGAAACCATGTTCTTACTCATCCTCATCCTTGATTCCATATCCCTAAGGCAATCAGGCATTGATCCCTCAAAAAGAGTGATCATTTTAACCCTCTTTTTACCCTTTTCCCTATGTCTAGCCCCATTAGGTCACCTAGGGCATCAATTTCCAAGGAATTGACCCAAGGAAAAATTTTGATCTTCTACAAGCTACTATGTTGGTGGGACCCCTCCCTCTCCTCCAAATTTAAGGCAATTCTAACAATGGAATCTTCGAGAATCCCAATCCCTAGCTGTAGGATCAAATTTTGCCTAGGAATCCCCAAGGCTAGACTTCAACATGATCAATTCAACCTTTTGAAGTAAATATTTTTGTTTGGACCTTTCTTTTCACCTTGTCGAGGATACGAACATCATTGGTTGCTACATCCCATCCTTGAACCTAGACTGGGACCACTTGGCCCTGTGTGGTCCCACTTATCAATAAAGATTATTTGTCAAGAACCATTGGGAATCCAATTTTCTCAAGGTTTATAGGTATTATTTGTCAAGAATCTTTGGGAATCCAATTTTCTCAAGGTTTATAGGGATTAAGAATCTAATCTATAAGCCTATTCCTTCTCCTTCGACCCTCCAATCGTCACCTGTTACCCCTGGAGGAAATATTCCCTTGCTTAAAGAGAAAGCAAGTTCCATTCTTCACTCCATCCTTGGTAATGGGTTTCTAGGGTCACTTTCCACCTATCGATTGACATATAATTTACAAGTGGTTCCTACACTATTGAGAGTCCTCCCATCAGTCAAAGTCCATAAAGAGTACAAAGACTTAGATATGGTGACAATGGGCTAAGCATTCACCGTTGCCCTTAACCTAGAAGTTTCCCTCTTAATATAACCCGTTTAGCCCCCCTGCTGGATTGTGTGGTAATAGGACATTAGACCACCTACCACCAAAACATTAAAAATATGGATATCAAAATTAGGTAGAGGAGGCAAAGGCCCTCTAGAACCTGAAACCATTAGCCAGGTCGTTAGAATTTCTTCAGTTATTTCAATAATTTTTTTTTTTTGTTGATAAGTGGGTGAATCCTGAAAATCACTCTTACCCTGTGGCTGAGAGGCCACGACTCAGGGGCATCTAATCTGTCAAAATCACCCGGGGATCGCAGCCGGCCTGAGCCGCACCAGTAGAAACCATGCTGGATTTTTTGGTATCAGCGAGACTAGAACCGGTGACCTTTACTTACGGAGTGCCTTAACAGCGCGCTCCTTCACCAACTGTTCTAAATCTCTTTGATCAGTTATTTCAATAACTACTCTTTAGTATTTTATCTAAACGTTTTAACATAATTCAAAAAATTATTAAAACATTATAATTATAATAATTTGATTTGTATAATTTAGCAAAAAAATATAAAAAAATGTAAAATTATATATTTATTTTAGTATGTAAATATAAATAAAATTTTCGTTTTAACTAATTTTAATGAAATGAATATCTAAAAAGAAAAATAAAAGTAATATTTAGGTCAAACCTAAATAATCAAAACACTAAAATGAAAATAATATTTAGGTTAAATTAAATAATGAAAACAATTAATTCAAATGGTCAAACTTAATAATAATAATAATAATAATAATAATAATAATAATAATATTATTATTATTATTATTATTATAATTAATGAAAAACTTAAATAAATAAATCAATAATGAAAAAAGAACTAAATAATGAAAATTAGTAAATTATATATATAAAAACTTACGAAATGGGAGAGATCCAAGAACATTAGTAATTTATTATTTATATATAATAACAATAAAACATCAAATTTAATTTAGTTATTTTAATTTAAAATTTTATAAAATTGTGCATGGAGTTTTGGAAACACGGTAGATATAGTAGGTAAATATAAATTCTATATTTATTTTCTATCTAAATATAAATACATTTTTCATTTTAACTAAGTTGTTTAATTTAAAATTTTATAATTTTTATAAATTTTAAAAATCTCACTTTATTTTTTATATCATAATTTATTATTTATACATAATAACAATAAAATATTAAATTAAATTTAGTTATTTTAATTTAAAATTTTATGAAATTGTCCATGATTTTTGGATAGATGGTGATTTGGTGCTTTGTAAAGGCCATTGGTTTAATTTAGTGCCCCTATCGAGGTGATATATTGGACATGATAAAGATGTAGTCCCACAAAATTTAATATATATATATATATATATATATATATATATATATATATATATATAAACTTCTCTTCCTCTTACCAAACTTTGATTTTTTTTAATTAATAAATAAAATATGTAAATATAAATATGTCTTCCTCATATATATATATATATATATAAACTTTTGTTATTCAGCATACATTTTCCATCTAGCCCAAGGGTTAGTCCAACTGGTCAAGTCGTGCCTTCCCAAAACGGGAGGTCACAGGGTCGATTCTACCCGAAGCCCTTGGGGTCAGGTCTATTCACAAAATTCTTTTTGATCTTTGATAATGGATAATATCACCATCCCAAACTTTATACGGATCATACATATTAGATAGATCATATATATTACACAATGCTATTCAGAAAATCTCTAACAATTAAATAATATATTTTTTAAACTAAATAAAAGATATATCTTAACTTATAATTCAAGCATAAAAATCTTAATACCAAAAAATAAAATAAATTATTATCTTTTGGAATTCGAATTTTAATATTGATAACACAAAAAGGGCCAATTAAACTACCCTAACAAGGCTAAAATAAAACAAAATAAGACCAACCCGTGAAAAGGTCACTCCCAAACGTAAAATGTGGTTTATTTATTGAATGACAAATATATATTCGAGCGAGTTAATAACCCAATACAGTACGTTTTTTAATTAGTTTATTTTTGAAATGGTGTGTGTATATATATATAATATATATATAGTTTTGTAAATCAAACCACGTATACGTCTATATATATGGTTTTTCAATTGGTGTTGGGAACAGAATGCTAGGGAGTACGTCTATATCTACGTCTATATATATGGTTTTTCAATTGGTGTTGGGAACAGAATGCTAGGGAGTACGTCTATATCTACGTCTATATATATGGTTTTTCAATTGGTGTTGGGAACAAAATGCTAGGGAGTACGTCTATATCTATGTATATATGGTTTCCCAGTCGGTGTTAGAAATATAACGCTACGAAATCCAGAAGTCATATATAGAAATATTCAGCGGATCCATGGCTTCAGACGGCGATCATAAGAAGCAACAGCTCAGACTGTTTGGAGTGGATCTCACACAACACTACACGAATTTCAGCCGCAACGACCATAACGTGGTGCCGCAGTTAGCGGCTTCTGCTTCCAAGAACACAAGGACCGCTCAGGGCCCTAAAGGCCGCGTCTTTCGTTGCCGCTATTGCTCAAAAGTGTTCCACAGTTCTAAGGCACTGGGAGGGCATCAGAATGCCCATAGGACTGACCGAACTGCAAGCAAATCGAATCCAGTTCTCAATAGCCCGCCAACTGACGGCTTTCAGTATCCTCCTGTTGTAGGACAGCAGCCTAGTGATGCTATATTTGCTTCCCGTGGCACAGTTTCTCACAATTTTGAGTTGCAGAGGGTGTACCCATCAAATTATAATCAGCCTCACTTTGAGCAGCGGCCTTTCAAGTTGGCATCCAACATTTTGCCTTGTGTGAAAAGGGCCAGAAATGACATCGAATTGGTATCGACCTCTTTATCTGCTGTGAAAGGGGCCAGAAACGAAGACTCAGAAGCAAAACACAAGAAGGGCCAGAAATGACATCAAAATGGTGTCGACCTCTTTATCTTCCGTGAAAAGGGCCAGAAACCAAGAGTCTCAGCACCACAATACAACAAGGGCCAGAAATGACATCGAATTGGTGTCGACCTCTTTATCTTCCGTGAAAAGGGCCAGAAACCAAGACTCTCAGCACCAGAATACAACAGGGGCCAGAAATGACATCGAATTGGTGTCGACCTGTTTAGCTTCTTTGAAGAGGGCCACAAACCAAGAGTCTCAGCACCACAATACAAGAAGGGCCAGAAATGACATCGAATTTCCTTCCACCTCTTTACCTTTAGTGGAAGTGACCAGAAACGAAGATCCTGAACAGTACAATACAACGCCTGGCCGTATGGTTAGCGTGAGTACAAAAGATGTGGAGCTTGACTTGTCCTTGCATCTTTGAGGTATCGAAAATTTTAAATTCTTTGATTGCATTTTGGAACATTCTCATTCTTTTGAGCTTGTGTCCAGAGCTTCCAGTTTACTACCCAGAGAGGCCATGAAATCTGTACAGTGCAATTCTGGAACAAAAGCAGAAAAATAATGTAAATTCTGGATTTACTTTCAATCGCTTCTGGAAGATAAATGGTATGAAAATTACTTTTCTATATTAGAAATATTTTTGGCATTTCCAGAAAAGTAAATAATATGGGTTTAGCAACTAATTTTTGATATTTTTGGCATTTCCAGAAAAGTAAATAATATGGGTTTAGCAACTAATTTTTGATATTTTTGGCATTTCCAGAAAAGTAAATAATATGGGTTTAGCAACTAAAACAAATTATATATTTTTATAAATTAAATGGTTAATAAATGATTATATTATTTGTTTTAATATAAAATTATAAAAATGGGTTGTTGTTTTAGAGATTTTATCTTTTATAGGATTTCTGATATTTTTGATTATAATGGATTTATTTTATATAAGTTTGTATTTTTAGAGTTTTGATCCTTCTTCTTATTCATAAATCCATAATTAAAATGCACTTATACTAGTTTTATATATATTTAAATGTTAATCCCATGAAAATCCTTCATTTAGGTAAAATACATAGATTAAACTTACAATTTCAACCAATCTTTCCTATATTTTAAACAAATTGAAAAATGCTAAAATGTAAAAGATATAAAATTGACTCTCTAAAATATTTTAATCATACTATATTATTTTTTTAATTACTTTGAAATATTTTATCTAAGGGTTACATTATACCTACTGACATGTATTTTCGTGGTAAATATATTTTTAAATGTACAATGAATATATTAAATATATACTAATTATCTTATTTGGTTTTCACAATTATTTTATTTTATTTTTTAGTTTTGGAGATTGAAATTATTTTTTATTTTATTTTTATTTTTTAATTTCGATTCAGATAAAAAAAAATATAGCATTTCTACTATTATATAAATTATGTTATTTCCCATGGACATTGAAATGTTTTATTTATGGCTAAGACTGAGTGAAATGTTTTACCGCAATTCCTTCATATGGTTGTAATATCAAAATCTCAAATTCAAACAACTTATTTCAGTGAAGCAATAAGGGTAGGAAACAACTTATCTCAGGGAAGCAATAAACGTAGGAAATATACTTGAGCATAAACATAGTGTATTCTGTGGAAATCAGATATACTCGGGATATCCCCAAGCCTAAAAGGAACAAGAATCTTTATAAATGAAGATCTCATTCTAGAAGACCCAGTTGAACTTAGGAAAGAAGTCTAAAAGGTCGAGGAGGAAAGAAAGATAGAGAAATGGGCAATCATTAGGAATAGGAAAGTTATTATCAGAGATAAAGTCTCAAGAATGAGTGATAAATAGGGACTTGTATCACTCTAGATCCTCTTATGGAGTTGCGATGATTTTCCATGGTGTAAAGTTCCTATGTTAAGTTGGGTCTCGAGTGATATTGATGTTATTATTTTAGTTAATACCTGGGAGCATGATGAATCTGGGGTCCCTCACCTTAATAGTTTCACTCTTTGGTCAACCTGGAATAAGAAATCCTCTCGGAGAGGTTTTGCTAGTATAGCATGCTATATAAGGAACATTGTTTCCTCCCACATCCAACTTCAAAAAATCAACCCCTTCAATCAATACATTTGGATCGAGATTTCTAATTCTACAACCAATAGGATGTTTCTTGCAATCTGTTATTTCACTCCTATCAACTCTACATCCTATAAGAAAAACAACCTCGATAAGGATTGTCTTTTGAATACCTTAGAAAAAGACATCTACAACTTAAGAAATGAAGGTAGTATCCTTTCTCTTGGGGAGTTTAATGCTTGAACTTCTACTAACGAACCTAAAATATTAAGTAACAACTCTAAGTTGGACCCCTTGTGGCTTGATGAAGATAGTAACTTAGCTAATAGATTCAAGAGAAACTCTGAAGACATAATCGAGAACTTATTTGACACCAAGCTCCTCAAAATTTGTAGTTGCCAGGACCTAATCATATGTAATGGTATTAACAAGTGGCCTCTCTTGGGTCAAATGACCTGGTTCCATGTGTTGGTTAGTAGTGTTGTCAATTATGCGATTTCTAACACCCTTGTCCTACAAACGTTGAGCTACTTAATGGGTTTGTGCCTGAATCTGACCACAAACCCTTGCATCTATCCCTCAATCTTGTTATGCATACCACCGACTTCTAGGAGACCAGTGAAAGAAAAAGACACATGCACTTCGTAGAAGTAAGGCCAACCTTTTCATAAGGGATTTAGAAAGGAATTTAGGCTTCGTGGATTATAATAGCAACATTGATCAAATTTATTACCATTTTACTACTACGCTTTCTACTTCCATTAGCAAGTTCTCTAATGAGACATCGCATAAGAAAAATAATAGAACAACCAATCCTTGGTATGACAAAGACTGTAAAATTTCTAGGAAAGCGATAATAGATGCTCCTAATGAAATCACTAAGATTCAGAATATAAGTATATACAAATCTCTCATCAAGAGGAAGAAGAGGTCATATATTAATAAGAGACAAGAACATATTCTCCACCTTTCTAAATTCACACCCAGAAAGTTCTAGCGGAATGTGATTATTCAGAAAACTAAAGGTAATCATTATATCCCCTTAGAAAATTGGGACAACTATCTTAAGAAGATGCGTGACTCTCTGGACACCATGGGCACCATTGTAAACACTCCTATTAAGGAGGATGTAGTTTCTCTAGAAGACGTTGAGTCTGGAATTAATAACCCCGCTAATGGGAAAGCTAAAGATATTGAAGGATACCAAGCTAGGATCTTCAAAATGGGGAGATTTATCCTCATTCCTCATCTCCACAAGCTTCTCAATTTGGCTATACAAGATTCCCTCATATTTGCACACAAAGCCTTATTGTGTCTATCTTTAAAGTGGGGACAAAAGTGTTCCCTCTAACTATAGGACCATTATGATTAGCCATGTCCTAGCCAAGCTATATGGGCTCATTCTGGAAAAGGAGCTTGGCCTTTGCCTTGAAAACCATGGTAAAACAGTTAAAGGACAAGTTGGTTTTAGGAGACATCACTCGAGTGTCGACTATCTTGTCACTCTCAGGATCATTGTAGAGGAATGTTGCAATAGTAAATCTGATCCCTTTTGTTGTTTTATGGATTTTAGAAAATATTTCGATGTTGTTCCTCGGGATAAGCTCTGGGAGAGACTTGAAGAGATCATGGTCCCTCTTGAACTGAGGATTTCTATGATCCACCTATATGAGACTACCATTACCAAGCTTAAGACCAACGAAGGGTGGTATAGGGACACTAAATGCAATATCATAGTTAAGCAAGGGTTTCCCCTATCCCCTACCCTTTTTGGAATATACATCGATAAGCTAGAGGAGTGTCTGGATATTGCAGGCTCCAAGGGCACCGAGCTTGTTGTTATAATTGTTACTCTTCTCCTTTATGCTAATGATATCGTTCTTCTTGAAAAGAGTCATGATGACCTCAACAAGCACCTTAAGACTCTTCATGTCTTTTGCTCCAAGATGGGAATGACGATTAATACCAACAAGACCAAAGTCATGATCATTAAATCTGAAAAGAACACCCACGGTTGTTTCGTTTATGATCAACATTTTTTGGAGTAGGTTTCTTCTTATAAGTATATGGGTATTGACTTTCCTCATCATCTCAGCTAGAATTATAACATCAAGAAAAGGATTATTTGAGGCTGGAAAGCTTATTATGAGCTTGAAAACAATTGTAAGTCAGTTGATCTTTGCTTTTCGAGTAAAAGGAGATTCCTCTTCGTGACTCTCATCACCCCTATTGTCTTATACAGATGTGAAGTCTGGTGTTTCAGTATATCCAGAGAGTCATGGAGAAATATTGATATGATTCAAAAGAAATTCATAACCTATAACCTAAAGATCGAGGGAAATACTCAATATCATATCCTCTCGATCGAAGTTGGCATGTCCCCCATTTAAAGTATGGCTATGTGTAGATATCTTATGTATAAGAAGAAGCTTTACAACATGGACCCCAAGAGGCTCCCAAAAATTGCTTCTAACTCTAGTCAAAACCCCCACCTTCGCCTCAAGCACGGGTGGCATAAGGATGCCCAATAAGGAGGAGATCATCATGGGAAGCAAGTTAGTATCAAATATTCCATTACCTCCAATTTTAAGGACAAATTGTGTGATTATAAGAAGCTGGAGGGTAAAAGGAAGCTCAAATACTATAAGGAGGTGATGAACCCCACCATTGATAACCAAAATTATCTCTTTGTGTTAACCAACACTAAGAAAAGAATGAACATCACTAGGAAAAGAAATAATTCTTATGAGCTTTATAGTGAAACCAGGTGATGGTATACTCCCAAGACTCCTTGGGAGGATAGAATCTGTCAGAGTTGCGACACTAAGAAAGTGGAAGATGAAAAGCACTTCCTTTTAGACTACCTGGCTCTTACTTAGATCCGATCTCAATTCCCTAGCATCTACGACACTTCCAACATTATTGACTTATTAAGCTGGCCCAACTATAGTGATCTTGGAGCACTTATTTCCCTTCTCTTTGACCATAGAAACAAGATTTTGAAGAATCACAACAAAATTCTTTTTCTTTTCTTAAGGTCCGATAGGCCACATTGGTCTTAGTGAGTGTTAATCATTATCATCATCATCATAATGCCTTTAATTAAAACTACTCAAATCTTAATATTCTTTTTAGGTTATTATCATAACATATATTGTTTTTTATTTAGAGGAAAAAAATACTTTTTATCTAGCTCAATTTTGAATTTTTTTATTTAAAAAAAATTATACTTTTGTCTTAAAAGGAAAACATGTCAACTCTAAATAATAATGGAAAACAATATAAGCAATATGATTTCAGTGCCACAAATAAAAGCCTAATGAAAATCGAATTTGACACTTCACATCTCACACAGGCATATATTTTTAATTTAACTGAAAAAAAGCTAAAAGGGGTAATTTAATTGAAAATCTAAAAGTGTGTAGCTAAGTTTGATATAATATTAAAAATATTCTATGAATTTTGAATCCATGTCCTCCACCAAATGATTTTTCATAATTAAATCAAGATTCCAAAAGTTTTATTTTATAATAGGCCTGGACACCAATCTATATAGTAAGATTTAGTGTTTGGCTAAAGTATAGTTTGATTAATAGATAAAATTCACCAATCTATATAGTAAGTTTTAGTATTTAGATTAAATATAATTTAAATAATAATAAAAAATATATTGTTTTCCTTGATTTGGTCAATTTTTAAAAATTAAAAATTTAAGTTATTTAATTTGCAAAGTTCAAGTGTTGTGGCGTTTTCAGTGTGTTCAATCCATTTAACATTTAAAAATGCACATTAAATACCAAGAAATTTCACATTTAAAAGTAAAAGGTTATTTTATTTATTAGTTAAACTATGCTTTTAGCTAAAGTTATCTCTTGACTTTGTATGATATTCAAAAGTGTCATTTTATCTCTTGACTTTGTATGATATTCAAAAGTGTCATTTTTTTACAAAGTGTCAATTTTTTTTAAAGTTTTATGGATAACAAATTTAAATTTATTTTATATGTGGAGCTTTTGGAAATTTATTTTATATGTAAAATTTATTATTATTTTTTAATGTGAAATTTTTAATAAATAACATAAATTTTGAATTTTATTTATTTTTAGAAATATTAAATATAGTCTAATAATTAAAAAAATAGTATATATATGCATTGTAAATTTATTGAAGCTTTCAATCATTTATTTTTTTTAATTTATATTATAACTTTGTTTATCTCTTTTCTTATTTAATAAATTTGGATGATTTAGAGGAATGACAGATGTTTCATTTTAGCCAATTTGGGATAGAATTAGAAAAGTATTGATGCATAGAGTTTTGACTATGTTGATCACTCACTCTTGAAATAAAATCTAGAAATGTATATTCACCCTCATACAATTGAGTACCAACATTGCTTATTGTTCTAAAAATGACATGAAAGACCTTTAATGTTGGCTCAGCTACTAACCTTGTAGAGCTTGAAGGGGGAATATTAGCATCTTTCATATACACAATCATGAGGTCTTAATATACCACTTTTATGTATTTCATTCGAAGATGAATAAACAATGAGGCAATGTGAGAATAGAGATTATGGCATGAGGTATTTTTTGGTAATTTTTTTCCTCTTATTCTTATATTTCTTTATTTTTACTTTGTATCAGAATAAGGCCTTGACAACCCCAACAACTGAGTACTATGCAAGAATCTACTCAAAAATTTCAAACTTATCCATAATGCCTCCAAAGTAATTGGAATACATCATTACCTTGACAATCTTGGCCAACTCAAGCTCAAATTCAACCTTGGCAGCAAGGTTGGTAAGGATCATATGGGGAAAATAATAATCAATATTATCCATCATATCCTAAATATCCCCAATATACTCAATATCAACCCCAAAAATCACACCAACCTCCTCCACCACAACCACAATTGAATTCTAGCCAACCTCTCCAATTCCGTCCTACATGATGACATCAAAGGCCTACCCAATTTCCTGCACAACATCTTTTAAATCTGAAAAATAAAGTAAATTACCCCACTTACAATGCTACGGTACAACATTTTCAACATATACGATTTTCCCTCTTTATATAAACGAATTTCAACTTAGATAAGGAATAGTATTGCCAAAACATTCCCATAAAATTATGAAAGAAGAAAAAAAATCCTAATAAAATAGGCGTTACAATAATAATCCAACCTTCCCATACTCTTCCATTATATCATCCATCTACATCTTCACAAAATTCACCATTTCCAAAGAGATTGAAAATAGATGAGAATGTAGAAAAGAAATTATTTCCATCACATTATGATATGTTGCACGAGTTAAGAAATGTTTGCATTAGAATTCCCTTATTATAAGAAATAAAAGATATTCTAATATATGAAAAAACAATAAAGCAATTAACCATAAAGAAACTAGGAAGAAAATAAAATATCCCCATGAATTAGATTTCACTGGGAAGCTAGCAAATATAATGATGGGAGAAGCTTACATAGAAAAATATCTAGACTGAGGAAGTCCCATTTCGAATATTAATATCAATAATATTGAAATTCCAAAAACATTGATTGATCTATGAGCCACAAAAAATGTAATAAACATAAATATTGTTGATGAATTACAATAAATCAATCTTCGATATACATTAATTGTATTACAATAAGTAGATAGGTCCACTATAAAACTGAAGGGTATACCGGAAAATATTTTTGTAAATTTCTATTCAGGGGAATACCCATTTGATTTTATGATTCTTACACCTAAAACCAATCTACGATTTCAACCATTAATATTAGGGAGGCCTTAGTTAGCCACGGACAATGCATTTATGAGTTGTAGATCTAGTGATATGGCAACTGTTAAGAAATCAATACATGTAGTTATTAGGTTTTTGATTCCTCTTTTCTTGACTATTACTTGTGATTTATGTTGCCTTCTTCAATTATTTATTATTTTTTCTTTCATAAAGCAATTACCAAATCTAAATTCATGAAGATTACAAGAAAAAGAGACACAAGATGTAGGTACTAAACAGGAGAAAAACCCCTCTCTAGGGGAAAAACAATCAAACTCTTCTTCTATAATCGAACCAAGTCAAAGTGAGACAATCCATGGCATTTTGACCAACAATAAGACCTTCTCCGATCACCAACTCAACCCTCTTTCCAAGTAGAGAAACAATTTCAAAGTCAACGAGGGTCAGTTCCTCCAAAATTGCTTCAATCTGAAATTTTGGCCTTTGCAACTCAAAATTTTAGATCTACAATTAGTGCAAAAATTTTGGTCCCTACAACTTTCTAAAAAACCCTAGAAAACTCACACCTGTGAGAGAGAATATGCCCCAAAATATATATTTTTTTTCCTTCATTTTCTTTTACCTCTTGTCCTTGACTTTGTACTTCTTTTTCTCTCCCTGCTATATAGATCAAACTTGTTGATGGATGAATGCCAAGTAGGTCGAGCTCCTCTTATATTTATATTTCTTATCGATGGTTGAATAACCCTAATTTGGGTTGACTTAATCAAGGTAGGGATGAATTTGTGAGGATGAGACAAATAATTGTTTTGACTCAAAAATCATTTTCTTTACACGATACAAAATTCCAAGAAGGCTCTAACAAATGTGACAATGATTGTGAAGACTCAAGAGAATTATTAGAAGCATAGAATTGATGATAAAATGAGTATGAAACCCATGCTTAAAAATAAATTTCTCTCTTTTGTTTTGTAATTTTACAATAAATACATAATGATAAAGTACAATAGAAATTATGAGGACTGGCCATAGCTACATTTTCAGCACTCCCTCTTAACTAGGGAGGTAGTCATAATTGTACAAATAGGTACAAGGACGAACTCATATTGACATGTTTAGATAAGAGTTTCAACATACACTATGCTAGGGATACCCCAACTACCAAGATATCCTCCCGATAGGGACTAAGGTGTCATCAAGACACCTGTATCTATAGGTGCCATCAAGCTAAAACCTTGGTATCATATAGATACCATCTAGGCCTACATGACCTCGAACCAACCCTTACTATGATGCAGGTAACATCAACACTAAATCGGAGCTCCAAGATACCCTCCAACACGAGCATCGAGACATCCTCAAAAATTGAGATCTCACTACTATAAGGATGTCCTCCCAAGTATCATCATATGCATATTTTAATGGTACTTATTCGTCCCTCTAAATGAAATAAGATATGTCCCCCAATCCAAGCATGCATCTAAAATATGCTAACTTCTTGTTGGGGAGAGATTTTGTCAGCACATGTTCTACCTATTACATTGATCATATTAACATGATTTTTCATGGTAAATATATTTTTAAATATACAATCAATATATTAAATATATAGGCAATATTCCTTAATTTTACATATTAATTATATTGTTTGGTTTTCACAAATTTTTTTATTTCAATTATTTTTTGGGTTTTGAAGATTGAAATATATATATATATCTATATATATATATATATATATATATATATATATATATATATATATATAGATATATATATATCAAAATAAATTAGTCAATATAATTAATTGACATTCAAAACAAAAAAAAAATATAGCATTTCTATTATTATATAAATTTTGTTATTTGACATGGATATTGAAATGTTTTATTTATGGCTAAGACTCGGTTAAATGTTTTACCACATTTCCTTCCTACATGGTTGTAATATCACTAAAATACATACAATAAGAGTATGAGTATTGGTGTTTTATAATGTCTTTAATTAAAACTACTTAAATCTAAATATTTTGTTTGGATTACTATCATTGTTTACATTATTTTTTATTTAGAGAAAAATTTAGTTGTATTTTAAAATAGACATGTGTCAGTTTTGGTTGTTTTTTATTTAGAGTAAATTCTACTTTTATTTTAAAAAAGACACATGTAAATCCAAATAAACATGGAAAAAAAATACACAAATATTTAGTACTATATTGTAGTTGTTGGTGCAATAATTTTATTTAAAATTAATATTATTATTATTAATTAAAAAAATAATAATATATGAATTTTAAAAACTATATAACATGAAAAGTATATAGTCAAATAACAATAAGCAATATGATTTCAATGACACGAATAAAATCCTAATGAAAGTCAAGTTTGACACCTGAGGCCACGCACATAGGCATATATTTTGTAACAACCCTCACTACTTAGGTAATATATATATATATATATATATATATATATATGTTAAAACAAAACATGACATAACAATGTTATTTTCATTACTCTGCCATAAGCATAAATGTAATATTGGAAGTAAATTGGTAGCATTACAATAGTGGAACTATTGTCAAGTCTGAATCATGAAAATTGATGTTGATGTTATTCAACTGTTCACATTGCATCTAACTTAGTTGAATGTTTTATCCCATTAACGCAACCTTACTCATATGCAAATTTCTTAACCTAAGGTATGGTTAGTTATCAAGTTTGACCTTCAAGTGTTAAACAATGTTATTGGATTTAATTAGAAACAAGGGAGCGTGCATCGCATCTAGTCCCTTCCTTGAGGGGTGAACGGGGCTTCACAAGTCGTAAGTGTCGGACAACCCAGCCAAAGTAAATGCCAAGACAGTTGGCCAAAGCAAGATCTAGATCTAGACCATTGTCTACTCAGAAACACTGGTTGGGTGCTTACATAGATTGTACTACAATCTCCGAATGTGCTCTCATAGATTTTACTAAAATATCTGAATGATCCAGTCTTGCATAATGAACCGTGAAAATAATATTTTGTTGTTTAGCTTGAAAATATCGTCAGTAGAGATCAATGAATTTTCAAAGTATAAAGAAGCTTTGCATATCACACGAATGCCAAGAGAAATTGCATCCAGCATGTGGATAGCAAATGAATCAGCCTTTAAGAAAACAAAGAATCATATGAGAAAAGAATTTGAATGGGCACAGGTTACTTGTCAAGAATTGATCAAATTTCTTAGGCACAAAATAGGGCCTCCATCGATAATTCTATAAGAAGGGGAGTACATGGACATTTGGAATAGAGAAAATTGAACCTTGCAACAAAAGGCAGAGCATAAAAATCTTCAAAATACAGTGACTGCAAAATTTCTCTCAAAATTTCAAAAGCAAACAAGCTAAAATAAATGTGATACTTATAATGTAATAAGGACTTATGAAGTGAAATAAAACAAAGTGGGACACGTAGATCAGTAGCACTAAAATCACACTTTGAAGAAGGGGGTCTGCTTTAGCTATATGGACTAGAACTTGTCAAAAGAATAAAATAATGGATGAGTTGTGATTGATCTATCTGAAAAAGATAAAACTGTCAACTTATCCATATTTTGATAATACAACACATTTAATAAAGTTCAGGAACATACAATAAAGCAAGTCCAACTCCATATCCTACAAACATTCAAGAGAAGGTAATAGTCCTAATTTCAATATTGTAGCAGACAAACCAGCTTTCAATAGATTATATACAAATACAAAAATTTGGTCAATGGATTTGGCCTCGTGACTTCCTTGGTCATTATGGGATTTCCATAGCAATCAAATAATTTGAGCTAACCCTTGGGAACCTAGTTAATATATATAACATATATGGTTATCTTTTGTATAAAAAATTGTCTTTGCCATAGCAATCAAACAACTTGAGCTAACCTTGGGGCCTGGTTAATAGTTAATATATATAACAAAGATAATTATAATTTGATAAAAAAGTGCATTGTGGCCATGCCATATAATGAATTAGTAGAAAGTTTGAAATTGGTCCTTAAAAAAAAAAAAGTTTCAAAATTGTTGCCTATTGACTGAGATATTGTTGCTTTATTAAAGATATTGCTATATAGAGATATAACTATATATCCAATTAGTATAATTCCTACTAGAGCTAGAAAAAAGACTACTTTGCAATAATTAAAAAACTTTAACTTAGATAAGCAGTGCAACTCAATCAGAAAAGAAGAAGATAGGCATATATCCAGAAGGTTTTTGGCTTATTACTGCATGTGTCTAGGTAATAATTATTCTTCCTGTACATTGTTGCTTTATGAAACAAGGATTAAGATGTAGTAACAGTTATTCTCTCCGCAGCCAAACATAGAGAAATGAGATGCATTGAAAGAAAAATATAGGTATGGATTGGGGATCTGCTTATCTATGCAATGTAGTTAAAATTTTATGAAATGGGTTGCATATTCAGCTGTAAACAAGTGGGTTTAGTAGTGAGTGAAACCTATCTAAAATCAGTGTTCATGCTATGTTGAATTAATATATTAATAGGCACGATTTGTTATGAAAATTAATACTGGAATGGACATGTGTTCTGTTATTATAGCAAGATAATTGCTTATTCTAGGTCCAAGGAAATGTCATGTCTATGGATATATTCACAAGTATTTTGATGGTATGAGCAGCATTATAAGTTTACTCAAAGTAACATCCTAACTAGGATCCTAGTAGGCTTTGGATATTATTTTGGAGGGGGCACAGAACTTGATAGTACCTATTAAAAACCATAAAATTCTAAGCTTTAAAAATATTCTATTCTTTTTAGTTCCTACTCTGTTTAACTATTTATCCGACTAAAGTACTTGCGACATGTTTCTAAATCTATGTCCTCATCATCTATAAATCCATTATCTAACAATAAGGTCCTCTTGCCCAAATTATTTTGATGTTATATCTAGTGCCTTCCTCAATTTGTTCAGGAGCACTAGATATAATTTTTGGTGTCGGACCAATAGAGGAATTGGAAGGAAACATTGCAGATTGGGTCTTCCTATATTGATTGGACAATTGATCATGCGCAAAACCTTACAATCAATAAGTTATTAATTGTTATTTATAAAAGAAAGCCTACTCCATACAAGCAAGTCTATGATATTTGGGTTTATAAAAGCAAGCCTACTCCAAACAAGGCAAGTCTAGGATATAGGTGTTGTGTTCTCCTAAGGCTAGGCATCTAATGGGTAAGGTGTGTCACCATGGCGTTCATGTTTCCAAAAATATAGATAGATTGTCAATGGGGGCTTGTCTCATGAGTCAAGGAAATAGTGAAATGTGGTAAGGATAAGCTTTGAAAACTCAATAAGCCTAACCTTCCCAGAGTTACAAGATATGGCCTTCATTCCAAAGAGACTGGCCTTCCTTCTTAGTTCTAAGCATGGTCCTACCAACTCATCAGTTAGATGGAATCAATCCCAACTAGTGTCACAACATCTTTATCATATCCTCCTATAACAAGTTTGTATTCATATTCAAATCTTAGATAAGATGTTTATTCACTTTAGATGAGGCTAGTAACATTAGCGTTACTCTGATTGAAATGTGGTTGGTGACATTGTATGAACAAATGTTATTCTTCTAAGAATATATTTCAATGCATAGCGAAATGGTTTACGTTTTTCTCCACTGTAGTATAGATTCAAGTTTTTTGACAACTAAAAGAATGTGTAGTGAACAAAGTCATCAAGCTATGTTGCCTTTCTCTTTCATGGTTACTCAACTACTCATTTCAGTGGAGTGCAACAGAATTTAGGAGGGCGGTGCCACAAGGAGTTTCAGCACTATTATTTATTAAGGCCACTAATCTATTCCTCTCTCTATGGGTTCATATGAAGAATTGATTTTGGCCAACCACACTTCTTTGTGCCTACTCTAATTGAGAAATCAATGGGATTGTCTAGTGGGTTATCAAAAAGGTAGATAAACCCATTCCCTAAATAAATAGCTAGTTGACATTGCAACCAATAGTCCCTTGGCATATTCCCTTGGGAGGAGCAAGGGGAATAAGGCATCCGGTTTGGCTTCCATAAGTGCCTTTATGGAAACGTGTAATCTAAGAAGCCTGTGAATTAATAGAATGGGTTATGTTTTATTATTCCTACTTTGTGTGTCAACAAAGCATGGAATAATGTGATAAGTTGTAGAATAAGGCTATGAAACATAGATGATTCATTAAATTGTTTCCTCAATATAAGGCATCTTAATTGCTATGCATTGGTGGATATATGGCTATGAGAGGTGGAAAGGGTTCTATGCATTTTTATATTAGAATTATAATTTTTCACTAGAATTTTTGAGGGCTCCTTTTCTAGTTCAAGAATGGGAGGTGGATGATGGAAATGGAACAAAGAAGGAAACTTTGAGGCAGGAATTGATAGAAATATCTACTCCAAAGTTTAAGGAAGAAGATGTTATTGCCTCCAATACAAGGCATTGGTGGAATCATAAAGAAACTTTGAAGGGAAAGGTTTACTACCAAGAAGGAGATCATGTCTATCTTGAAATGAATGTATAGGAAGCCTACAGAAAGGTTCTCACAACATTGGTGAAATAGGTTGATAAAAGATCCAATCTCAACAAATCCCTATGCCTAAATATCACAAGCATAATAGATTACAGAAAGGATGCCCACCCTTCTATATATAGGAGACGGTATTCCTCACAGTAGGAAATATTAGAAAGGTATCAAGATTGCAGTCATTGGTGCTTTCCTAGGTTCCCTAATACATCGAATGAGCTCTTGTATGATTCAATGTTAATCATAGGAAAAGGAGTGAGGACATGAATATTAGTAGTGCTAATTGAGGACATGAATGTAGGTGTTTTTTATTTAATTTATACTATTTCTCTCTTCATTAATGAAGTAAGAAAGCTAACATAGAATTATGTTTTAGGTGAAGTAGTTATGGAAATGAAATTTCTTTCCACATCAGAATTTATAGATAAACTCAAGGTCAGACAGTCATGGATATCAACAGCTAAAAAATAGGTCCATTTCTCGACTATCAAACCATAATATGTTAAATGGAAGTTATTATGTCCCAGAAGAGATGAGTTGTAAGGATAAACATCTTGGTGGTTGCAAAACTCTAGAGGTGATGTATGTTTTGTAACTAAAAGCTTCATTATGAATAATGTATCCCTTTTTTTTAATTTGTAGAAGCATATTCTCTAAGGAGTTCTTCAAATTCATTGATGTATGTTGTCCTCCTACAGGATTCCTTGTTCTAGAGAACTAAATTCAATAATGTTTGACACCCTAAACATTTCCATATCATAGATCTAATCGTATCTTTTGGAACTTCCATATCATAGATCTAATCTTATCCTTTGACATTGTGGTGGTAAGTTTTTCTTTTCAAATTTCATGTTCTCTAGGAAAGGATCATACTATAGTTTCACATTGCATTGTTATTGTTAACTAAACTCTCATTGTTTCAATGCTAATTTTGTTTACAAAATAGAAATAAATAAACAAAAACTTAACCAATTAACGTAGAACATATGAGAAAACCAAAATATATCCTATACAAGTCTGGATCTTCTCTAGATCTAAAAATATTTCATATTAGAAAAAATGAGCAAGTCCAAATGAAAAACAAAATATGAACTTTACCAATGGGGATGGTGGTGTAAGGTTTTTATCCTTTCATAAAACATCCATAGAAAATTCTTAGGTTAGAACTTGGAATAGGTCCATAGTGCAAGTAACATTGCTGCCTAGATTTGTATGGGCATGATACATACAACTTTAATGACTATGTTTTTGTATCTATTGTGTTGTAGTGCATCATATTCAGATAAAAGTGCAACGGCTGTAATCTAAAATTATAAATAACGACTAAAACAATTTCATCTTCAAAACAGTATAGAACAACTTATAAAGAATAGTGCACCGAATGATTAAGAAGACATACAACATGTACCATGTTAGGCCCCTATAATACTAGTGACTCCCCCATTACTATTGTCATTGTATCCCTTATTGTTATTATTGTGCCTCTATTGTCCCCATATTTTTATTAGTATGCCCCAAAGAAACCCACTATTTTTATTTTTGTGCCCTTATGTTATTACTGTTATGTCAGCTTGATTATATTGTGACCCCTTAGACTCCTATATATAGAAGGGAGGTTTAGTCATTTGTATCATCGAAGAATTGTTCATTTTTGTAATGTAAAGGAGGTTTCCCCCTTGGAGGGGTTGAATTATAAGTTGTTAATATATCTTTTCTATCTTTCTGTGAGATGGTTTCCTAACATTTGGTATTAGAGCTTTGGATTCAAGGGTTTCAATGCTCCAAACAGGTCATTGTGGAATTTTCGATATAACCTTTTTTCTGTGATGTTTCAGAAGCTAAAAAAAAAACCCATTTGAGATGAAATCATTCTTAACTTCAGATCCAAATTTCAAAGCTTGTCTCACTATAGTTGCGAAGATATGGTCTGAGGAAGTTATGGTTTTTGTAGATTCCTAAATTACATTCCAAACAGGTGACCTAGGGAAAATCATCATAACTTTTTTTTTGAGAATCAAATTGAAATTTCATAAGAATTTTCAGAAAGAGGACAACCTTTAGTTTTTTGTGTATCAGTTTTAGGTACTAAGGTCGAAATAGTGACACGTGGCACGTCATTTACCCTACTGAACTAGTCTATAATCAGGTCATCGTGGGAGATTCGTCATACCTCTTCCTTGGAAAATCTAATCTTGATCAGACTTGAGGGGTTAGAAAGAGGACTCAAAGGGCTACCAGGGAACATGATTTCAGATATTCAAGATCCGCAGTTACAGATATACAATAGATTCAATATCGAGCTCTCACAACGTGAAAAAAAAGTGTGAAGTTTTTCTTTTTAATTTTGCATAAGATTGGTTTGAAAATTTAGTTTGAAGCAATTCAAAAGGAATAGTGAAGAAATTTTAGCATCGATTAATTCCTTGAAGAAATAAAATGGAAACACCTAGTAAGCAACCTGAAATCTCAAGCATGACTTGTGAAGAAGTGGAAGAAATTCAACATGATATATCAAAATTACAAGACCAAGTACAAAAAATTTCACTCTCACTAAAGGTAAATGAAACCAAGATGAACGGCATGGAAGCTAATATGAATGGCATGCAAGTTAAGATGTATGGTGCGAAAGATAATATGAATGGCATGCAAGTTAATATGGATGGCGTGAAAGCTAAGATGGATGGAATGGAAGCTAAGATGAATGGAATGGACGCTAAGATGAATGGCATGGACAATAAGATGAAAGAATTGAAGATAAATTTGAATAATTTGCTACAAGAAATGGTCATTAATGGTGAAAGGGTAGTAAAGGAAACTCATTATGAGAAAAAAAGAAATGTTAATCATGATTTCATAGATTCAAATGTTGGATTGAAGACCCACCATGTTCCAAAAATCGATATGAGGAAGTTTGAAGGCAAGGATCCCAGAACATGGATACTACCGATGGAGCAATTTTTCGATCTCCATGATGTGAAAGACACACAAAAGGTACGTATTACAACTTTATATTTGGAACCAAATCAGTTTGTATGGTATCAATGGCTTTTCTCTCATAAACAAATTGTCACTTGGGTAGTTTTTACAGAAGAAATGATAGCACATTATGAGGATACAAAAAGCAACACCGTTTTTAGCCAATTGATAAATCTCAAACAAAAGGGTTCAATGATGGAGCACATTGAGGACTTCAAAAAATTGAACATAAGGGTAAAAGATATTCCAAAGGAGCATAGGATTGATGTTTTCATAGGAGCTTTAAAGGATAATATCCAACATGAGGTTCGCCTTTGGGAACCTGATTCATTGCAGAAGGGATTCAGGTTAGCAAGAAAAATGGAAAGCAAAATTATGACAACTAGGAAGCCTACCACTCACAACTATAAAGATGGAAGTTTTGTTTCCCCTAGCCTTCCACAACCTACAAGGTTGAAACCACAACAATTGGAAGAAAAAAGAGCAAAAGCGTTTTTTTACAGTTGTGATAGCAAATACACTAAAGGTCGTAAGTGTGCTGAGAAAACATTATTCTACATAGATTGTGAAGAGGAGGAAGAAAAGGAACAAGATATGTCAAAAGAATAGGATATACTCTAGGAACAAAGCCTAGATAAAGAAGAAATGAATCCGACCATATCTTGTAATGCATTGACTGGAATTACCACTCCTCAAATTATCATGATAGAAGGACATATCACGAAAAAGGTAATATTGTTGATTGATTTAGGAAGTACCCATAGTTTATTCGTTGTAAGATAGCAAAGGAATTGGATTGCTTTCTATATCCAGCACCAAAGTGTCAAGAGATGGTTGCAAGTGGAGGAACCATAAATTTCTCTAGAAAGTGCCATAATATCAAGTTATCCATGGGAGAATATGAATTGAATAGCCCAATGCTTTCCATTCCAATGGGTGGTGCTGATGTTGTACTAGAAGTCCAATGGCTACAATCCTTTGGTACAATAGCTTTTAATTTTGAAGAAATTTTCATGAAATTTTGTGTGGAAGGAAAGGAAGTTGAATTAAGGGGTATTGTAGGGAAACCGGAAAAGATAACCAAGTCTAATGGTATGACAAAGATTCTAAAGAATGAACAATGAGGTGTTATTGCACAATTATGTTCGCTAGAGGTTCCCACATAGAAATCATCTATTTCTCTAGAACTCCAAAAACTCTTGGACAATCATTCCAAGGTATTTGAGACTCCCAAAGGTCTCCCACCTATTCGTCATCATGATCATGTTATTCATTTGATTCTAGGAAGTTTTCCTCCAAACATTAGGTTGTACAGATATCACTATGCCCAAAAGAGTGAAATTGAACATATGGTTGCAGAAATGCTAGAGGATGGTATAATTCAACCTAGTCGAAGTTCTTTCTTTGCTCTAGTAGTATTGGTGCACAAGAAGGATGGATAATGGTGAATGTGTCCAAATTATAGGGAGCTCAACAAACTCACTAATAAAGATAAATTTCATGTTCCTATCATTGATGAATTATTGGATCAATTTCATGGATCAATTTACTTCACCAAGTCGGATCTTCATTCAGGATATCAACAAATCAGAATGAAGACTAAAGACATTCTTAAAACAACATTTAGAACCCATGAGGGTCATTATGAATTTTTTCTCATGCCTTTTGGCCTTACCAATGAACCTTCTACATTTCAAGGTTTGATGAATTCCATTTTCAAACCCACCCTTAGAAAATTTGTGTTAGTCTTTTTTGATGATATACTAATCTACAACGAGTCTTGGAAGGATCATGTTGAACATGTTCACACGGTGCTCAAACTATTCGAGGAGAAACAATTATATGCAAAAAGCTCCAAATGTATCTTTGGAGTACAAGAGGTGGAATATATGGGTCATATTGTATCTCATGAAGGTGTTAAGGTAGACCCTAGCAAAGTTAAAGCCATCCCACATCCATAAAGCATATGCGAGGATTTCTCAGGTTGATAGGGTATTATCACAAGTTTGTTAAGAATTATGGGAGAATAGCAGCATTGCTAACAACATTATTGAAGAAAGATGCATTTTTATGGACTCCAGAAGCAGCAAAGGCCTTCAGACATCTTAAAAAGGAAATGTACCAAGCACCAGTCTTAGCTATGCCAGACTTCACCAAAACCTTTATTATGGAATGTGATGCTTGAGGAAATGGAATTGGTGTTGTTTTAATGCAAGATGAAAGACCCATTGCTTTTCAAAGTCATCCAATCAAGGGAAATCATTTACAAAAAGCTATTTATAAGAAGGAAATGTTAGCAATACTACATGCACTTAAGAAATGACGACCCTACCTAATGGGAAGACACTTCAAGGTAAAAACGGATCATAATAGTCTTAAATACTTTTTAGAACAAATATTATCCTCTGAAGAGCAACAAAAATGGGTCACAAAGATGCTGGGTTATGACTTTGAAATCATATACAAAAAAGGGAAGCAATATGTTGTGGCAGATGCACTCTCAAGAAAGGATGAGGATGTGGAAGCATTTTTGTGTGCCATTTCTATTATCCAACTAGATTGGATAAACGAAGCAAGGGAGGAATGGAAGAATGACGAAGAAGTGTGGTAACTCATTTGAAAGTTACAGCAAGATCCTAGTACATCTGATACATTTAGCTAGAAAATTGATTAGTTATGGTACAAAGATCGCTTATACCTATGTAAGAATTCCCAACTTAAACAAAAGATTCTTATGGAATTGCATACTTCTCCCTTAGGAGGGCACTCGGGATTTTTAAAAAACCACAGGGTTAAGAAGGAAACTTTTTGGGATGGCCTTAAATTGGATATTCAAAAGTTTGTGGCGGAATGTTTGGTTTGCCAACAAAATAAAGTTGAAACAATTAAGACCCCAAGTCTATTACAACCTTTATCCATTCCAAGCCAACATTGGGAGGAGGTTTCAATGGATTTTATCATAGGTTTACCCAAGTCTAAAGGAAAGAGTGTCATCATGGTTGTAGTTGACAGACTTACCAAGTATGCACACTTTTATGCATTATCACATCCATTTAAATCTAGTACAGTTTCTACTGCATTTATGGAAACAATTCAAAAGCTACATGGAAACCCAAAGATTATTGTAAGCAACAAAGATCCCATTTTCACTGGAAATTTTTGGGCATAATTATTTTCTTGTCTTGGTACTCAATTAGCTCATAGCTCATCTTATTATCCTCAATATTATGGGAAAACTGAGATAGTAAACAAATGTCTGGAAGGATATCTTCGTTGCTTTAAATCTAATAAACAGACACAATGGGTCAAATGGTTGCCTCTAGCTGAATGGTGGTATAACACTTCCTTCCATACTACAGCATAAATGACCCCATTTATGGCACTTTATGGATATCATCCACCATCCATCACATCATATTTAAGAGAAAATTCTAAGGTTCAAGCAGTCACATTGGTGCAAAATAGAATGAAGCAACAGGCATATCAATATCATAGTGAAAGAAGTTTTGATGTAGGTGACTGGGTATTCCTACGGCTACAACCATATGAAAACATGTCCCTCAAGCAAGCTAAGAAGGATAATAAATTATCACCAAAGTATTATGGTTTGTACAAGGTGTTGCAAAAGATTGGTACTATGGCATACAAATTGGAGCTTCCTATAGCTTCCTGAGTGCACCCAGTTTTCCATGTTTCATGTTTATAAAAGGTTATAGGTGACAAGATCCCAGTTCAAACAATATTGCTAGAACTTGACGAGAAAGGAAAAATCATATTGGAATGGAAGCAATCATAGAAACAAGAACTTGACAGCTACGAAATCAATTAATTTCAGAGTATCTCATCCAGTGGAAGGACTTATCCACTGAAGATTCCACATGGGAGGATGAGAATTTTATGCAGAAGCATCCATAACTACTCAAGTGTTGAGGACAATGCTTTTAGGAAGGAGAGGGAAATGTTAGGCCCCTATAATACTAGTGACTCCCCCATTACTATTGTCATTGTATCCCTTATTGTTATTATTGTGCCCATATTGTCCCCATATTGTTATTAGTATGCCCCAAAGAAATCCACTATTGTTATTTTTATGCCCTTGTGTTATTACTGTTATGTTGACTTGATTATATTGTGACCCCTTGGGCTCCTATATATAGAAGGGAGGTTTAGTCATTTGTATCATCAAAGAATTGTTCATGTGTGTAATGTAAAGGAGGTTTCCCCCTTGAAAAGGCTGAATTCTACAGCATTCATCTATCTTTTCTATCCTTTTGTGAGTTGGTTTCCTAACATACCAAGTATGTTTTAAAATTTCCATCTGGAAAATAACTCTTAATGTTATTTGTGTACCAAAGATAACAAGCCTAGAGAAACTGGTTCCATATAACTGTAATGAACCTCATGAGCCCACCCTCGGAATTTAGCTATTAGGCTCCATTAATTGAAATTTTCTTCATGTACAATTAAGTTTTAATTGTCAGTACTCCTAATCTTACTATTGAATCACATTTAGTAAGGAACCGTATATAATATTACATACCTTTTTAGATCAATCCTTAAGCATAAGCCATGACTTGGGGAGAATAATGAATCATAACCTGCAATCAACAAACTCTTTAATAACCCCTTACTAGCATCAATACACACATGAATTTCATGCATCATGCACAAGTAATTAAAGCAGCTTCATTGGATTCAATTCTTGTAACATGCAGTGCAAAGAAAATTTTTGAATTATCAAAAATATTATTTAAAGCATCCCTCAATCATTATTCCACATGCATTACTAGTTAGATTAGCCTTGTTCGAAGCAAATTGTTATGACATGCATGGTATAGATGTTTTGAACTGTTGACTATACATATTAGAAGCATTATTTCCTAGTTGTTATGCATGCATCAATATCTCATATAGATGTTTTTGTAGAAGCATTAATAAGTAATATGGCTCCATGGACCCAGTCAATATCAGCTACCTACTATGCTGCTACCTCTTTGACGCAATAGGAATCACATGCATGAAAATGAAATCATTCATCATACATAATCTATAATCCTACTGCCACAATTTCATGTAAGGTTAACATGTGTTCCTTAAGGATTATGCACAAAAATGTACATCATAGTCACTACGCTTGGTCCTTAATCGTAGTTAACCAATTTTCAGAGCAGTTAAAGCACAACTAGTCACCTAATATAGCATAAGATCCACATTCACAACCATAACTGAAACTACATGTGTCTCATAACTAGAATCACATGCACCCATATAATCATCTCATAACTGCCATGAACACAGGTAAATCTACTCATGTATAAAAGTCACATGTAATTCCTTCAATCAATCTCATAGCTAGAAAACTCAGGCAATTTCTTTCATAAGATAAATGAATTTGAAATAGAGAGGGAAGAAGAGATCATACAAAACATTTTTCGCAAATTAATCCCACTTAAACATCACTTGGAGAGTGGAGCACCACCACCCAACTATGAATCACCTCTGAACCCCCCCGACTGAGGTTATTGCCATGGATCAACTACCTCCAATTGATCTATGCCATGGGTATTTAATACCCTCTTTCATGATATAGTTTCCATTAACGGCATCCCACTTTTATGGATTTTTATCCATTTTCCTAGCACCTTTTCGAAAAATCTCGCCTTTATCTCCCGCGAGGCTTTTCTGCATAAAATCTTGCCTTTATCTCCCACAAAGATTTTATGTTCTTCCTTGATGCATATCTATCTCCAATCTATTCGATGGATATTTATATCCAATCCATCCAAGATGATCTATAATCACATCTAGAAGCTTTATCATGAAAGATCTATCCTATCCCATTCCTCATGGGATTTGGCAAGAATCTCATCTCTTGGTGTCTCGCTTTTCCAAGTGATTTATTTATTAATTTATTTGATAATAGATTTGTTTTCCATATTACATATCACACCTAGCTTTTCTCATCTTAGGTTACAATAGTCTAGCACAAAAAGGAGTGGTGTTACATACTCCCCCACTTAAATTTTACACTGTCCTCGGTGTATTACTACATCCTCGTTCATAGGTAGTTGTCTCGGAATCCACACCTTCTATGGCCTTGCCATATGATGCAAATCTACTGATATTATATATATATATATATATATATCGGTTACAAGGAGTGTTCCCATCATGTCTCCTTCAATTGTCACTTGTAACATTGGTTTCAGACAATTTGTAAGAAATTTTAGATGCAGAAATTCAACTAAGTTTACCATAATCAATATCACAATATTTCTAAATTAGCTATGACTTATATTGCCCGTCATTTATTTTTTTACTTTTTTATTGAAGAAATGCATGTTATTCCTGTGCATTCTTCCAAGCCTTTGTGTTCCTGCCGAACACTTGCTTCCTGCAGTTTCTCTGCATACAACAATTCAATTAGCATATTTTCCAAATCAATATGCATAACTTATCATAATAGGCTAGCTCATATATAACCATCATAATCATTTGTTTTCATCATAATCATATGCATACAATTGAAAATAAACCATAGTTACTTATCCTTGAGTCTCTTTTTAGTTTCCTTCTTCTGTGTAACCTTTAGGTCGGTTTCCTTGCCAGACACCCACCCAGTGTCTTCATGCATACCTGCACATGAGATGTATTACCACATAGCTATACATATCATGTTTTAATCATGCCACACATGTATCCATACTGGTACCATATGTATGGCTTGTACATAGTACAATCTATACCACTACATATCCTACCAATGTCCATAGCATCATATGCATGACATAAACTTATCCACATGTTTTCAACCATCTTAGCATTATGCCAAACATTTCGTCATCTATTTATGGTAAGTAGAACAAACTATATTTAGTTTCTTGCTAAGAAATTTCATGGACCTGTTCCATTTCTATAACAATCATCATGCACACTATAACTCAATCATACCCACAACTTTTAGTTTTGGATTAATCTGTTACCTGTACCAGGTTTTAACAAAAATGAAATACATCATAAAGCATACTATTAACTATGATACTGAGTCTATCATAGATATTTGAAGTCTCGTGCTCATTAAAACAAATTTGGTTATTCCTTAGTAATTATTCGACACTTAAATAATTATGTCAATGTATTTTCTTTCTTCCAACACCTTGTTGGTTATGATAAGTTTCACGTAGGTCTAAATGTTATGGTTAAACATTATGCACTTTCATACAACTCCCATGTAGGAGTTATAAGTGAAAACTTATACTATTCTCGACTTCATATCCTTTAGACCAAGGAATTGGTTAACCTCTCTTATCTTACTTGATGCATGTGTTATGCTAACGTTATATTTTTAGATCATTATGAGAGGTAATTCTAAAAAAAAAAAATTCATTACTCATTTTCTTCTTACTAACTCAGAGGTATTTTCCAAAGAAGCATCAAGACTTGCTTCTAGATTTCCATTATGTATGTACATTAAGTTTACTTTTGGTGTCAATTCATTGTTCTTCTCATCATACCATCGTTATTAATATATGATGTTTACAATAGGTTGTATCATGTTTTCACACCCACTTGACAATCTCATTCGTCATTTAGGTTAGATTGTCATGTACTTTATGACTATTGCTTTATTCAACTAGAATGCCATAGATTATAACCTATGCATGTTGAATTAACTATGCATAATTTTTGGACAAAGTTTTATTTCCTTTATTAAGGTGTATTTAGATCATTTTCTTATTATTCATTGATAACCCATATTCAAGGCTAATTTCGTCATGACTTGCATGTGTATTGATCAATATACTCACATTTAACTTAAAAGACAACTTTAAAGTACTTAGTCTCATATTACATATAAAACGTTTCCTTACACATTTCCCATCCCTTCTTAGGATATTTTAAGCATAACTTAATTTCCTTAAGTTATGTATTCTCTTAGAAAACATACACTCATAATTTGATTTTAGATATAGATGACTTATCACTATATTACATTCATGAGTTGGTATTTTATTTAGGCTTTTCACTTATATGGCAACCATACATTCTTAAATTTTTAAATATGTTAGGTTGACCATGTCATCAAATCTATCGACCACTTATTACTTACTGAACTAATTAGTTTTGATTCTGTTTGAATATAGTTTCCGGGAGTCTCTCTTCCCCATACTCTATATCTATCCAACAACTTTTATGTTTATCCATTATTTATCTACCCTACTATTCAAATCCACAAGCATCATTTTTCAAGGCTTAATTTTTGACAACTTATAAATATTTTAAGCTCCTTATGTAGGAGGGGACATAATAAAACAACTCATGGTAACTCTCCACTTAGCATTGCTTTATGTAACATACCAGAGTAATTCTTTGGTACCCATATACTAGATATGCTCCCCCCCCGAGCATCATCTCATTATCGATATAAAGTCACAACCAATTTGCAGATTGGTTTGTATGATGGCAACAATAGGTTAAACAATATTTATGTTTACCATGACCTCATCATCACTCTCAATATCTATCTACTCACGAACAAATTCTAATAGGCCTATGCAACATAGCATATCATCAATTCTTCATGCCATATTTGTATAACCATACTTATTTACACAAAATCTAACATCATCATTTTAAGCCATTTTCTCATTATGGCATATAGTTTAACCATGAGATAATAACATAGTTGTAAGAATTTTTCATATAACTGTAGGGATAAATACCCTTTAGTTTTCTTATCTCTATCTTTTTCAAAATAACTTAAATTTATTGTTTTAGACATGACAAAATGCTCATAATTTGGTCATGCACTCCCTTGGTTCTTATCATAATCATACGTCATATATATACACAAAGGCTATGATACAACCCTCAAAGAAATCGAGAATATTCATAACTTATTGACATTAATAAATAGGTTAATTGTTTGTATTATTCTTTACGTTCCTATGCTACCACCACATGGCAGCACAACACCCAACTCATGCCAACACCCAACTCATGAAGTTGATTGGTAGATTGAGGGTACTAACTCAGTACCACTAACTTATTTTATGTTATCACCTTCAAAACAAAGTGTAAAGATAATTTAAGATGAGCATACTCAGATTCCAGAGTCCTGGATAATGGAATTAAAACACTTTATATAAATGTTGGGTTCGTTATCGTCAATGATAACCAGAAAAAAAGTTGTATGGACGTCTGTTGAATGACACTTCATGCTATTATCTTATTCCACTATTAAAGAGAGAAAATAATAATGATTATACAAATTTGAGTTTTCTAAGTGCTGGGCACTTAATATCACTGGTATATAAGAAGATTTATAGGACAAGAACCTTGAAATATCCATGACAAGAAACTAGAGTGTTTAAGGTTATGACCTTTTTGTATATCTACTTTTGATTTGGAAAACAACTATGAATAGAAACAATGGAATTTTCCAAAAAAAAATTTAACAACAACCAAAAAATAACACATAATCTTTTACATGCAGTTTCCTTTTGTTATAAACGGTTAATTAAATTCATTTACTTATACGTGTCTCTTCGTTCTTATTTCGGCCGCCATCAGAACCAAAACCTGTGGCATTGATATATTACATCGATTTCGTCATTCATTGCTGCAAGGATGATTGATCTGACCAAAATATCCCACAGTAATATGAATTTTACTTTAGTTTGTAGACAAATCGAAAAAACACACCGTCCATGTCCTTACGGAAATCGTGATTTATTTATTATCATACTTGTACCCATTAAGGTTTAAAAAATGTTACCTACTACTATGGTTAGGTACTTGCCATTTCTATCAATCATGGAATCAGAATGGTTTTAACTCATACGACTTTCAATAACAAACCATTTTCCTCTCTTTAATTTCTTTCACCTACCAAAAACAAAACGATGAAATGAGTATACTTTTCTTCATTTTACGTGTGTAACCAAGTTTGAAATTCGACTATGGAAAAAAAATAGATCAGAACCATAGAAAGAGAGGTTCCATTATCTGGGTTGCTTCTCGTTGAATTACACTTTCGATTTTCATAAAATTAAACATGGAAAAGTTATATTAAAAACCTTTCTGGTCAGACACATAACTCATATTCATTCAAGACCGGTAAGCATCTCAATTTATCTAGCTTCAAGAACAAAAATTCTCAACACGTAATACCAAAAAAAAATACATATCCTTGCCATTGCCAACACGCAGCGACCTTACAAAAATATACTTATATTACCGCAAATAAAATTTTTATGTTTGATTCTGTCAAACTTCTTGCTTTTTTCTTGAATTTTCTTTTACCATCCTACTCGAGAGGTGGTATGTGAATCCGGGTGGGGGGTCAAGCCATATTGAGCAACAGCTCCAGTGCTAGGGATGTTGAAGTTGAATATAGTTTAAGGCGGAACAAAATTGCCTTCAATTCTATCACAACAGGGTTCTTAGTGCCTACGTGCACTAAAACCCTACCCTAAACCGCTCATCGTTAGTTCTACCTTGAGTGCATCATCAGACATTACGAACTCTCGCTCTTCCAATCCCCCACCTGCAGAGCTACCTCCGCCCCCTATGAGTCCCTCCCCAAAAGGACAAAAGCCGACATGATGGTAGCTGTAGCAAAACAATGCTACACTCATTGCCATGACTTTGGTGGCATGACTTTGGGAATGTAGTAGAGCCCGAATTGTCGTTCTACAAAATGTTTGAGAAGAATACCAAGAGTCGAAAAATCAGATTGGGTAGCAATTGCTTCTAACCCTCACTGTCTACGTGAGTCAGGGACAATGGTTTACCACCCATTATTACTGCCAATACAACCCCATTTTTTTAAATATTAGTTCCGTATGGGGAACAATTCAAGCTGCTTTATGTGATCATATTATTTTATATGGAGTGGATACAAATGTCAGTGCTTTCTCATTTCCTTACTTAAAAAATAGTATTTCAACTCATCCTTAACAACCCTCATTTCCCAACATGCATAATTCATTATGAACAATTATGCCACAAATTAAACAATTAAGATCCTTATTTTATAAGGGTGATATTCATTGAAATAATAGCATTATATATAAAGTGAATTTTATATTATTGAACCCTCAATAACCATGTTAAGATTTGGATTCATTCACAAAGAATCCTAATTTCCCTTGGTGGTGAGAATCAATCTAAAATTCAATCCTTTAAATTTCAAGATTCAACTTTACTCTTTATAAAAAAATTGGGTTATTTTTCTTATTAAAACCAGTCCACAAACATTTTGCAGAGGTGGATTGGTCCATAGACCTCAGTGTTTGAACATATGGCTTTCATACCATTTGTAACTAACCTCATGAGCCCACCCTGGGAATTTAGCTACTAGGCTCCATTAATTAAAATTTTCTTCATGGACAGTTAAGTTTTAACGGTTAGTACTCCTAATATTACTACTGAATCAAATTCAGTAAGGAACGATATACAATAATAAATACATTTTTAGATCAACCCTTAAGCATAATCCATGTCTTAGAGAGAATAATGAATCATAACATGCAATCAACAAACTCTTTAATAACTCCTTACTGGCATTAATAGACACATGACTTTTATGCTTCATGCACGAGTAATTAAACCAGCTTCATTGGATTCAATTCTTGGAACATGTAGCACATAAAAAAATTATGAATTATTGACAATACTATTTAAAGCATCCCTCCATCATTATTCCACATGCATAACTAGCTAGATTAGCCTTATTGGAAGAAAATTGTTATGATATGCATGGTATAGATGTTCTGAATTGTTGACTATATAGATTAGAAGCATTATTTCCTAATTGTTCTACATGCATCAATATCTCATGTCAATTTCTATCTCATACATATGATTTTGTAGAAGCATTAATGAGTAAGATGGCTCCATGGCCCCAATCAATATCAGCTACCTACTATGTTGCTACGTATTCGATGCAATAAGAATCACATGCATGAAAATGAAATCATTCGTCGTACATAATCTATAATCATACTGCCACAAATTCATGTAAGGTTAACACTTGTTCCTTAAGGATTATGCACAGAAATCTGCATCATAGTCACTATTGTTGATCCTTAACCATAATTAACCAATTTTCATAGCGGTTAAAGCACAACTAGTCACCTAATACAACATAAGATCCACATTTCACAACCATAACTGAAACTACATGTATCTCATAACTAGAATCACATGCACCCATATAATCATCTCATAACTACCATGAGCATAGGTAAATCTACTCATGTATAACAGTGACATGTAATTCCTCCAATCATTCTCATATCTAGATAAAATCATGCAGTTTATTTCATAAGCTAAATGAATTTGAAACATAGAGGGAACAAGACATCATAAAGAACATTTTTCACAAATGAATCCCACTAAAACATCACTCGGAGAGCAGAGCACCACCACCCAATCATGAATCACCTCTGAGCCCCCTGGAGCCGAGGTTCTTGTTATGGATCAACTGCCTCAAATTGATCTATGCCATGGGTATTTAATACCCTCTTTCATGATATAATTTCCATTAGTGACATCCTACTTTTATGGATTTTTATCCATTTTCCTAGGTCTCTTTCGAAAAACCTCACCTTTATCCCCCCCGAGGTTTTTCCTCATAAAAGATTGCCTTTATCTTTGCAAAGATTTTATGTTTTTTCCTTAATGGATATCTTTCTCCAATCCATCTCATGGATATTTATCTCCAATCCATCCAAGCTTATCTAGAATCACATCTAGAAACTTTATCATGAAATATTTATCCTATACCATTCCTCAATGGGATTTTGTAAGAATCTCATCTCTTGGTGTCTCACTTTTCCAAGTGATTTATTTATTAATTTATTTAATAATATATTTGTTTTCCATATTACATATCACACCTATATTTTCTCAGCTTAGGTTACAATAGCCTAATACACAAGGGAGGGGTGTTACAATATCAAACTCTCGAGTAAATATTTCTGGATTACTTGCAAATGATGGGGAGCATAGGGTTTCATGTTGTGTATGTAGATGTTGTAACTCAGAGCAAAATGAGGTAAAACTTAAAAAATTGGTAGGGAATCAAATTGAAATGTCTTCAAAATACAAGATTTCTTCAAAAGCTCCTATTTCTTATCCTTGAACTAGCAAGGAAAAAATATGTCACTTTCACAACTAAACTACTTTGGGATAACCTCTTATTACTCTATAATTTCTTTGAGTAGAAGTATACCTTCCAAAGAAGTAAGTGCATCAATGCTGAAACTGAGACCTATCAAACAACAAACAAAGAGTCAGAGCTAAGAATTTATAAATTGGACCCCTCCCTACCAAACTAAAATATGGAAAATTAGATTTTGGCAGCATTTTACAGCTATTCATAGCAGTACATGTGTGGAATGATTTTGGGAGTGCAAAAAAATATGGCATAAATTCTGAGTGCACATGGTGATGCTCTCTCATGCTCCACAGAAATGTAATGGTTTTTGGAGCAAGTCAATCAATCTTCTTTAGTGCTTGTCTATGAGACAACATGTTGTAAAAGTCAAAGATCCAGCCACAAGTAGCGGGATTAAGCTAAATGGGGATCCTAACAAACCTTTGAAAAAAATATAATGAACAACCTAGTGATATATGAGACTGAACCCAAATGAATTTACCTGGGTAGATCAAGTGGATCTTAAATTTGAATCTTTGTTAGCATAATTTGTCATTGTTTCAGGTGGGTGTTTTCAATGACATTTTCCCTTTGGAATGAAATAAAATGGATGAGGATATTGGGACTGTGCGATTATTATGAAACATTGAGTCTGAATTTCCATCTATTTCATGAGAACGAAATTTTCACTGTTAATATAATATGCAACACATGCCAGTGTTAATCTAATATGCAATGCAAGAATCATGACAATTGGCACAATGTCAATGTGACCCTTAATAAAAGTTTCATTCATTCCCATTGAATGGTTGATCTAAGCTATCCTTATTCAATAAGGTGTACTAGTTATGATATGTCTAATTTGGGAGATACAATAATCAATACATAGTTCTTATTCATGGAACACATTACTTGTTATTAGTTAGCCATATAGATTAACACCCAACCTAATCCTCCAAACTAACTTCCAACTGGAGGCTTTCATGAAATAAGGAAAAAAGTGATTAGAACAATAGACAAGGGAAGAAAAAGAATGAAACTCCTTATATATTCAATTTCTCAACCTTTTGTTATTTTTAGGCAAGAAATGGATTATTCAAGAGTGCAGTTTGTGAAGAAGAAACTTGCAAACCAAGATCATTGAGTATCTTCCATCCTTTGGAACTGATGAGTAATACGGTCTTATAACCAATTGCAGATCGAAAAATGAATAAGTCTTATGAACAAGTGCTACTTGACAAACCATTAGGCATTACAATGGCTAGATGTGTGTGTGGCTAGTCTATCCTGGTTTATTATCATGTGGAATACTGGTTAATATTTTATGAAAATAGAATAGGGAGACAAACCAATGCATTATTTGTTGGAGAAGACAACTCATCAAACCTCCTCAAAGGAAATTTACCTATATTTTATTGCCACTTGATCTACCCAGGTAAATTCATTGAGTGCCCAAGGCATCTCAATTCATCAACTGCAAACTCTTGGGTTGTCAACTCAGTGTCAGGAATGAATTAGCTATTTTGAAAATATACAGTGTATGTCAAAGTTATAATTAAAAATAAAAAGGATAATAAATAAAGTAAAATTAGAGCATTGTGGTGACACTGACCATGCATGCATCACAGGTATCATAGGAATTTATTCCCAAGTTTCTCTTCTGTTAGACACTTTGACACACCAAAATCACGTGGAGTACAACTACAGTAATTGAGGTAAAAAAATTCATCTCTCAAACTCTTCTAGTACTCAGTATAGTAGTGTCTTGGTGCCTTTCTTATTCTAGCCCTTGCGCATTGAATATATTTAGAGGGAGGAAATGAATTCTTGCTTTCGGTTTTGGAAAATATGAATATGCCTCTTCAACCGAGCCATTGCTTTCGTGTAGATGTTTTCATTACTTAGCTAGGATTAAATACTTATTTTGAAGGCTAAAAATAACCACCCACAACCTAATTTTGTTGAAATCCCACCTACATTTTCATGAAAGTGCCATCTACATCGACATACAAGTGTTGGTTCGATCTTCACCATGCAAGTGTCAGCGCCATCTATAGGGCCATGCTAAGCGTGATTGAAGGAATATACATATCAGACAACATTCTCTTAGCGATTATGGTTGAAGTAATTTGTAGATCTTATACAACATTATTGGGTTGTACAGTCTCTAGCTACATAGTGCATGGGTATGTAGTTCCCAGCTAACATGACAGGAGATCCCTTCAAGTATGACTCTTTAGCATCTCCCCTATAGGAAAGAATAGTCACAGGATTTTATAAACACACAACAAGGTTCTCTGGAACTCAGGCAAATGACTCGATGAGGAATGGTGTGTTGGTTATAGATTGTGGTGGTGATCTTGAAGGCACCAGTATTAAGGCTCTCATGCTAGCTCTAAGTGAAATCTACAACCACACTACCAACTAAGTGAGAGCTATAACCACCCTAGAATAGACAACATATGCCGCAAGATACCTCAACACTTGATGTCTGGAAGTCTGGTCTAATTATCGCTGACAACTCATCTAAGGGAGAGGTGGTTGCACTCTCATTACACACTGAAACCTTTCTCATACTTCTCCTTGCTCATTTATACTCATCGTTCGATCTGCCACAGTTTCCTGCACTTCTGCAATGGAATGCAACAACTAATTATATAGCAATAGCTTGAATATGACCTGGAGACAAAGAAATGGGGTGTGAAAGGTGATCAATGAGCTTTGGACAATGTTTTCTCTCTTGTTAGTCAAGTGGCCTTATGAAACAAAGGCCCAGAAGTAGAAAAGTAGTAGAAAAGTGACAGAGCATGATAGTTCTGCAATATAGCCATGTTATAGGCATGCTATACTTAGAGGTAATATTTCTTTGTTTGGTTTCCATCTACCTAGTTTCTACCTGCTACCCTAATTGCTATGTTTCTTCTTGTTATCCTACTCGCTAACCATCTGCCTAGTTTCTAATTGTTCTCTTACTTGGTTTTGTTTCCAGTGAATTGTCTTTCTATTCTAACTCTCTAAAAAATATAATCTTGTTAACATAGAGAGCATTGAGTAGGTGAAATCTCGTTGAGGAGGTGTTTATTTTCTTTGAAGTGTCTTTTTTTCTTCTCTTGTTGGATGGATAGAGGGCTCAAGTGGAAATGTATGACATAGTTCTACCAACTTTTGTGTATGACACCTGGTTACATGTAAATAAAAGAACATAACAGTGTATGACACCTCAAACGGTGGCAAGCATACAGTGGCAGGCGTACATGTAGCAGTAATGGTTCCTCTATTATACAATGTAGTCCATGGAAATATATCTTGATTAACCTAAAATGTTTGAGATTTAATGTTGACATTAGTTCGAAGCGAAATTTCCAAATGCGAAGCAAAAAGATGATATAACCTATGCCTTTAGCCTCTCTGCCCAAGAAGAGGCCAAATAAGATGATCAAATGGACTAATATTAAAATTTTTTGGCTATTTGTGATTGTAGCTAGTTATTCGTGATATGAATCATTTGAAGCCTCTTGAATGTCACATGGGCACCCTATTGAATGACACATGGGATATTTCCACCGTGTTTATTCTCCAATGATCTGACGACTAATTTGAATTGGGAGACAATTAGGGCATTACCCCGTCCCAAACCCTCGCCAAAGTTTCATTCTGTCACTGCTCCAAATACTAGTACCAATCTGAAACTTCTTTATTCATCTACCCTGGTGCATACAACTCTTCCACATCTGGTACAACCTCATCAAACTACGATCTAAGGTAATGATCTAAGGTAAGGCTAGTGTATTATTATAGATACAGTTTGGGTGTTCACAGTCCTACTCAACTCTTAGTAGTTTTTGCATTGTGAACAGATCCCCTGCTCATGGATGTTGAGTCACGGACTAGGGAGAACACTTGGGTAAAAGGAAACCTTCCTACCTAAACTCAGCTTTTTTGAAACGACTAATCCATTTTTTTCTCTAAATATTGTTTAGTCTTTGATCTAATTCTTTCTTTGTTTTCTGTAGTGGCTCAACCTCTCGCTATGCAGATTAGGTGCGAGGGTTGCAGGGGTTTCATGGTTACGGCTTAAGTCAACTATATCCTTCCTTCATGAGTTAACCAAACCTGTTAACATCTAAAGAATGAGGTCATGACCAAACATTCTTATTTTGCAGTTCCACTGTGCGAGGGTTTCATTTATACCAGCTACAATGCACAGGTAATTTTACCAGTCAATTTATCATCATAATTTAGTCTAATTTTTCTTACATCAATTCCAGGTTAACTAATATCCTATTCCCTTTTTCTTCAGTGTACCATAGGTATGCCATATCAAGTAAAGCTGGTTTGAATTGCTTCCTCAACTACCAAGGGTTTTCTTGTTATTTCTTCTTTGGTTTCTAGGTGTGTTATATTTCAAAACAACTCCAATAGGAATGTTATGCTACTTCTTCCAATACTTGAGTTCAACTGTTAGGAACCTTAACTCGTCTAATCTTCCAGCTATTTTTCTTGTGGGATAGTTGCCAATGGCACAGATTTTGTGGCCAGTCTAAACACTGCCATCTCCTATAATTTATTAGGGGAAATTCTATTGTATAGTTGCTGAGATTGTAATTCTGAAATCTATGTTCCAATTTTATAATGAAATTAAATTCGGCGTTCAATTGTACATGTACTTTCGATGATTATAACCACATAGTTTTTGGGTTCTTGATGGAATATTGTAATATTATACTATACTTAATTTTACAGTGTTATTTAACCAGGACTTTGCATCAATCTGGTTAATTGTGTCATTGAAGGTGATGGCCCTTAGAAGTTGCAGCTTAAGGAGATGATGTAGAGTTTTTCCGTGAATCTTAAGGTTCATATATTATGACAGTTTTGGTTATTGTCATTGGCTAACTTGTAATTGCCATTACTGATGTGTATTTAAATCCATTTAATCACTTTCTCTTTCTTCTTGTATTTATATATTTTTCTTAGAGCATTGTCTATTCTTCAGCTATGAAAGCCAACACAAAACATATGTTATTTTTTTGTCTCTCATGGTATTGGCAATTGTTTTCCCTATTTCAGCAGAACAGTTAAGGGACTACTTCTAGGTTCACTAGCCTCCTGATACAACCCAGAACTAACTCTTACCTACCAAATGTTACACTGTGATTGTTGCTTTGTTCTGATTTATTTTTCGAATACTTAGATTGACACGTACTATAGCCTTTCACCACCCTATTACAATAGGCTTCTTTGACATAAAATGAAGGTTGAAGTTACTAGACTAGGGATTTTAATCGGCTCCCATAAACTATCTTTTTTATTATTTTTGTTTATAGAATATGTAACAATTACTATTGATTACTAAAATGTGCTTGTCGACTGTAGCTAACCATTACAAATTTTCCCACGATTTCCTTTAATGAAATCCCTCAAATTTACATTGCTTCCTTAAGATACTCTTTGGTAGGTTAAATTTTCTTAGTATGATTATACAAGGACATAGTTTCATTGCTTCCATAGTTAATAATTTTGAGGCTTCATCCTTTATGTGTTTTTATTCTGAAATTACAGGGCTATAATAAATTTGTTCTGGGTCATTTGGTAATATTTTGTCTACAACTTGTTGCGTTTATGTCCCGTTGATGTGCTTTCTCAAAATATAGACTGCACGACCTAATACTTCTTTCCTCATTAATCTGTAGAAAACATAATAACATTTCGAGAGATCCCAATTTTCCAGCAATCTTTACTTTCCCGGTTATTATTGTAGCAGCATTATTTTGGGTTAAATTTTGTATCAACACTATGAATACCCTCATTTGGGTGAGGGTATGTGGAACTTGGTTCCTTCCGAACCTACTACTCACTATTTGGAGTATGCTAAATGTATATATGTCTATAAAATGGACCATTCCTGATAACAGTTTTCTTTTACCAACTGGGCTCACCCTTGTTCATGAGGGTCCTTATACCATGAATGCATTAATAATTTATTTATTATAAGTGTAATTTTATATGTATATATGTTCCTGATTCTACTTCAACCACCCAATTGTAGTTTTTCATTGACAGAATAAAGTCTTTCATTCACAAAAGAAACTCTCTGTTTCGTTCCCTATCTCAACTAGTAAAACATACCACAATATTTACAAATGGGTTTATGCCATAGTAATTACAAAAAAAATGTTCCCATTTCATTCATTTCCAACCATGTAGCATTCTAAATTCACATAGTATACTCATTTCACAATTATTACAAAAGAAATAAAAGTTCTGGAGAAATACAAAGAAAAACTTATATGTTTGGTTTAGGCTATCAGGTAATTTACAAAGGAGAAGTACCACTCCTCCCAGCCAATCAGAATGACAACCACTGCTTTTCCACCATGCCAGTTTCCACTTCAAAATAGTAATAGATGAAGATCTCACTAGGTATTTCCTCAGACTCCAAGTTTGATAAGGGAATTCCACTGGCTTACAAAGAAGAAGTACCACTCCTCCCAGCCAATGAGAATGACAACCACCGGTTCTCCCCCTTGCCAGTTTCCACTTTTAAAATAGTAATAGACAGAGACCTCACCAAGTCTTTCCATTAGAGAGGCTATATATTAATGTTAAATACATTCATTTGGATCATCAATTGACTTGGGATCTCTTTAATCATATAAAACTTCATATTTTTTGGAGATGGATGAATTTTGAGATATGGATTTGGGATATTTTTCTTGTCTTAGAGCTTTCTCTTGCAAATGAAATGTTGGTTGGATATAGTCTATAATGTTGTAAGTAAATTTTGATGTAGTTATTCTTGTTGCTGCATACTGCTAAAATTAGGGCTAGTTGTTGGATAATTAAAATGTGGAATAAAGCATGTTTTAGCAAATTTAATGTATGGGCCAATGTTATATGAATAAAATGTCCTAGAGATGATTTGTGTCAATAAGCTTGCATTATTTTCTTTGAAGAATAAATGATTGAAGGTCACTTTTCTTTTCTTTCTCTTAACATTGGATGAAGATGACTTTCAAGGCCTCCTTGATCAGGAAACAATGTTCTTACTCATCCTCATCCTTTATTCCATATCCCTAAGGCAATTAGGCATTTATCCCTCAAAAAAGGTGATCATTTTAACCCTCTTTTTACCCTTTTTCCCTACGTCTAGCTCCATTAGGTCACCTACGGCATCAATTTCCAAGGAATTGACCCAAGGAAAAATTTTGATCTTCTACAAGCTACTACATTGGTGGGACCCCTCCCTCTGCTCCAAATTTGAGGCAGTTCTAATAGTGGAATCTCCAAGGCTCCCAATCCCTAGCTGTAGG
The DNA here is from genome assembly GCA_031772625.1 of Pinus tabuliformis. Taxonomy (NCBI): domain Eukaryota; kingdom Viridiplantae; phylum Streptophyta; class Pinopsida; order Pinales; family Pinaceae; genus Pinus; species Pinus tabuliformis. The sequence goes on along the minus strand of CM062808.1, from coordinate 755,443,831 downwards.
ATCAAATTTTGCCTAGGAATCCCCAAGGCTAGACTTCAAGATGATCAATTCAACCTTTTGAAGTAAATATTCTTGTTTGGACCTTTCCTTTCACTTTTTCGAGGATAGGAACATCATTGGTTGCTACATCCCATCCTTGAACCTGGACTGGGTCCACTTGGCCCTATGTGGTCCCACTACTCAATAAAGATTATTTGTCAAGAACCTTTGGGAATCCAATTTTCTCAAGGTTTATAGGGATTGAGAATCTAATCTATAATCCTATTCCTTCTCCCTCAACCCTCCAATCATCACCGCTTACCCCTGGAGGAAATATTCCCTTGCTTAAAGAGAAAGCAAGTTCCATTCTTCACTCCATCATTGGTAAAGGGTTTCTAGGGTCACTTTCCACCTATCGATTGACATATAATTTACAAGTGATTCCTATGCTACTGAGAGTCCTCCCATCAGTCAAAGTCCATAAAGAGTACAAAGACTTAGATATGGTGATAGTGGGCTAAGCATCCACTGTTGCCCTTAACCTAGCAGTTTCCCTCTTAATATAACCCCTTTAGCCCCCCTGCTGGATTGTGTGGTAAAGGGCATTAGACCACCTACCACCAAAACATTAAAAATATGGATATCAAAATTTGGTAGAGGAGGCAAAGGCCCTCTAGAACCTGAAACCATTAGCGAGGTGGTTAGAATTTCTTCAATTATTTCAATAATTACTATTTAGTATTTTATATAAAAGTTTTAACATAATTCAAAAAAATATTAAAACATTATAATTATAGTAATTTGATTTGTAAAATTTAGCAAAAAATATAAAAAAAAAATGTAAAATTGTATATTTATTTTAGTGTGTAAATATAAATAAAATTTTCATTTTAACTAATTTTAATGAAATGAATATCTAAAAATAAAAATGAAAATAATATTTAGGTTAAATTAAATAATGGAAACAATTAAAATGGTCAAACTTAAAAAAATAATAATAATAATAATAATAATAATAATAATAATAATAATAATAATAATAATAATAATAATATATATTATTATTATTATTATTATTATTATTATTATTATTATCATTTAGTTATTTAACTATAATTAATGAAATACTTAAATAAATCAATCAATAATGAAAAAACAAATAAATAATGAAAATTAGTAAATTATATATATATAAACTTAAGAAGAAATGGGAGGGATCCAAGAAAATTCAGATTGCTTGGCCTCCTTTCAATCTCTATAGTTTCCCTAAACTTAGGTTGGAGGAAATGATCTATCTTAGCAATGACTAAGAGGTCTTCAATGCAGATGTGGTGTTTTCTCTTTTTTTGCATGTTCTACTAATGTTGAGGAGTGGGTCCTCCCATGTTTGATGTCTGCCGCATGTCCCTGAATCCTCTCTTTTATTGAGCGATCAATTTCACCAAGATAGGGTGTTCCACATGAAAAAGGGATTACATAAACACTTTTCATATTCTTAGGGTCCATTGGGTCTTTTACAGATCTTAGGGAACTTTGAATAGTGTTAAGGGGCTTAAAGGTTGAGTGAACCTTGTGATTTTTTAAATTATAATTTATTATTTATACATAATAACAATAAAATATCAAATTTAATTTAGTTATTTTAATTTAAAATTTTATAAAATTGTCCATGAGTTTTGGATAGATGGTGATTCCGTGCTTTGTAAAGGCCACGGGTTCAATTTAGTGCCCCCTATCGAGGTGATATATTGGACATGATAAAGATGTAGTCCCACCAAATTAATATATATATATATATATATATATATATATATATATATATATATATATATATATATATATATATATATATATAAATATATAACTTCTCTTCCTCTTACCAAACTTTGAATTTTTTTTATAAAATTAATAAACAAAATATGTAAATATAAGTATGGCTTCCTCATATATATATATGTATATATATATAAACTTCTGTTATGCAACATACATTTTCCATCTAAAATGTAATGTGTCATTAAAGCTAATAGATTACTATTTGAACAATAATATTTAATTTATTAATTATATTTATTTACATAATTAAAGTAGATATTATTTTTAATAGCATAATATATTATTTATATTTATTATAAAAATTTTGATTCAATAATAAAGAGAAAAGAAATTAAATATTGGAGATCGGAGACTTCCACACTTTATTGTATTGTTAGAAATTTCCAGAATAGCATTGTGTTTCGGATGGTGATTCTATCCACAAGATTCTCTTTGATCTTTGATGATGGATAAAATCACCATCCCAAACTTTATATGGATCATACATGTTAGAGAGATCATATAAATTACACAATGCTATTCGGAAAATCTCTAACAATTAAATAATATATTTTTTAAATTAAATAAAAGATTAACTTAACTTATAATTCAATCATAAAAAATTTAATACCAAAAAAATAAAATAAATTATTATCTTTTGGAATTCGAATTTTAATATTGATAACACAAAAAGGGCTAATTAAACTACCCTAAAAAAGCTAAAATAAAACAAAATAAGACCAACCCGTGAAAAGGTCACTCCCAAACGTAAAATGTGGTTTATTTATTGAATGACAAATATATATTCGAGGCTAGTTAATAAGCCAATCCACTACGTTCTTTTATGAGTTTATTTCTGAAATAGGTGTAAAAACTTCAATTTTTTATGATTTTATTTCGTAAGCAGCCGTGTAAATCAAACCACATATAAGTGTGTATATATATATGGTTATGTAAATCAAACAACGTATAGGTCTATATATATGGTTTTTCAATTGGTGTTGGGAACAGAACGGTAGGAAGTACGTCTCTATCTATGTATATATATATATGGTTATGTAAATCAAACAACGTATAGGTCTATATATATGGTTTTTCAATTGGTGTTGGGAACAGAACGGTAGGAAGTACGTCTCTATCTATGTATATATGGTTTCCCAGTCGGTGTTAGAAATATAACGCTACGAAATCCAGAAGTCATATATACAAATATTCAGCGGATCCATGGCTTCAGACGGCGATCATAAGAAGCAACAGCTCAGACTGTTTGGAGTGGATCTCACAAAACACTACACGAATTTCAGCCGCAACGACCATAACGTGGTGCCGCAGTTAGAGGCTTCGGCTTCCAAGAACACAAGCACCGCTCAGGGCCCTAAAGGCCGCGTCTTTCGTTGCCGCTATTGCTCAAAATTGTTCCACAGTTCTAAGGCACTGGGAGGGCATCAGAATGCCCATAGGAATGACCGAACTGCAAGCAAATCGAATCCAGTTCTCAACAGCCCGCCAACTGACGGCTTTCAGTATCCTCGTGTTGTAGGGCAGCAGCCTAGTAATGCTATATTTGCTTCCAGTGGCACAGTTTCTCACAATTTTGAGTTGCAGAGAGTGTACCTATCAAATTATAATCAGCCTCACTTTGAGCAGTGGCCTATCAAGTTGGCCTCCAACATTTTGCCTTGTGTGAAAAGGGCCAGAAATGACATCGAATTGGTATCGACCTCTTTATCTGCTCTGAAAGGGGCCACAAACGAAGACTCTCAGAAGCAAAATACAACAAGGGCCAGAAATGACATCGAAATGGTGTCGACCTCTTTATCTTCTGTGAAAAGGGCCACAAACCAAGAGTCCCAGCACCACAATACAACAAGGGCCAGAAATGACATCGAAATGGTGTCGACCTCTTTATCTTCCGTGAAAAGGGCCAGAAACCAAGACTCTCAGCACCACAATACAACAAGGGCCAGAAATGGCATCGAATTGGTGTCGACCTGCTTAGCTTCTGTGGAGAGGGCCACAAACCAAGAGTCTCAGCACCACAATACAACAAGGGCCAGAAATGACATCGAATTTCCGTCGACCTCTTTACCTTTAGTGAAAGGGACCAGAAACGAATATCCTGAACACTACAATACAACGCCTGGCCATATGGTTACCGTGAGTACAAAAGATGTGGAGCTTGACTTGTCCTTGCATCTTTGAGGTATCGACAATTTTAAATTCTTTGATTGCATTTTGGAACATTCTCATTCGTTTGAGGTTGTGTCCAGAGCTTGCTGTTTACTACCCAGAGAGGCCATGAAATCTGGAACAAAAACAGAAAAATAATGTGCAGTTCTGGAACATAACTTATGTTTGAGATTTATCACTGTCAAACAAACAGAAATATAGTTTCTGTTTGAGATTTATCTGATCTTTTCGCCTTCCTATGGTCGCATAGATTTGCCTTCACTCTTCAATCGTCGATCTATGGGCATTCTTTACATAATCGCATAAATTTCCTCCTCGTTTAACATTTATTTTCAATTGTAGATAACTTTGAAAATTACCTTTGTATACTGGATTTACTTTGAATGACTTTTGAAAGATAAATGGTATGAAAATTACTTTTCTATGTTGGAAATATTTTTGGCATTTCCAGAAAAGTATAATATGGGTTTAGTAACCAATTTTTTTAAATATTAGAATTTTATAAAGTATTAATTATTTTTTTTAAATGTAAAACCCAAAAAAATATTTTTTGAGTGGGAGTTTTGATTTTCTTTAATGTTCAAGAAATCTATGATTATAATGGATTTGTGATGAATCCATATTAGTTTTATATAAATTTAAAACTCAAAAGTTTTGATCCCTCCTGATATTTATAGATACATAATACTCAAGATACACCTATACTAACTGCAAAATTGCTCACAAAATGGGGTTAAAGTTTCAAAAAATATACATTGATAATCAATGGGGGCTTGTCTCAGGAGTCGAGGTAACCATGAAACGTGGTAAGGATAAGCTTCAAAAACTCGATTAGCCTGGCCTTCCAAGAGTTGGAAGATATGGCCTTCGTTCCAAAGAGATTGGCCTTCCTTCCTCGTTCTAAGCATGGTCCTACCAAGTCGTGAATTCGATGGAATCAGTCGCAATTAGTGTCACAACATATTTACCATATCCTCTTATGACCAGCAACATGTTGATTCACTTTAGATGAGGCCAGCAACATTAGCGTTCCTCTGATTCAAACGTGGTTGGTGACGATGTATGAACACGTGTTATGCTTCTAACAATGTATTTCAATGGACAACGAAATGGTCTACCTTGTTCTCCGCTATAGTACAGATCTCAGCTTTTTGACAACTGAAAGAATGTGCAGTAAATAGTCATTATGGTCTGTTGCGTTTCTCTTTCGTGGATACTCAACTACTCATGTCAGTGGAGGGCAATGGAATTTAGGAGGGAAGTGCCACAAGAAGTCTGAGCACTACTATTTATTAAGGCCACTATTTTATTCCTCTTTCTATGGGTTCTTGTGAAGTCTTGATTTTGTCCAAACACACTTCTTTGTGCCTACCCCGATTGAGAAATCAATGGGATTGTCTGGTGGCATATTCCCTTAGGAGGAGCATAGGCTACCATGGCTACAGGCTTAACCATTTTAGGGATACGATGATATAACTCACAAAATATTTAGGAATAGGGTTACATAGCTATGGAGGGTTGGATCCACAAATGGACTGAATTCTTGGAAGGAAAAGGAAAGGGAATAAGGTGTCAGGTTTGGCTTCCAGAAGTGCCTTTATGAAAGTGTGTAATCTAAGAAGCTCGTGAATTAATAGAATGGGTTATGTTTTATTATTCTTGCTTTGTGTGTCAACAAAGCATGGAACAATGTGATAAGTTGTAGAAGAAGGTTATGACACATGTATGAGTCACTCAACTATTTCCTCAATAGAAGGCATGTTAATTTCTATGAGATGGTGGATAATGGCTATGAGAGGTGGAAAGGGTTCCATGCATTTTTGTATTAGAATTATACTTATTCACAAGAATTTTCTAGGGCTCTTTGTCTGGTTCAAGAATGGGAGGTGGATGATGGAAATGGACAAAGAAGGAAACTTCTAGGCCGGACATGATAAAAAGATCTGCTCCAAAGTTCAAGGAAGCAGTAGTTATTGTCTTCAATATAGGGCATTGGTGGACTCATAAAAGTACTTCTAAAGAAAAGGATTAATGCCAAGAAGGGGATCATGTCTATCCTAAATTGAATGTATAGAAATCATACAGAAATGTTCTCATGACATGGGTGAAATGAGTTGACAACAAAATCAATCTCAACAAATCCCTATACCTGCCTGAATATCACAAGGATAACAAGCTACAGAAAGGGTGCCCGCCCTTCTATATATCAGAGACAGTATCCCTCACAAGAGGAAAGATCAAAAACATATCAAGATTGTAGTCATTGGTGCTTTACTAGGGTCCCTGATACATGGAATGAGCTCTTGTATGCTTCAATGTTGATCAGAAGCAAAGGATTGAGGACATGAATATTAGTAGTGTTAATTGAGTACATGAATGCAGGTGTTTTTTGGTTAATTTATAATCTTGCTCTCTTGATTAAAGCAGTAAGCAAGCTAACATAGAATCTTGTTTTAGCTGGAGTATTTATGGTAATGCAATTTCTTTCCATTCCAGAATTTATAGACAAGCTCAAGGTCAGCCAGTCGTGGATATCGACGGCTTAAAAAGAGGTCCATTTCTTGATTGTCAAACCATAATCTATTAAATGGAAGTTATTCTGTCTAGGAAGAAATGAGTTGCAAGGATAAATATTTGGGCAGTTGAAAAACTCTAGAGGTGATGTATATGTTTTAAATAAAAACTTCGTTATTAATAATGTATCCATTTTTTTAAAATTGTAGAAGCATATTCTCTAAGGAGTTCTTCAAGTTCATTGATGTTTGTTGTCCTGCTACGGGATTCCTTGTTCAAGAAAACTGAATTCAATAATTTTTTACCCTCTGAATGTTGCTATATCACATATCTAATCACATCCTTTGATGCTTCCATATTAGAGATCTAATCTTGTCCTTTGGCATTGTGGTGGTAAGTTTTTCTTTTCAAATTTCACGTTCTTCACAAAAGAATCATATTGCAGTTTCACACTCCATTGTTATTGTAAACTAAACTCTCACTGTTATGATATTTTTTCTAAAATAGAAAGAAATAACCAAAAACTTAACCAATTAAGGTAGAACATAGAAGATATGAGCAACCAAAATATATCTTGTACAAATCTTGTTCTTCTCTAGAACTTAAAATATTTCATATTAGAAAAAATTAGCAAGTCCAAATGAAAAACAAAATATGAACTTTACCAATGGTGATGGTGGCATAAGGTTTTTATCCTTTCAGCAAAACAAGATAGAAAGTGATTAGATTAGAACTTGGAAAAGGTCCATAGCCCAGGTAACATTGTTGCCCATATTTGCATGACCATGATATGTACAACTTTAATGACTCTATTTTTGTATATATTGTGTTGTAGAGCATCACATCTGGATACAACTAGAACAATTGTAATATGAAATTATAAGTAAGAACTAAAACAATGTCATCTTCAACACAATATAAAACAACTTATAAAGAATAGTGCACCAAATGATTAAGAAGACCTGCCACATGTACCAAGCATGTTTTGAACTTTCCATCTAGAAAAGAAACCTTAATTATATTTGTGTATCAAAGCTAACAAGCCCATAGAAATTGGCTCCATATATCAAACTCGAGAAAATATTTTTGGATTACTTGCACATGATGTGGAGCATAAGGTTTCATGCTATGTACGTAGATGTTGTAACTTAGAGAAAAATGAGGTAAAAATTGAGAAATTGGTAGGAAATCAAATTGAAAGGCCTTCAAAATATGATATTTCTTCAAAAGATCTTATTTCTTATCCTTAAACTAGCAAGGAAAACATATGTCACTTTCATAACTAGAATACTCTGGGATAACCTCTTTTTAATGTATAATTTCTTCTAGCAAAAGTGTACTTTCAAAGTAGTCAGTGCATCAATGCCGAAACTTAGTCCTATCAAAAAAAAGGAAAATACTCAAAGCTAAGACTTGCTAAATTGGACCCCTCCCTACCAAAATAAAATATGGAAAATTAGACTTTGACAACTAGTACTTGTGTGAAATGATTTTGGGAGTGCGGCAAAATATGGCATAAATTCTGAGTGCTCATTGTGATGCTCCCTCATGCTCCATAGAAGTGTAATGGTTTCTAGTGCAATTCCATCAATCTTCTCTAGCACTTGTCTCTGAGACAACATGTTGTAGAAGTGAAAGATCCAACCATGAGCAACGAGATTATGCTGAATGGGGATCCTAACAAATCTTTGAAAACAATATAATAAACCACCGAGTGATATATGAGACTAAACACACCCTCAATGCCTACACTTAAAATTCATTAAGAGTTTAACTTTGAACTGCACAGAGGAAAAACTTTTAATTTGATGCTCAAATACGATGGGAGAATGTTACACTAGGGGAAGAATCGAATGTTTACATTCGATGGAACTACTCAAAAGAGATACGAGGTAGAGAAATTCTTGGAGGTAAAGTAAATAATCGATCCATTTAGGTTCTTCTCAAGAGAATGGTTAGATGTTGTGTTGGGAGCATGGGTATGGACCGAAATAACCTTAAATTTGAATCTTTGTTAGCAAAATTTGTCATTCTTTCTGTTGGGCGTTTCCAATGACATTTTCCTTTTGGAATGAAGGACAGTAGATGAGGAGATTGGGATTGTGTGATTTTTATGAAACACTAAGTCTAAATTTCCATGTATTTTGTGAGAATGGAAGTCGCAGTGGTAATCTAATACGCAATGCAAGAATCATGACAATTGGCACAATGTTAATGCCACCCTTAACAAAAGTGCCATTCATTCCTGTTGAATGGTTGATCTAATATATCCTTATTTAGTAAGGTGTACTATCTATGATATGCATCACTACGAAGATAGAGTAATCAATACATAGTTCTTATTCATGGAACACATTGCTTGTTATTAGTTAGTCATACAACATAACACCCAACCCAATCCTCCAAACTCACTTCCAACTAGAGGCTTTCATGAAATAATGAAAAATAAGTGATCAGAATAGTACCCAAGGGAAGCAAAAGAATGAAACTCCTTATATATTCTATTTCTTATTGAAGAATCCAGGGAAAAGTAGTGTAGTGTGATTCTTAGTTACTTGATAAAAATTTGTGGAGCCTTTTAACTTTTCTTGTTATCTTAATATTCTTCTTATTCTTATTAATTCATGTGCATGTACTTCATCAAATTGCTACCAAAAACACAAGAACAAGAACACAAGATATTGGTTCTCTGCGAGGGCTAAAACCTCTCTTCTCTTGAGCGGAAAACCCTTTAGTTAATTTCTCTTATCGAAGCTTCTATTGATCAATGCAAAACCATAGACCCCTGACAAGAGTATCCACCAAGCACAAGTCAAGTCTTTCCTTCTTTCTGCACCCTATTCCTTGATACTTCTTCTGGAACTTCTTTTGACACTTTTTTCTCCTACTATGAATCTTGTTTAGAAATAGACATTCTTGAGTGAGTCTTCTAGGTGATATGTTCCTCTTCTATCCCTTGCACAAGTAAACTTCAATGTTGACCAACAAAGATCCTTATTGAGATGAGTGTATGACAATGTTGTTTTTCTTCTACCCTAGTTTCTTGCACATGTGAGAGGATTACTACGTGTTATATGCTCTTCTCTCCATCGCTTGAGTGTCTTCCTTCCACGATGGATTAGGAGCCCATGTACGCCTAGTTTTAGTCCAAAAAATGAAGAATATACAATTGTGATTTCACTATTGGTATAGCCATATACTTTCCTTTACTTTCTCACACGTGTGACTGTGTATACCCTGGAAAATATTCCTTTAGACTTCATTATTCTTCCCCCTTATCTCACTGCCTAGTAGACCCTTTTTCTTGGCTTTCTTCATTCTTCTAGTCCTCGTTCTTTTGTGGATTTCAGAGCTCAATTGAGGTGATGTCTTGGAGTGTAAAACCTCTATAAATACAGGTTTGTCCCTTCATTTAGGCTGACTAGTCAACTATTTGTAGGCCGACTTTGAGGGCATATTGGAGGATAATTGTTGAGCAGTCTACAGATAGCTTCCATGGTGGTGTAGCATGCTTGAAGGATCTTTTCTAAGGTGTCATTGCATAGGAGTATACTTGGATTTTCTTGGAGGTTTTCCCTTTGACTTTAATATATATTTATACATGGTGTAACATGCCCTTAAGGCCTTCAATATTTTCTCTTGACTATTGAGTCACCTATAGCACTATGACATGTGGTAGACCTACTTCAATGAGCAAGAAATGCATTGACATATACTATAAAAATAATATTTATTTTCCTGAATAAGTACAAATATCAAAAGTACACTTATGAAAACCAAACCTAGTTAAACTTCCTTCAACACTCCCTCTTAACTGGGGAGGTATTCATACAACATTACAAGGTGTTTGACTATTATCGATCTTGAAGAATTCACATAAGAGAAATCAGATTAGAAATCCATCTGTTATAGCGTCATATCCATCAGCATTGTCATAGTGCAAGGCCTTGACTAACATCTCCATCTCTTCACTAGACAATGATCTATAATGCTAGTGAGACCAATGATTTATAGGCACCTTCATCATTGCCTCTCAAGGTACATACCCACCTGGGTGTTCTCCGAGTATGACCTTCTAAGACTATTATCATTCTAGGTTCCCAATCCTCAAAGAATGTCGGTCCTCTTGCCTACTCTTTTCTTGGATGCCCTACACATCCTCAAAGAGTGTCGGATCCCAGATGATTACCCAATCCTCCCATTCTTTCTTCCCAAGTGAAGAGAAGAATGTTTTGTCTATCTTGTGTCTACATTTCCATTCATGGCCTTCATCTAGACTTATGGTTGTTAGTCGTGGTCTAGTGCATTATGCATGAAATGGAAGACATAGTTGTCACTCCTTTGTAATTAGGGGTGATCCAAAACTCTGTCTTGATCAAGAACCTATTAGATATCCCTCTTAACTGGGGACTCTTTACTTCATCAATAACTTCTTCATGGGTCCTTCAGTTGTTTGATCTCCTTCATTTCATGATGTCAAAAAGTCTTTGTTTAAACTTCTTCCAGGTAGGGTACCATCCATGAATCACTTTCCTCCTTGGGTTGTCATGTCATTGCTTCCTTCAATCAAAGTGGCTTTCATGTCATATATCAGGTTTTCTTGTCATCTTAGCTACTCCTTTGTCATCTTGTCCATGCTTCAAAATATTATTCTCATGGATGCTTCATTGTACTTGCGTGTTTACATGTTCTAACCTAGTAGCCCATCATGACTTCATCTTGATATTGCTTCAACTTTTCTTTTCCTTTTATTGGATGGCTTCTTCATCATGACATATTTATAAAGTAGAGTTAGTTATCTGCACCTTTTATATCTCCAAGGCCTTCATAGGTGTCAAGGGTCCTTTCTTCTTTTATCAGAGTTGTCCTTCCTTCTTTCGGGAGATATATTCAAAGCATTTTGTCAGATAGTGATTCTCAGGGATCATGGTTTTCTTCACATGCTTGATCTCTTTCCTCATTTTCTTCTTCTTAGATGGATAGGTCAACCATATAATGCTTCTTGTGAGAGAATTCCTTCGTTGCTTGCTTTCTAGACTTGTCAACATTTCTTCTTGCTTCTTAGTTAGCAATCTTATGCTCCTTATGTGAGCATATTCTTTTGTTGACCTTCATTTCATTGTGGTAGATACCTTCAAGCATATTCTTGGTGAAATAGATTCCTTCATGCTTTATCATGTCATATAACTATCCATGACTCAATAACAAAAAAAATGATAACATCACTAAAATTTTATGCATACATACCTCTTGATTTTCCTTTGATCATCTTTTGGTGTCGCCCTTCTTGCCTCATCTTAGCTTGCCTGCATATCATCCTTTTCTTGAATCCCATGAATGGGGTTCCCAATGAGACATTTAGTTTGGTCCATTAACCTTCTTGTGAATATTCCATCATAGGATCCTAAATATCCTTGCCTTGCAAATGTTTCCTTTCTTTTGATGATGGAGGTCTCTAAGATTCTTAATAGTGATCAAGTTTTCTTTCATCATGGATGACTTCCTATACTATGTATGCTTCTTCTTCATGAATATCTTGAGTTATATCTACCATGCTCATATATTCTAGAAGATACTTCTACTCATTAAGTTTTGCTCTTATCATAAATGCTACTCCTTCATGAGTATCTAGAACTCTATGTACATTATGCTTCTAGATTCTAGAGGATGTTTCTAGCCATGCAATTTGATTCTATTCATACATGCTCCTATACTACTCAAAACTTTGAAAGAAGTCTAGAAGTAAAGAGTTTAACCTAGTCATAGTATAGATCCAAAGGATCTTCCTTCTTTTGCTTGTTTCCTTCTTCTTTCATCTCTTGAGTTATATGAGCTTCTCCCTACTTTTTTTTTTTTTTTTTTGTCCTTCTTAAGCTTAGGAAAATTACTTTTGTAATGTCCATATTCTTGCTATCCAAAGCATTGGATCTTGGACATTTCTTCGTTTTTTGTTCTTCGTGGACCAAATTGGCCAAATTTACCCTTTGTCTTGGCCATGGTAGAAAGTAATTGCTCGTTTGATCCCCCATCCTCCTTTGCCTTAAGTCTGATTTCCTATGTTCTTCATAGAGACCGCATTTCACTGAGAGTGGTTGCTTCCTTCTTGGCATATATGCTTGATGTGAAGTTTCCCCACTCCTCAGGTAAAGCATTGAGCACTATAGTTATCATTTCTCTGTCGGACATGACTTCCCCAAGCTCTTGAAGTTGATCTCTCATTTGAGATTGATTCATGAAGTAGGGAGCTATTCCTTCCTTAGTTATCTTCATCTTGTATAATTCATTCTTGGACATATTTCCTCCCTGGTTGTGGATACCAAGAATAATTGTACTAGCTTATCATAAACTTCTTTTGATGTCTCAAACTTAGAGGCATAGGGAATGAGAGAGTCTTTGATTTATTCTATTAGAATCCTTTGAGCTCTTGTCTCATCCTTATTGTTCTTGGCTAAGGCTTGAGTTTGTTCCCCAGTAGGGATAGTCATATTCCCTTTGTTATGTTCTAGGAGTTCATTCTCCTTGAGTATTATATTAGTCCTATTCTTCCATGCAAGAAAGTTATTGGTTCCTACCAATTTATTGCCTTCCTTGCAAAAAGACATTGATGCATATTCAGAAGCAGGCATGTACGTACTTGACAGATTTTGAGATGTAATGGATTTTCTTCCTCCTTGAAGAATTGATGACTTGTCTTCGCTAGATCTTGATGTTCTTCAAGATTCATTCTCCAAGTGGACTTACTTAATGATGGAATTTGCTTGAAGACTTGTAGCTTGATGTAGGTCCTACTTCAATTTTCTCTTCATTATAGCTGCCTTTATGTAAGGCTCTTCTTTTACCTTCGTAGACCTCCTTAATGAATGGTGGATTGTATACCATTATTTTTCTTGAAGTGATTGATACTTCTAGGCTTGATGCTTCAACTTTGTTAATGCTTCTCCTTGATGAGTGTTCTTGAGTTGCCCTGTCCTTGATGTGTCACCTTAGCTCTGATACCATGTTGAAGAATCTAGGGAAAAGTAGTGTAGTGTGATTTTTCGTTACTTAATAAAAATTTGTGAAGTCTCTTTATTTTTCTTGTTATCTTAATCTTCTTCTTATTATTATTAATGCATGTGTGTGTACTTCAGTGAACTACTATGAGAAAATAATAACAAGAACACAAGATATTGGCTCTCTGCCAAGGCCAAAAACTCTCTTCTCTTGAGAGGAAAACTCTTTAGTGAATTTCTCTTATTGAAGCTTCAATTGATTAATGCCAAACCCTGGACCCATGAAAAGAGTATCCTTTAAGAACAAAGCAAGTCATTGCTTCTTTCTACACCCCATTCCCTGACACTTCTTCCAATAGTTATCCTACTATGAATCTTGTCTAGAAATAGACCTTCTTGAGTGAGTCTTCTAGGTGAGGTATTCCTCTTCTATACCTTGCAAAAGTAGACATCAACGTTGACCAACCGGGATGCTTATTGAGATATGAGTGTATGACAATGCTAATGTTGTGTATCCCTAGTTTCTCACACATGTGAGATGATTACTAGGTGTTATATGCTCTTCTCTCATTCGCTTGAGTGTGTTCCTTTCATGCTGGAGTAAGAGGACTTGTAGGCCTAGTTTTAGCCCAAATAATGAAGAATATACAACGCTGATTTCAATGTTGGTATAGCCACAAAATTTTCTTTACTTTCTCTCACATGTGACTGTCTATACCTTGGAAAACAATCCTTTAGACTTTGTTTTTCTTCCTCCTTATCTCGTTTCCTTAGTAGACATGTTTCCTTGGCTTTCTTCATTATTCTAGTTTGCATTATTTTGTGGATTTCAGAGCTCAATTGATGTGTTGTCTTGGAGTGGAAAACCTCTATAAATAGAGGTCCTTCCCTTCATTTAGGCTGATTATAAGGTCGATTAGTCAACTATTTTGTAGGAAAACTTTGAGGGTAGATTGGAGGTTGATTTGTTGAGTAGTCTATAGATAGCTTCCATGGTGGTGTAGCATGCTTGAAGGAGCTTCTTAAAGGTGACATTGCATAGGAGTAGACTTGACTTTTCTTGGAGGTTTTCCCTTTTACTTTAATATATATTTATACATGGTTTAACATGCCCTTAAGGCCTTCAATATTTTCTCTTGACTATTTGACTCACCTATAACACTTTTACATGTGCTAGACCTACTTCAATGAGCAAAAAAATCATTGACATATATTATAAAAATAATACTTCTTTTCTTGAATAAGCACAAATATAAAAAGTAAATTTATGAAGACCGAACCTAGTTGCACTTCCTTCATCATTTCTAAACCTTTTGTTATTGCTGGGGAAGAAATGGGTTATTCAAGACTGCAGTCTACGAAGAGGAAACTTGCAAACCACAGGATCATTGAGTATCTTCCATCCTTTGGAACTAATGAGTAATACGGTCATACAACCAAGTGAAGATTGAAAAATGAATGTCTTGCGAAGAAGTTCTACTTGATAAACCATTAGGTAAGACAATGGCTATACGTGTGTGTGGATAGTCTATCCTGGTTTAATATTGTATTGGAATACTGGTTAATTTTTTATGAAAACAGAATAGGGAGACAAACCAACACATTATCTGTTGGAGAAGACAACTCATCAAACCTCTTCAAAGGTCATTTACCTGCATTTTATCACCCCTTGATCTACCCCTACATTGAGTGCACAAGGTAGCTCAACTCAACAGATGTGAACTCTGGGGTTGCGAACTCAGTGTTAGGTATGAATTAGTTATTTAAAAATATATAATGTATGTCAAATTTATAATTAAAAATAGAAAAGATAATAAATAAAGTAAAATTAGAGAATTGTGGTGACGTTGACCATGCATGCATGGCAGGTGTCATAGGAATTGATTCCCAAGTTTCTCTAGATGCACATTTTGACACAATAGAATTGCCCCAAGTACAACTTCAGTATTCGAGGTAAAAATTAATGATCTCTCAAACTCTTCTAGTACTCAATATAATAGTGTCTCGGTGCATTTCTTGTGCCATTTCATGCCCATTGATTCTATTTAGAGGGAGGGAATGAATGCATGCTTTCAGTTGGGGAAGAATATGAATCTGACTCTTCGATTAAGCCATTTCTTTTTTGCATATGCTGTCATTACTTCGCTAGCACTAAATACATTTTCCAAAGGCTAAAAATAACCATCCACAACCTAATTCTATTGAAATCCCACCTACATCGACATTCAAGTGCCACCTTCATGGATATGCAAGTGTTGGTTCCACCTTCACCATAGAAGTGTTGGTTCCATCTACAGTGCCATGCTAAGTGTGATTAAAGGAATATACATATATCAGAGAACATTCTCTTAGTGATTTCAGTTGAAGAAAGTTGCAAATATGAGACAAAATTCTTGGGTTGCATAGTCTCTGGCTGCATAGTATGTGGGTATGTAGTTCCCAGCTAAAATGATAGGAGATCCCTTCAGGTATGACTCTTCATCATCTCTCCCATAGGAAAGAATAGTCATCGAATTTCGTAAACATGTAGAAAGGTTCTCTGGAGCTCAAGAAAATTGCTCGATGAGGCATGGTATGGTGGTGATAAAATATGGCGTGATCTGGAAGGCACTAGTGTTAAGGCTAGCTGGCTAGATCTAAGTGAAATATACAACCACCCTACCGACTAAGTGAGAGTTACAACCATCCTAGAAAAGCCAACATATGCCCTAGAATACCTTGGCACTTGTTGTGTTACAGTCTCGACTAATTATTTCCAACAACTCATCTGAGGAAGAGGTGGCTACATTCTCATTTCACACTAAAACCTTTCTCGTGCTTCACCTTGCTCGTTTATACTCATTGTTTGATCTACCACAATTTCCCTCACTTCCGCAATGGAATGCAATGGTTTCTTCTGTTACAATAGCTTGAATGTTGTGCGGAGACAAAGAAATGGGTCATGGAAGGTGATCAATGAGCTCTAGATGGTGTTTTCTCTCCTGTTAGTCAAGAATCCTTACGATACAAACACCTAGAATTAAAAAATAAGTATAAAATTGACAAAGCATGAGAGTTCTACAATATAGGAATTCTATAGGCATGTTATACACATTTGCCTAGTTTCTGCCTTCTACCTGACATACTAGGTTTTTGCTTGCTATCTTACTTTCTAACCATTTGTCTCTTCTTGCTAACCACTGCCTCTGCTTGCTAACCATCTTCCTGGTTTCTACTTACTATCTTACTTGCTTTTGCTTCTAGTGAATTGTCCTTCTATTCGAGCTCTCTTAAAAAATATAATCTTGTTAACGTGGAGAGCATCAAGGAGGTGAAATCTCATTCAGGAGGTGTTTATTTCCTTTGAAGTGTCTTGCTTTCTTCTATTCTCGAGTGGATAGAAGGCTCAAGTGGAATAGAGGGTTCAAATGGAAGTGTTTGACAAGTGCTTCCAACTTTGAAGTGTATGACACTTGGTTACATGTAACTAGAAGATAAGAAGAGTTTATGACACCTCGAAATGGTGGAAGGAATATGGTGGAAGGCATACATACAACAATGATGGTTCCTCTATTATATGATGTAGTCCACGAAAATATACATTGATTAACATAAGAAAATAGATTTAATGTTGACATTAATTTGAACCGAAATTTCCAAATGCGAAGTGAAAAGATGATATAAACTATGCCTTTAGCCTCCCCACGTTGGGAAGAATCCAAATAAGATGATCAAATGAACTAATTTTAAAAAATTTGGCTATTCGTGATAGTAATTAGGGTAAATAAATGCTAAACACCACCATTTTTATTACTATAGTCCTTTCCTTGCCTTTGACAGGGACTAATAAGGATATGAGATATGAATTAGTTGAAGCCTCTCGAATGTCACTTGGCCACCCAATTGAATGACGCATTGGAGCTTTCCACACTATTGATTATCCGACGATCTGATGACTAATTTGAATGGGGATACGGTTAGGTTATTACTCCCTTCCAAACCCTCTCCAGAGTTTCATTCTGTCACCGCTCCAAGGACTAGTGCCACTATGCAACTTCTATGTTCATCCGCCTTGGTGCATACAACTCTTCCACATATCGTACAACCTGATCAAACTACGATTTGAGGTAAGGCTAGTGTGTTATTATAGACAGATGTTGGGTGCTCACATTCATACTCATCTCAGATTATTTTTCGTATTGTGAACAGATCCCTGTGGATGACTGTTGAGTCATGGACTCAAGCAAACACTTGGGTAAAATAAAACCTTCCTACCTGAATGTAGTTTTTCTGCAACAACTAATCTATTTTTTTATTTTTTTTCTCTAAATATTGTTCGGTCTTTGATCTAATTTTTTTCCTTCTATTATGCAGTGGCTCAACCTCTCACTACGTAGACTAGGTGTGTGGGTTACGGGGGTTTCAGGGTTATATCTCAGGTTAGTTCTCTCCTTCCTACATGAGTTAAATGGACCTGTTAACATCTAAAGAATCAGGTCATGACCAAACATTCTTCTTTTGAAATTCCAATCTATGATTGTTTCATCTATACCAGCTACAATTCTCAAGTAATTTTATGAGTCAGTTTATCATCAGAATTTACTCTGATTTTTCTTACATCAATTCCAAGTTAACTAATATACTATTCCTTTTTCTTTTTATTTTTTTTCAATCTGCCACAGGTATCCCATATCATGTAAAGCTGGTTCGAACTGCTTTCTCAACTACCAAGGGTTTTCATGTTGTTTCTTCTCTAGTTTCTAGGTGTGTTATATTGTGAAACGACTCCAATAATAAAGGAATGTCTTCCTACTTCTTCCAATACTGGAGTTTGATTGTTAGAAACCTTAATTGGTCTAATCTTCCAGCTATTTTTCTTATGGGATAATTTCCAATGGCAAAGAAATTGTGGCCGATCCAAACACTGTCAGCTCCTATAATTTATTAGGGGAATTTCTATTGTATAGTTTTTGAGATTGTAATTCTGAAATCGATGTTCCAATTTTATAATGAAATTAAATTGGGGTTTCAATTGTACATGTACTTTCAGTTATTATAACCAAATAGCTCTTGGGTTCTTAATTGAATATTGTAATATTATAATATACTTAATTTTACAGTGTTATTTAATCAAGACTTTGTATCAATCTAGTTAATTGTGTCATTGAAGGTTATGGCTCTTAGAAGTTACGGCTTAAGGAGATGATGTAGAGTTTAAGCTAAATCTTAAGGTTCATCTTTTACGATGGGTTTGGTTATTGTTGTTCGCTAACTTGTAATTGCCATTATTGATGTGTATTTGAATTTTCTTAATTAATTTCTCTTTGTTCTTATATATATTCTTAGAGAACTATCTATTCTTGAACTATGAAATCCACCACATAACATATGTTACTTTTTTGTCTCTTATAGTATCAATTTTTTTTTCCCTTTTTCAGCCGAACAGTTAAGGGACTGCTTCTAGGTTCACCATCCTCCTGCCATGACCCAAAAATAACTCTTACCTACCAAATGTTACAATGTGATTATCGCTTTGTTTCGATTTAATTTATGAATAATTAGATTGGCATTTACTATAGCCTTTCACCACCCTATTATAGTCTGATTCTTTGACATAAACTGAGGGTTGAAGTTACTAGACTAGGGATTCTAATTAGCTCCCATCAATTATTTTTATTATTATTTATGTTTATAGAATATGTAACAATTACTATCGAATACAAAAATGTTCTTGTCAATTGTAGCTAACCATTACAAATCTTCCTAGGATTTCCTTTAATGAAATCCCTCGACTTTACATTGCTTCCTTGAAGTCCTCTTTCGCAGGTTAAATTTTCCTATTATTAAATGTTGAAAATGGCAACAAGAAATGCTAAAAATAGCATTTCTATATAGCGAAGTTCGGGTACTAGTGTTGGACATAGCAATAAGGAATGAAAAATGGAAGTGCTAAAAATAGCATTTCTATAAATAGCATTTCGGGATGGATTCCAATTTTAATTAGTCCCTGAGCTAAAATTGAGAAGTAAAATTCGAATTTGATCTTAGCAGTTGTTTGTAAAATAATTAATTAATTCACCATGAGTTAATTAGTTAAAGAAAATCAAACCTGAAGTCTATGTGGGGACATACAACAATTTCTCCATTAACTAAGGAATTTATCCCTTAGTTAAAGAGATAAGGATGAGTTGTAAATTTGAGTTGTAATTAGTTAGCTCAGTTAACTGAGTTAAGTCCAGTTAGATTAATTCAAACAGTTTGTTGAATTAATTGTAAGTTCAGTTAGTTAATGCATGCATACATGTAACTGCTGCACTTCAGATAACTGAATATTCTCTCATAAATAACTCATGCATGTCAGCTCAGTCAGAGACCCAGTTGAGATTAAAGGAAGGGACAATATACTACGAGTTGGAGGATATTTCCTATAAAGGAAACTCATCCATGCAAAAGGAATGATCTCCTTGGGGTTTGTGTAGTTATTTCAGAGGTCAGAGCAGTGTGTGAGGGATTATTACACACAGGTGGCAGCTTGAGGACCCAGGAGAAACTATGCAATTAAATAGGAGGCTTGGAGGGCAGAGGAGAAGGTTTGTGAGAAGCCTTTGACTGTCTGTGTGCAGCAGAGAGATTGTCGTGACAGCTGGATAGCTTGTGAGCTAAAGCTTTATGTAATCCTGAGATATTTCCACTTGTATGATAATACAGAGATAGGGGTTTTAGACTTAGGCTTTCCCTAGAGTATTCTTCTGTGTTTCATATGTGATTTCATCTTCTTCTCTGTTATATATGTTCCAATTGATCTAGCTCAAATTGATTAAGCTTCCGCAAGTTTGTTGTAGAAGTAGATCTTGTATTTTGCTTTAGTATATTGCATAATCTATTGATCTATAGTGGGAATTTCTACATGGTATCGGAGAAAAGTTGATCGAAGCAGCGAACAGTATACGAAGAAGAAAAATCGAAGAAAAAAAATTGGGCCGCGAGTTTTCAGAGCATATCTGAATTTTTTTGTGCAAAATTTTTAGAAACAAATAGCAGATCTGGATTCCTTGCAGAAAAAGACCCAAATTCCAAAAAAAAAAGCCTTCTAAATCGAATTTCAGATGAGGGAGATATCACTGATTTAAAATCAGCTCTTTTTCCAAAAAAATTCGTGATGGCGAGAAAGATGAAATAGATTGGTGTGCTAACCAAGAACCTGTATGCACTTGAGGTACAATATGCATGTAAAGCCTTGAGGAAAAAGGAAAAGGTTAGATACTTGGTGGTTGAGAGGGAGAGTACATTACCTCTCAACATGCAGTGCTAGAAGAAGTCGCAAACAATTGTGGAGGAGCCACAATTGGTGAAGCAGCTTCAGGAGGTTGTGGAGCAGCCACAACTGGAGAATACAAGAGGAGATTGAGTGGAGGCATCCACTCATGCAGAGGCCTCTAGTAGGGGTAAATTTCGATCCAATTGGGTAGAGGGATCACATGCATCCATACCTCCAGGTCATAGGTGGGGCGATGTGGAGTGACAGTCCCCAAGAAGGCTGGAATAGGGGTAGGATCATTGAGGTACCCAACCTCTTCGATTAGAACTTACTACGGGATCCCCGATGAGGAGTAGCAAGACTCTCTCAGTGGGTAGAGGCAGATGCGGATGGAGCGACAGAGAGAGATACAGTGCAGGAATCCCAATATAGTGCAGAGCTAGCAGGTTGCAACAATTTGAGAGGCACACGAGTGTTGCACCAGTGCAAGATGGCACAGAGAGGTTTCCAATAGTGCGAGATACATGGAGTGTTGCAGCAGCTTAGAGGTCAAATATGGAGCATGTGTCAGTGGAAGAGGGAGCTTCAACATCAAAGGGTGTTTCTAGCCCAGCAAAGAGGTTAGTTGGGAGATTTTTTTTGTTTCTAAAGTTTCTGGAGTAATAACACTTGGGACAAGTGTTGCATGTAGAACATTCCAAAGGTTCAAGATCGGGTTCGAGTTGAATGCATTTCTTTTTGAGAGGGAGTGTTGAAAATGGCAACGAGAAATGCTAAAAATAACATTGCTATAAATAGCAGTTTGGGTACCAGTGTTGGACATAGCAACAAGGAATGAAAAATGGAAGTGCTAAAAATAGCATTTCTATAAATAGAATTTCAGTATGGATTCTAATTTTAGTTAGTCCCTGAACCAAAATTGAGAAGTAAAATTTGAATTTGATTTTAGCAGCTATTTGTAAAATAATTAATTAATTCACCATGAGTTAAGGAAAATCAAACATGAAGTCTATGTGGGGACATGCAACAATTTCTCCATTAATTGAGGAATTTATCCCTTAGTTAAAGAGGAAAGGATGAGTTGTAATTTTGAGTTGTAATTAGTTAACTCAATTAACTGAGTTAAGCCCAGTTATATTAATTCGAACAGTTTGTTGAATTAATTGTCAGTTCAGTTAGTTAGTGCATGCATGCATGTAACTGTTGCACTTCAGATAACTAAATATTCTCTCATAAATAACTCATGCATGTCAATTCAGTCAAAGACCCAGTTGAGATTAAAGGAAGGGACAATGTACTACCAGTTGGAGGATGATTCCTATAAAGGAAACTCATCCATGTAGAAGGAATGATCTCCTTCAGGTTTGTGTAGTTATTTTAGAGGTTAAAGCAGTGTGTGAGGGATTATTACACACAGGTGGCAGCTTGAGGACCCAGGAGAAACTTCACAAGGAAATATGAGGCTTGGAGGGTAGAGGAGAAGGTTTGTGAGAAGCCTTTGACTGTCTATGAGCAGCAGATGGATTGTACTGAGAGTTGGATAGCTTATGAGCTAAAGCTTTGTGTAATCCTAAGATATTTCCACTTGTATGATAATACAGAGATAGGGGTTTTAGGCTGAGTCTTTCCTTAGAGTATTCTTCTGTGTTTCATATGTGATTTCATCTTCTTCTTTGTTATATGTGTTTTGATTGATCTAGCTCAAATTGATTAAGCTTCTGCAAGTTTGTTGTAGAAGTAGATCTTGTATTTTTCTTTAGTATATTGCATAATTTGTTGATCTACAGTGGGAAGTTATACATTAAATTCATGTGTAAACCTTCATAGTATCATTATACAAAGCCATAGTTTCATTTCTTGCGTAGTTAATAATTCTGGGGCTTCATCCTTTATGTATCTTTATTATGAAATTACAGGACTATAATAAAACAATTCTTGATCATTTGGTAATATTTGTTCTACAACATGTTGTGTTTATGTCTTTTCTCAAAAGGTGGAGTACACGACCTAATAGTTATTCACTCATTAATCTGTAGAAAACATAATAACATTTCGAGAGATCCCAATTTGGTAACAATATTCATTTTTGTGGTTATTATTGTAATAGCTTTATTTTGGGTTAAATTTTGTATCAACACTATGAATACCCTCATTTAAGTGAGGGTATGTGGAACATGGTTCCTTCGGAACCTGCCACTCACTATTTGGAGTATTCTAAATGTATATATGTCTAGAAAATGGACCATTTCGGATAACATATTTCTTTACCAACTGGGCTGACCCTTATTCACGAGGGTCCTTATACCATGAATACATTAATAATTTATTTATTCTAAGTGTAATTTTATATGTATATATGTGCCTGATTCTACTTCAACCACCCAATTGTAGTTTTTCATTCACAAAAGAAACTCTCTATTTCGTTCCCTATCTCAACTAGTAAAACATACCGCAATATTTACATACAAGTTTATGCCACTATAATTACAAAAAAAATATTTCCATTTCATTCATTTCCAACAATGTAGTGTTATAAATTCACATAGTATACTCATTTCACAATTATTACAAAAGAAATAAAAGTTATGTAGAAATACAAAGAAAAACTTATATGTTTGGTTTAGGCTATCAAGGAATTTACAAAGGAGAATTATCGCTCCTCCCAACCAATGAGAACGACAACCACCACTTCTCCCTTATGCCAGTTTCCATTTCCAAAACAATAATAGGTAGAGACATCATCAGGTCTTTTCTTAGTCTCCAAGTCTAATAAGGGAATTTCACTGGCCAATCAGCTCAAGAATGCCCTTTCTAGTAGCGTCCTACCTTCCTGGAAAGCCTCATGCCTTCCTCAAAAGTGTCCTGATGAGGAAATCAAATTATTCTTGTTATTCTCTCTTCTTCGATACCTCATGATTTTCCTCACACCCTCATCGGCTTCTTTTTCCCAACATAGATAATTTATCTTTGGGGATAGGAGTAACTATCTCTAACTTTCTTGTAAGTGAAACTTTCACTTAGTGACTTTTCCCCGTAAATTCCCTCACTAACCCTAACCAATTTTTTTTTTTAATTAAAACTTAGAACATTAAATTTTCACTAGGCTTCCACACATGCCACAATTCATTTAATTATTGTAGTAAAACTAAATTAAATATTTACAATTCACTGAGGGGTGTTACATATTTTTAAATTAATTGAAAAAGCTAAAAGGGCTAATTTAATTGAAAAACTAAAAAGTTGTAACCAATTTTGACATAAATGGCAGACCTCTATCTCTCACTAGTACTAAAACTATTCTATGAATTTTTAATCCCTACTCTCCACCAAATGATTTTTTATAATAGATCGAGATTCCAAAAGTTCTATTCTTTGATAATTAAATCAAGATTCCAAAAGTCCTATTCTAGAATAGGCATGCACACCAATCCATATAGTAAGCTTTAGTGTTTAGCTAAAATATAATTTAATTAATAGAAAAAATTCACCAATTCATATAGTAAGCTTTAGTATTTACATAAAATATATTTTAATTAATAGTTAAAATTGTATTTTTTTTCGTTTGATTCAATCAATTTTGCTAAAATTTGGTAATGTTTTAGAAATTATATATTTAAGCTATTTAAGTTGTAAATTTTAAGTGTTGTGGTGTTTTCATTGTGTTCAATCCATTTATGAATTAAAAAATGCGTATTAAATAATAAGAAATTACACATTTGAGGGGAAAAAAACATTTTATTTATTAGTTAAACTATGATTTTAGATAAACATATCCCTTCACTTTGTATGATATTCAGAAGTGTCATTTTTTTTACAAAGTGCCAAATTTTTAAAAGTTTTCTTGATATTAAATTTAAAATTTATTTTATATATGGGAGCTTTTTGATTTTTTCTATTTTTTTTGTAACCTTGGTGGTACCTTTCTATTAATTTTTGAAAATAAAACAGGTTACATCCATATATCTGAGACTTAAGTGGCCTCAACTTTCCCAATGCAAAATCAGGTCTGTTGGCCACCTAAATGCAAAATATGCCATCCATAAGAAAAAAAAAATAAGTTTGTCCAACCATGCTATATATACATGAGAGTCTTTATACTTCATATACTCTAAATAATGATAAATATAATTGATAATAAGTCAAACTATAGGACTAGAGCATTCAAAATGAAAACCATGGGTGCATTGTCATTGTTCATTATTAGTAGAACCACCTGTTAGGTCCCTATACTACTAGTGTAACCCCTTATTGTTATTAGTACAACCCCCTTATTATATTGTTGTGCCCATGTAGCCCACATATTGTTATTATTGTGCCCTTACATTATTATTGTTATGTCAGCTCTCATTATATTATGACCCCTTAGAATCATATATATAGAAAGGAGGTCTTGTCATTTGTATCATCCAAGAATTGTTCATTTGTGTAATGTAATGTAGGTTTCCCCCTCGAAGAGGCTGAATTCTAAGGAGTTGATATTTCTTTTCTATCTTTTTGTGAGCTAGTTTCATAACATTTGGTATCAGAGCCAAGGAATTAAATTGCTTCCTATATCAAGCACCAGAGTATCAAGTGATGGTTGAAAGTGGAGGAACCATAAATTGCTCTGGAAAGTGCCATAATGTCAAGCTATCCATGGGAGAATATGTACTGAATAGCCAAATGCTTTCCATTGCAATGGGTGGTGCTGATGTTTTACTAGGAGTCTAATGGCTACAATCTTCGGGTATGATAGCTTTTAATTTTCAAGAACTTCTCTTGAAATATTTTTGGGAAGGAAAAGAACTTGAATTGAGGGGTGTTGAAGGGAAACCAGGAATGATAATAAACTCCAACAGCATGACAAATCTTCTAAATAAAGAAAAATTGGGCATAATTGCATAGTTATGTTCACTAGAGGATCCCACATCGAAATCATGTATTTCTCTAGATCACCAAAACGTTTTAGACAATCATTCTAAGTTATTTGAGACTCCCAAAGGCCTCCCAACTATTTGTGATCATGATCATGCTATTCATTTGATTCTAGGAAGCATTCCTCCAAACATCAAGCCTTATAGGTATCCATATGCCAAAATGAGTGGCAACTCATTCAGAAGTTGCAGAAGATCCTAGTTCAAACAGTATTGTGAGAACTTGACAAGGAAGAAAAAATCATATTGGAACTTGAAGTAGTCACAGAATCGAGAAATCGACAACTACGGAATAGATCGATTTCAGAGTATCTCAACAAATGGAATAACTTACCTGTTGAAGATTCCACATGGGAGGACAATAATTTATACAGAAGCATCAAGAACTACTCAAGCATTGAGGACAACACCTTTTGAAGGATAGGGGCATGTTAGGTCCCTATACTACTAGTGCAACCCCTTAGTGTTATTAGTACAACCCCCTTATTATATTGTTGTGCCCATGTAGCCTCTATATTTTTATTATTGTGCCCCATAGAAGCCCACTATTTTTATTGTTGTGCCCTTACATTATTATTGTTATGTCAGCTCTGATTATATTATGACCCCTTAGACTCCTATATATAGAAAGGAGGTCTTCTCATTTGTATCATCCAAGAATTGTTCATTTGTGTAATGTAAAGGAGGTTGACCCCTCGAAGAGGTTGAATTCTAAGGCGTTGATCTTTCCTTTTTATCTTTTTATGAGCTAGTTTCATAACACCACCAGAGCAAGGTCCTTCACAGTAGAGCTAGGAAGCTCCAAGTGAGGTATGCAAGGGATGTGCTTCTCAATTTGGCTCAGCCAACCACTCTTCTGTTGTAGTTGGAACTGAATTTTTTCAGTTCTTTTTTAAAATATGAATGCCCCCGAGGGGCTAAATGCATGTCTGAAGAACGTTGTTATATATCTTTCATCAGAATGCTCTTCATCATCCAGAATAGATGCACTATCTTCTTTTACTGAGTTACTCTTCCACGGGTATGGATTGGATCCGGGACCACTGCTTGCCACTCATCCATGTCCAAATCAAAGTCTTCCAAGGTCTATTGTATTTCTTCCCACTCTGGGATCATTGCCCTAACGGTGTTGGAGCTACTGGCATGGTAAGCTTGGGTTGACTTTTAAATTATACGTGATACTGGCTTGTGCCCTCATCCTGTCCCTGCCACCCCATTGGAAGACTTGGGTTGGCTTCTTGGCAATAGGGTTGCCTTTCTTTGTCTCTCCCTTCCTTGGCTTCCACCACCATTGTTCTTTGTTCCCTTTGCTTGAGCCATTCTTCTACCTTTTCTTGTCAATTGATTTTCTTTTTACCTCACCCGCATATTTCCACTAGCCTAGGACTACAGTTTGGGTGCTCAACGCTGCCCGAGGTCACTCCCACACTACAAACATGCTTCAAAATCAAACGACACTAGCTGAGTAAGGAACCAACTCCACTAATTGCAAGTAATTTTATGGCAACACAAGACTATACTGCCACTATTTTTAAATTCCTTCCTCTGCCCAGTGTAGAGTCTAAATGAACTAGCCATGCCAACTATTACCAAGCTATTAGTAGTATAATAATGATCTAAAACAATAATTGAGTTCATCGACTAAACATAGTAACATGAATTAAAAGGGGATTTGAGCCAGATGTGGGACTAAGCCCATAGCCCGTTGAACCCATTTGTCCATAACTAGCTTCAATTACTCAACGTCATTCCATACCCACCACTGATACCTGAGATGAATTTAATCTAAATAGAGGTTCCCGACCCAAGATATTTGAGTCCACAGAACCAGACTAACCCATAAATTGACCAATAGGGATTATCTACCTTCGCCCCTCTTCCACCAAAGGGTATATTAGGATTTCCTTGAACCCCTAGCTCTATCTATGCAAAGAAAATTAGGATCCCCTCCTAATTCTCACAAACACAACACCCCGTCAACACTTCCAAACCCATGGGAGGGAAATTTCCACATAACCTACTCTCTACGATCCCGACCTTGCATGCATACATGCATGAGAGACAAACATATCCTGAACTCTACTGACACTGGGATGAGTAGAACTATGGACACAATGTTATGTAACTAGCTCACAAAATAGAAGAAAAGATAGATCAATGACTTCAAAATCAGCCTCTTTGAGGGGTCAACCTCCTTTAAATTACATAAATGAACAGTTCTTGGATGATACAAATGAGAAAACCTCCTTTATATATATAGGAGTCTAACAGGTCACAATATAATCAAATCTGACATAACAATAATAATATAAGGGCATGACAATAACAATAGTGGGCTTCTATGGGGCACAATAATAACAATATGAGGAAAATAGGGGAAAAGCAATAACAATAGGGGATACAATGACAATAGTAATGTGGGAATAACTAGTATTATAGGGACCTAACATCCCCCTCTCCTTCAAAAACGTGTTGTCCTCAATGCTTGAGTAGTTATAGATGCTTTTGTATAAATGTCTGACCCTCCCATGTGGAATCTTCAGTGGTTAAGTTCTTCCACTTCATGAGATACTCAGAAATTGATTGATTTCGTAACTATTGAGTTCTTATTTTTTTGACTACATTAGGTTCCAATATGATTTTTCCTTGCTTGTAAAGTTCTAGCAATATTGTTTGAACTAGGAGTTTTTCACCTATAACGTTCTTTAAGCATGAAACATGGAAAACTGGGCACACTCGATAAGCTAGAGGAAGCTCTAATTTGTATGCCATAGTACCAATCTTTTGCAACACCTTGTACGGAGCAAAATACTTTGGTCATAATTTATTATCCTTCTTAGCTTGCTTTACGGACATTTTTTAATATGGTTGTAGTCGTAGGAATACCCAGTCACCTACATCAAAACTTATTTCACTGCAATGTTGACTTTCCTGTTGTTTCATTCTATTATGCGCCAACATGAGGTTATCCTTTAAGAGATGGAGAACCTATTGTTCATTCTCGATGTGATCTTCCACTGCTTGAACCTTAGAATTGTCTCTTAAATATGATGTGATGGACAGTGGATGATATCAATAAAGTGCCATAAATGGGGTTATTTTTGCTATAGTATGGAAGGAAGTGTTATAGCACCATTCACCTAGAGGTAACCTCTTGACCCATTGTATTTGTTTATCAAATAAAAAGCAATGAAGATATGCTTCCACACATTTGTTTACTATCTCAGTTTTCGCATCAGATTAAGGATGATAAGATGAGCTCTAAGCTAACTGAGTACCAAGGCAAGAGAATAATTATGTCCAAAAATTTCCAGTGAAATTGGGATCTCTGTCACTTACAATAATCTTTGGGTTTCCATGTATCTTATGAATTGTTTCCATAAATGCAGTAGAAACTGTAATTGGTTTAAACGGATGTGATAATGCACAAAAGTGTGCATACTTGGTAAGTCTATCAACTACCACCATGATTACACTCTTTCCTTTGGACTTGGGTAAACCTGTGATAAAATACGTTGAAACCTACTCCCATCCTATGCTTGCAATGGATAAAGGTTGTAATAGAACTGGGATCTTAATTGTTTCAACTTTATTTTGTTGGCAAACCAAACATTCCCCCACAAACTTTTGAATATACGATTTAAGGCCATCCCAAAAAAATTCCTTCTTAACCCTGTGGTAAGTTTTTAAAAATGCAATTCCATAAGAATCTTTTTCTTGAGTTCGGAATTCTTACATATGTATAAGCGATCTTTGAACCATAACGAATCATTTTTCTAGCTAAATGTATCAGATGTACTGGGATCTTGTTGTAGCTTTTGAATAAGTGCCTACACCTCTTTGTCATTCTTAAATTCATCCTTTGACTCATTTATCCAATCCAGTTGGATAATATAAATGACACAAAAACATGTTTCCACATCCTCATCCTTTCTTGAGAGTGCATCTGCCACAACATTTTGCTTTCGTTTTTTGTGGATGATTTCAAAGTCATAACCCAACATTTTTGTGACCCATTTTTGCTTCTCTTCTAAAGATAATCTTTGTTTTAAAAAGTATTTAAGACTATCATGATTTTTTTTTACCTTGAAGTGTCTTCCCATTATGTACAGTCATCATTTCTTAAGTGCATGTAGTATTGCCAACATTTCCTTGTCATAAATAGCATTGTGTAAATATTTTCCTTTGGTTGGGCGAGTTTCGAAAGCAATGGGTCATTCTTCTTGCATTAAAACAACACCAATTACATTTCCTCAGGCATCACATTTTACAATAAAGGTTTTTCTAAAGTTCGGCTTAGCTAAGACTGATGATTGGCACATTGCCTCTTTAAGATGTTCAAAGGCTTTTGTTGCTTCTAGAGTCCATGGAAATGCATATTTCTTCAACCATGTTGTTAGAGGTGTTGTCATTCTTCCATAATTCTTAACAAACTTGTGATAATACCCTACCAACCCGAGAAATCCTCATAGATGCTTTATAGTTGTGGGGATTTTCCATTCCTTAATGGCTTTAATTTTTCTAGGGTCTACCTTAACACCTTCATGAGATACAATATGAACCAAATATTCCACCTCTTGTACTCCAAAGAAACATTTGAAGATTTTTTCATATAATTGTTTCTCCTCTAATAGTTTGATAACCCTGTCAACATGTTGAACATGATCCTTCCAAGACTTTTTGTAGATTAGTATATCATCAAAAAATATTAACACAAATTTTCTAAAGAAGTGTTTGAAAATGGAATTCATCAAACCTTGAAATGTAAAAGGTGCATTGGTAAGGCCAAAAGGCAAGACTAAAAATTCATAATGACCTTCATGAGTTCTAAATGTTTTTTTTGGAATGTCTTCAGTCTTCATTCTGATTTGATGATATCTTAAATGAAGATCCCACTTGGTGAAGTAAATTGATCCATGAAATTCATCCAATAATTCATCAATGACAGGAATTGGAAATTTATCTTTAATAGTAATCTTGTTGAGCTCCCTAAAATCCAGACACATGCACCATGACCCATCCTTCTTGTGCACCAATACTACTGGAGCAGAGAAAGAACTTTGACTAGGTTGAGTTATACTAGCCTCTAGCATTTCTGCAATCATAGATTCAATTTCACTCTTTTGGGCATAGGGATATATGTAAGGCTTGATGTTTGGAGGAACACTTCCTGGAATCAAATGAATAGCATGATCATGATCGCGAATAGGTGGGAGGCCTTTGGGAGTCTCAAATACCTTGGAATGATTGTCCAATACTTTTTGGAGATCTCGAGAAATAGATGATTTCAATGTGGGAACCTCTAGCGAACATAATTGTGCAATTACGCATCATTGTTCTTTCTTTAGAAGATTTGTCATTCTGTTAGAGCTGATTATATTTCCCAGTTTCCCTACGATACCCCTTAATTCAACTTTCTTTCCTTCCAAAGATAATTTCATGAAAAATTATTGAAAATTAAGATCTCTTGTACCCAAGGATTGTAGCCATTGGACTCCTAGTACAACATTAGCAACACTCATTGGAATGGAAAGCATTGGGATGTTCAATACATATTCTCACATGGATAGCTTGATATTATGGCACTTTCCTGGGCAATTTATGGTTCCTCCACTTGCAACCATCACTTGACACTCTAGTGTTAGATATAGGAAGCAATTCAATTCCTTGGCTATCTTACAATGAATAAAATTATGGGTACTTCCCGAATCAGTCAACACTATTACCTTTTTCATCTTGATATGTCCTTCTATCTTGATAGTTTGAAGAGTGGTAATTCTAGCCAATGCATTACAAGATATGGTCAGATTCATTTCTTCTTTCTCTAGGGTTTGTTCCTGATGTGTATCCTCTTCTTTTGACATTTCATGTTCTTTTTCTTCCTCCTCTTCACAATGTATGTAAAATAATTTCTTCTGAGCACACTTAGAACCTTTAGCGTATTTGCTATCACAACTGTAACAAAGCCCTTTTTATCTTTTTTTCTTCCAATTGTTGTCGTGTCAACCTTGTAAGCTGTGGAAGGATAGGAGTAAGAACACTTCCATATTTATAGTTCTAAGTGGTAGGCTTCCTTGTTGCCATAATTTTTCTTTCCATTTTTCTTGCCAACCTGAATGCCTTCCCCAATGAATCAGGTTCCAAAAGGTGAACCTCATGTTGGATGTTATCCTTTAAAGTCCCTATGAACACATCAGTCCTATGCTCCTATGGAATAACTTTTACCCTTATATTCAATTTTTGGAAGTCCTTAATGTGCTCCATCATTGAACGCTTTTGTTTGAGATTTATCAATTGGCTAAAAAAAGGTGTTGATTTTTGTATCCTCATAATGTGTTATCATTTCTTTGGTAAAATTTTCCCAAGTGACAATTTGTTTATGAGAGAAAAGCCATCAATACCATACAAACTAATTTGGTTCCAAATATAAAATTGAAATGCATACCTTTTGTGTGTTTTGCACATTAAGGAGATAGAAATATTGTTCCATCTGTAGTATCCATGTTACGAGATCCTTGCCATAAAACTTCCTCATATTGATATTTGGAATGTGGTGGGTCTTTGTTCCAACGTTAGAGTCTATGAAATCACGATTAATGTTTCTTTTGTTCTCATCATGAGTTTCCTCTACTACCTTTTTGCCATTAAGAAGCATTTCTTGTAGCAACTTTGTCAAACCCTCCTTCAAGCCTTCCACATATTTCTTCAAATATTGAATGTTTTCATTCTTCAAATCATGATTGTCATTTCTTTTGTTCTCATTGTGAGTTTCCTCTACTACCTTTCCGCAATTAGGAAGCCTTTCTTGTATGAACTTTTTCAAACCTTCCTTCCAACCTTCCATGCCTTTCTTCCAATCTTCAATTTTGTCTTTCATACCATCTATTTTAGCTTCCACACATTTATTTAAACCATCCATCTTAGCTTCTATTAATTTTTGTGAGAGTGAAATTTGTTGCACTTGGTCTCGTAATTTAGATATATCATGTTGCATTTCTTCCTCTTCTTCATGAGTCATGCTATAGCTTTCAGGTTCTTACCAGGTGTTTCCATTTTCTTTCTTCGGGGCATCAATTAATGATAATAATACTTCACTATGCCCTTTGATTTCCTTCAAACTAATTTTTCAAACCAAACATATGCAAAATTAAAAAAAAAAACTACACACCTTTTTTCACTTTGTAGGAGCTCGATATTGAATCTGTTCTATCTATGAAATTTCAGATCTCCAAGGTCTAGAATTCCATCCTGTGGTAGCACTCTGAGTCCTCTTTCTAACCCCGTAAGTTTGATCAAGATTGTTTCATCCAAGGAAGAGTTATGCCAAATCCCCCACGATGACCTGATTATAGACTAGTTCAATAAAGCAAACTTGTATGAAATTCCGCATGTCACTGTTTTCGACCTTAAGACCTGAAATTGATACACAAAAAAATAAAGGCCATCCCCTTTTTGTAAATTGTTATGAAATTTTAATCTGATGCTCAGAAAACACATTATCACGATTTTCCCCAGGTCACTTGTTTAAGATATAATTCGGGATCCCGTAAAAACCCTAACTTCCTTGGATCATATCCCCGAAAATATAGCGATAAAAGATCTGAAATTTAGACCCAAGGTTCAAAGAGATTGCGACACAAATGGTTCTTTTTTTAGCTTCTGAAACATCATAGAAAAGCGTCATGGAAAAAATTTCACGATGACTCGTTTGGAGTAGAGAAACCCTAGAATCCAAAGCTCTGATACCAAATGTTATATAAATAGCTCACTAAATAGAAGAAAAGCTAGATTAATGACTTTAAAATCAACCTCTTCGAGGGAGAAACCTCCTTTACATTACAAAAATGAACAATTCTTGGATGATACAAATGACAAAACCTCCTCTCTATATATAGGAGTCTAACAGGTCACAATATAATCAAAGCCCACATAAAAATAATAATATAAGGGCACAACAATAACAATAGTGGGCTTCTATGGGGCACAATAATAAGAATATGGGGTAAATAGGGGAACAAGTGGGGGAATCACTAGTATTATAGTGACCTAACACACAGATTGGACCTAAAACCCAGTGAAGCCATGCCTCTGGATCTTCTAGAACCTGTCACCCTATATCCCATACACATACAATTCCCTGACCAGAGCCCTATTACAATGCTCCATTCTTACTAAAATTGTGGGGTTAAGGCTGATAACATACCAGGAATCACTGCTAGTTACTGAGGATGTCGGTTGTCTCAGTTTGTCCTGAATTCCTCTCACACACCAATTCCACGAGTTCACCAGTGCCCACATTACTCACCTCAACAATCCAAATAGATTATTTCCCTCTCCAACTATCCTTAACACTCTTCCACCCTCATGAATTAAACCTCACATGCTTTCGCCACCACTCCAAGTCCTAGATGTATCTAGAGGGTGGTAGTGATGCTCTTAATGAGTCACATTAATCTTTGGGCCCGTACAATCCCACTAGGGCTAGCTCGCACCCCAATCGAGGATGGTGAGTCACGCTCACCTCATATTATTTATTTTCTTTGTTAGCTTTCTCTAGGATACCTTGGAGTGGAATCATATCTTTCTCTAAAGAGTTTGGTGGTCATGTCATTTCTACCGTACTTCCCAGATGGGTACAACTCCAGTTTTCCAGGAAATCAATAGCTCTATTCCCTTCATATCTAATGTGAGAGGTGATTAGGTAGTCAAATGGGGGCATGATTTCTCCAACCTCCTACACTAAATGGGCTATGTGCAAACTATGACTTAGTTTTTCTCTATGGGAGCCTTGAATTAGCTTCTTAATTGTGTCCACCACTAGTCACAAATCCCATTCTATCACCAGTCTTTTGAACCCAATTTTTTTTCTAAAAGCAGGCTTGTCTGACTATAGTGAAACATGCCTCATTGTTACTGACATACCCATAGTCTGTTGCAAAGACTAGCTTGGTTTTCATTTTATAATCCCTACATAGGCCACCAAAACCTGTATTTCCTGGGTTTCCTTTCAAAGCCCCATCAAATCTTAATTTAATAAAGCCTTGCGAGGGGCTCGTGAAATGGAGTGGTGATACTGTGGGGGATTTCAAGAATTTCCATGAGCATGGGGCCATCATGATTGCTTGTAAATTCAACAGTTTTAGGATTCTTGCTTCTACTATAGCGACTTGTGAGTCATTTGGGTGCCATTTCTCTTATAGGATAGTCTCTCTTATTGTTCTATATGATCTCTACCCTTATTATCTCCTGAGAGTTTTGTCTATCTTTGAATATTATACTATTTATTTCCTTCCATATGGCCCATAAGATAAACTCTAGGGCTAAATTCCATGCTCTATTTACGATGTGCATCGAGAAGGTCCCTTTACGCCATTGGATTATAGTTTCTTTCAGGCTCAGGGGGTCTCTCTCTAAATGGCCAAGCACATTCCTGAGTTGGTTCCATTTTTGGATTGCAAAGGGGTAGGTGTTCAATATATATTCTACATTTTCATTGTGTTAGCTGCAAATAACACACCAAGAGGGACCCTACCAACCTCATTTCTAAAGTTGGTCCCATGTGAGGATTCTCGCATGAGATACCAACCAAAGGAACTGCACAATTCTTTTCCATAATTTTCCCAACCATATCTTCTTCCATAGAAGGCACTGGTGGTTTTGTGGTTCCTGCACTCTAAGTTTATAAGCTTCCTTAATGTTGAAGGTGAGTTTAGTCATCTATCCCCATCATAGGCTGTCTTCCCCCTCTTGGTACATTATTTTCCTTCATTGGAGTTCTTGATCCATGATTCTTCATTCCTCTGAGGGTGGGGGGTTTGGTCAGTCCCCTAGAACCTTCCATTTATACCATCCTACACTTTTGGGAGGGGTTTTCTAAAATTGGTCCACCGTATAATAATTTCTATTATTTGTATACAAGAAAATATCTCCAAGATCCTGTCGACTGAATAGATTTACTATTTTCTACCAAGAGTCCTACGAGAAGAGTGATGTGTGACCATTTCTAATTTTCCAAAAGAAGTCTTGATTAGTTGGGTCCCTATTCTTTACTTCCAAATTGGAGATGGATGATCTTTGAGGAGGATCGCTATATCTAAAGATATCTTCATGTTGGGTCAACATTCCATATTTTTGGGTTAATATTCTTTTCCATAACTCAGGGCCATGTTTTATCCATATCCACCATAACTTAGCTCCCATAACTTGGTTTAATATGTATGGGTATACGAGAGTTAAGCCTCTAGCCAACTTAGGGAGGGTTAATGTGTTCCAATATACCAGGGCCCATTTCCTTACTTTCTGAGCCCCTTTCCATAAAAATTTCCTAAAAATATCAACCATGGAAGAACATGAGGTTTTAGGGGCCACCATACTAGATAGCTTGTAGATCAAGATAGATTGAAGGACATCTTTTAGCAGCGCAGTTCTACCCACCAGGTTCAGAGCATGGAATGCCCATCCACTCCACTGTGATTGGATTTTAACAAGGAGGTCCTACCAGCACAAGATTTTGAGGGAATTAAATACTCTAGGCATACCCATGTATTTCATAGCATTGTCCCTATTCCAAACACCATTAGGTGGGCTCGAAAAGCTTGAGTGGCTCTAGCGGTATTAGAAAATAAAATATTTCATTTCTCATTGTTAATTAGCTTGCTTGAGACCATCATAACCTCCTACAAGATTTCCTTTATCTTTTGGGCTTCCCTTAAATAAACTTGATAGAAAAGCATGATGTCGTCCACAAATTGCTGATGGGTGATGAGTAAATTAGAGCCC
Source organism: Pinus tabuliformis (assembly GCA_031772625.1). Lineage (NCBI taxonomy): Eukaryota > Viridiplantae > Streptophyta > Pinopsida > Pinales > Pinaceae > Pinus > Pinus tabuliformis. The sequence continues at coordinate 755,407,412 of CM062808.1, read as the reverse complement.
CAAGGCCTAAGACCCTTTAGGTGGGAGGAGTGGATTGCTTCTTTCAAGAATATTCCCAATCCCTCAGTAGCTAAAGTGAAAATGAATGGAGAGATTGAGTCCCCTTGACGAAGGCCACAAGTAGGATTAAAGGTTATGGATGGGGAGCCGTTGAGCATAATGGAACACACCAAGGTTGACACAAGAGATAACATCTAGTTTACCCAATGATGCTCAAAACCGAAGGATATGAAAACCCTTGTCAGGTAGGACCAAATCACACGGTCATAGGCTTTGGAAAGGTCAAGATTAATCATCATACTAGGATATTTGAGATGCTTTAGGTAGTGAACCATTTCTTAAGAGGTAATGATGCCATCCAAGATTTGGCAGCCTTCCACAAAGTCTAATTTCTCTAGAGAAATCAAGGTTGCAAGGATAGGTTTCACGCATTTGATAATTATAGTAGAGATGAATTTATAGATGAAATTCCATAATGCAACTGATCTAAACCCCTAACAGTCTTCCGATTTGGCCGATGTCGGAATTAAAGCAATGAATGTAAAATTAAGAATCTGACATACCTTCTAGTTTCCCCATGATTCATCCACCACTTCTAGAATATCCTGACAAATAAATTTCCATGCAACCTTGTAAAATTCCACTATGAATCCATCTAGTCTTGGAGCTTTATTATTCTCCATTCCTTTAACAACCTCTTCTATTTCCACCAGCGGCATTGCTCGCATCAGGGCCATGTTCTATTCCTTGGAGACTAGCCGAGGGGTGTGTCATGTGACTCATGCAATGGAATTTGATCTATCCTGGTCTAGTTTTGAGAGTAGATTCTAGAAATGATTGACCACCATCTCTTCCATCTCTTCATGTTGTACCAGTCGATTCCCTACCTCAACCTTGAGTGAGAATATGTAGTTAGGTTGTGTATGTTAGATCATTGCCTTGTGGAAAAATCATATATTACATTCTTCCTAAAGGGATTAATGCACGGGTGTTTGGTGGTGGTAATACCCTCAAGGATCTTCCCGGGATCCTTAGCAGATATTTAGATTTGCTACAACTGGCCCAGAGATACATACACATATCCATATTAGTGAAATGATAATCAAAATAAGAAGAAGGATTGTTACCTTAGATCTTGGTGTGGTGTTGCTAGAGAACACAAAGTAGCGGAGTGGAAAACCCCTCAACTAGCTCCAAGAACAATACCTTCACATAAAAAATATGAGGCGTAATATCACAACATATAACTTCAACAATGAATATAATAATGCATAGGGATATCTAACTGCATACATATAAGCTACTCATCATAATTAGCATTGCATAAACATGTAAATCAATCACAATACCAATGCCATGGAGTGGACAACACAATTGCAGGTCCATATTAATGACATAAAAGAGTGATTACAACCATCAGTTGCATGATTCTTCCCTTACTCCTCTAGCTCCTCTCTCTCTCTCTCTCTCTCTCTCTCTCTCTCTCTCTACTTAAGCTCTTGAAGAGCCAATGTCTAATACAAGCTTCAATAGTCAATAGGAAATCCTTTCAATACTTTCAACCTCTTTCACAATGGTCGTAGCCTCAAATATATAGCATGAGAGGATAAACCTTGCCAAATCATTCATGAGTTCTTTTGTGCAAAATCAGAGATGTTTCCATTATTTATCGCTCTTTCCTTGTTTGTAGACTCCATTAGGAATAGAAATTCCCCCAAACAGGTCGAATCTGGATGTTTCCCTGCTTAATGAGCTGACATATGAGTGAATATAGGGATATTTCTCTGTCAAATTGCTCCTTTGACCTCCAGAAACTCACTTAGGTTGACTCCTTCCGAGGCAATAAAAAGAGTTACCCTGGGGACTAATGCACCTGATGCATGGCTAGGAATATTTATAAAGCATCTCTCTAGTTCCTGGAGAGCGTTAAATTGGAAAATAGGCCTGTGAACTTGGTCAATATTTTAGTCATCTTGCCCTTCTCCTCTGAGTTGATGGGGAGGTCATTTTTCAGTGTAATAGACGCCCCCTAAAGTGTGAGATCAGAGGCAGAGATGATGGCTGAAATAATTTATATAACAGTTGTTTTCTTTGTAAAGAGAGAGAGAGGATCAAAGCTTCGGGAACACGAGAAACCTGATACAACACATATATATAAAACATCTAAAATCATGTCTTGAGTTGGGCATTGCCATGCTTAGTAGCTATGTCAGAGCGATTTCTCAACAATGTGATATGACAACCGTGTCTGTCGATAAGAACAATGTGGAACTTGTGTCATAATAAGATCATTCTAATGAGTTGTCTCCAAAAAATAATATATGCAGCTTGGGAGAGGAAACTAGGCTGAGTGATGTAAGCCTCTACCCAAGGTCTTGAATCTCTTCTTCATCTTAATAGCATAGTTCGATACATGTGAATAAATGCGTTCAGGTCGAACATGTACAAAATCATTTGATTACCAGTCAATAATGGAGACTCGTAACTGATGCGAGGATGGACACTGATAATGGTGATGGCCTCCAAAATGCACTGTACAATATAGTGAGTGTGAATAATGTATTTTTTTCGTCGAACACTCGTAGAATCATTTAACTAGGAGCCAAATAATGAAAACCCCTAAACAAGCACAAGGTAACCTACCACTGATGTCTGCAAGTTCTGAGGCACTGTAGTGTTTCTGGGTCTACTTCCTAGATAGAGTGTTGAAGTTGATAGGAAGAGACCTGTCGAAAGGTAGGCAATAATGAGTCCTACATCAGTTGACATGAAATGGGACAAGAATGATGTTTTTTGAAGAATAGTTTGAGCATTGGGTCAAATCAACAAAGGGCATGATGGAAGGATATGTTTGATGGGTTGATGGAGGAAAAAAAAGATAAAGAGTTTCCCTTAAACAATAGAAGGCATGACACAAAGGTTTTAACCATGCAACACTAGACTCATGAAAACCAAAGAGCATTAGGATACAAAGATGTAAGAACATTGGGGTATATAGGCTAAACTCATAGGATGGTAAGGTTCATTTTGAGAGACAATCACAAAGAAGGTTTTGCTAAGGGAGTGCCATGTTTAAGGGAGCAACTACTACCAAAAAAATATTTACAAAATACTGACATAAAGAAATTGTATTGTCCACTTTCACCATCTGATTAATTTAATAAGTCCAGACGGGTAAACTCAGTGGTCTTTTCATATTTTGAGAATCTGAAAAGATCATAAAGAGCGACTCCAGGGTGGTCACTTTGTAATATTTTTTTAACCAAGTGTGACAAAGGTTTAGTAGTATACCCGAAAAGGTTCCTTTTCGATAAGTTAGTCTACTGAGTCCAGATAAAGAGATAAACCTACCCCCAATAGACATTCGCCTCATTTTTTTACAAGTACAAGGGGACTGAGTAAACTCAATATTGTCATGAAATTTTAATGAGTCATGTGATGAAAAACTCAATAGATCTTCATCAAATTTTAGTGAGTAAAATGAAGAAAACTCGAGGCATATTTTTCATTTTAATGAGAAAGGAAAAAGAGATAAAATAACTTCTCATTCCTTCTTTGTAGATTTAACAAGCCCGAAGAAGGAAAAACTTGGGATTTTTCAATTTAAGAGCGAGAAAGAGTCCCAGAAAAGAAAGTGCTCATGTCGTCGTCGTAGCAGTTTTATAAGCCTGATGATGAAAAAACGGGGATTTTTCAATTCAAGAGTGAGAAAAGATCTCATAAAAGAAAGCTCTCGTAGTGGATCGAACATGGTCATTTATGCAATTCAACCCTGAAAGTCCCATCATCAAAGCATGAGTAATATTGACAATATGTTGACATGGTGCATGATAAATAGCATAAGAAATGAACTAATTCTATTTAAATGACTTAATTAAGATGAGTCATACCTCCAGAGTGACTATTAGGAAGTTTTTGGAGCCTCCATTTTCACCATATGCATCGTTTGAGTGTTGTGAGTGTGTTCAGGAGTGAAAGAGGAGTAGATCTTGCCCAGACGATTGTGAGAAATTGAGGCGATCATTTGACTTTCTGTTTGTTCCAGGTAGATGGAAAAACCATTATCCTGTATTCCATAACCTTTTTTAGCTACATTTCAGGTGGAGTTTTGGATTCTGGGGAAGCCCTAGCACATTAAATGTGACTAACGCTCCCCTCTAGGTCTGGAGGGGTGTTAAACGCCCTTCATGACCTATTGGAGGGTGTTAGTGTGCCCTGTATGCCATAAGGGGGGGCGTTAGTGCATGTGAGTGCATTCCAAAACCCCATAAAGTGATTTAGAAAGCTTTTTTTCATCATTTTGACTGTTTTTTTGGGTTGATTTGTGCAGTTTTTTATCCATGATCATGAGTTTATGGAGAGAAAGAGCTCATGATCAACATGAATTACAGATGCGGAATTATCAAGCATGCATACTTATGATGCATAGATGTGATTTAATGAAATCTGCAAGGCTTGACCTAATGAAAGGTCAGGAAGAACTCCTAAGTTGGATAATTCAACGTTGGGATGAACACGAAAAGGTGTTCCAAATCGGGGGTCATGAGCTCTGGATTGATAGAGATGATATCTACTTTCTGATTGGTTTGTCATGCAGAGATGCACGAGCAAACTTGACTGATGACATGATAGATCCACAGTCCACCCTAGAGTTTATCCACGCTTATTGCATACCAGAGAGTGGACGAGTGAGCAACATGGTCCCCATTAAGAGGATTAGGTCTTGGTCCATGAGTGCCATATTGTGGATGATCATATGCTTGGTAGGGTCCAAGAGTCCCCATGTTATGATGAAGGCCCAATTATTTCTCACTATTTATTGTGTCAAGCCTCAGAGCTTTAACTAGTGTGAGACTGTTATTCATCAGTTGAAGGAAGAGTTAATGACATACAAGACTCGAACACAAATGAATTTTGGGTATGGTACTCTCATCATGTCCTTTATACTTGAGAGGGTTCCCGTTATGAAACCGAAGATGAGTGTGGGTTTGCTTGATCTAAGGGAGCCTAGGAATGGTCGATGGGCATTTCTCGATCCTCACACTAGAGGGGGAGTAATCTAACATTTTCTCGAAGAAGATTTCTTCGAGTGGCCCAACAGTCAGATCTTAATGACTGTTGACTATGCCTATGAAGACATGGACTTTACTGGAGATCCAGACTTGATATTGGCAACTATTCCACATTGGGGGCCTCAAGGTAAGAAGGTTTTTTTAGAGTACCTTAAATTATTTTTTAGCTTTTGAATATTTATGTAATGTTTTTGTTGTTATGGGTGAACAAGTACTCACATGAAGCTTTTGCTTGACACAGATGTGGCACCAGTATGACCTACAAGCATGCCTCACCAAGCGAGGGGAGGGGACTGGCTACCTGGAGTTGGCATAGTAGTAGTAGCTGCCAATGATTGGGATGATGGACAGAGTCTTCGCGAGGTTCTGAGGAACCTCAAAGGCCTGAGCATGGGTGGTTTCCCACTTCCCATGAGGGAGATTCCAGCTCATATGCAGCGACACACCGTCAGTGTGCCTAAACCATTTCTAGTTCCTCTTCGGAGGATAACTACAATTATTTTGACTTTTCATGAGCAGTAGGCTATTTTAGCAGGCATGTGGTATAGACAGCGGGTGTTTATAGTGAGGCTTAGTAGCCATTTTGTACTTAAAAACACCAAATTTTTGGGAAGTTTTCTGATGTAAAAGACTGGATTCGATATATATATATATATATATATATATATATATATATATATATATATATATATATATATATATATATATATATATATATATATATATATTAGCATTTTATGATGTAAATATTTCTAAATGTTTTTTGTAAATTTTTAACTGTGTAAATATTTACTTCCATACATGTATCTATAATAAATGAGAGATATGGAAATATAATGCATGGCTTTCTAGTGAATTGGCAATTGCATTAAATTCTTGAGGAATGTCTTCATATGTAGTAAAATTGAATTGACATTCCAAAAGTCGTACACCTAAAGAATGACGTAACAAGATTGGATTGAGAATGTGATAATGATTTGTCAATTGCATAATGACAAGATGAGAGTCTAACCTAAGCATCATATTGGAGATATCCCGAGATGGTGCTTCCATGAGAAGTGAAGTTACAGACATATACTCACTAATATTGTTGGTGGTAGTACCAAGAAAGACTGCCCTGGAACAATGTAGTTCCAACTCAGGTGTGTAAATGACCCAAACAACTGATGCAATGTGACGTGTGTGACAACTACCACCATCCTCATATCCTATGTATGGTAAGGCTACTGAAGAAATCTACACGACAGGAAACATGTATGAGACAAATACTCAAAAATTCCAAAAAATCCAGTCACATCAAAAAGAAGAAAAGCTTATAAATACATAGAATTACAAAGCACATGCTTAGTGTAGTACTAGCCATAACACCTTTTCAGATAGAGCCCATTTCAAGGCTCTGCAAGAGGGATTCGTTCGTAGTCTTGAAGTTCATAGGTGCCTTTTGAGAGGGTGTTAGTGAAGACATATGGACTAATCCATAATGGTCAAAGAGTTCCTACCCCCATGACATCATTTTTTTATCATAGAGAAAAAAAAGATCACCCTCTTGTTAAGAACGAGGCTTTACCTTTTTGTCATACTGGGCTTTGACCTGGCACTTGTGGGCTTCGAGTGCCAATTCGGCGGTGGGTTTCATCTAGTTTATGGAGGTATAGAAAGCACTCTTCTTCAGCAGTTGTGTCGAGTAAGAGTTTAGAAACAATTTTTAGGGAAGGAATCTAACACTCGATAGGTAATATCACTTCCTGGCCATAAGCTAGTTGAAATGGTGTAAAGCCTCTAGCAGTTTTGACTGAAGTTTGATATGCCCACAACGGAGGATATAACATGCAGTTCCAGTGGGTTTTGCGATTACCTAATAACCTGTGGATCATGTTTTCTAAGACGCCATTAATGGCTTCTACTTGGCCATTAGCCTGGGAGTAGTAGAAGGACGATTGGTCCTGGTGAAAACTGACCAACAATGTTAAGTTAGACATCATATGTTTCTGAAAATGAGACCCATGGTATGTAACTATTGTGTGGGGCACACCGAAATGACAGATAACATAATTAAACAGGAATAGCATTGTGGTTTCTCCATCATTCTGGAAAGTGGGAAGGGCTTCAGCCCATTTCATGAAATAGTCCACAACTACAATAATGTAGTTGTGTCTAGTATAGGAAGTGGGGTTTCATGTGACAAAGTCGATACCCCATTTGGAAAATGGGTTGATGGATATAACTAGGCATAGTAGTGTTGAGGGAGCAAACATTTTCTTCGTAAATACTTGACAAGGGTGGCAGTGCTGCATTGCCTTGATACAATATCTAAACAAGAATGGCTAGTAGTAGCCTGGGTGTAAAATTTTCTAGGAAGTAGAAGAGATTTGCACGATGAGAAACATGTATGAGACAAATACTGAAAAAATGCCAAAAAATCCAGTAACATAAAAAATAAGAAAAACTTATAAATACATAGAACTAAAAATCACATGCCTAGTGTAGTACTAGGCATAATAATTTTTCAAATAGAGCCCATTTCGAGGCTCCATGAGAGGGATTCCTTTGCAGTCCAAAAGTTCATAGGCCCCTTTTGAGAGGGACTTGGCAATGACATATGGACCGATCCATAAGGCTTGAAGCGTTCCTAACCCCAAGAGGTCAAGTTTTTTATCATAGAGAAAAACAAGATCGCCCTCTTGGTAAGAACGAGGCTTGACCTTTTTGTTGTACTGGGCTTTGACCCGATGCTTGTGGGCTTCAAGTGCCAATTCGGCATCTCAATAGGTTTCATCCAGTTGATTGAGGTATAACAAGTGCTCTTCTTCAGCAGTGGTGTTGGGCAAGAGTTCAATGTCAATTTTTAGGGAAGGAATCTAACACTTGACAGGTAATACCACTTCCAGGCCATAAGCTAGTTGAAATGGTGTAAAGCCTCTACCGGTTTTGACTAAAGTTTGATATGCCCACAATGAAGGATATAACATGCAGTGCGAGTGTGTTTTGTGATTACCGACTAACCTGTGGATCATGGTTTTTAAGATGCCATTAACCACTTCTACTTGGCTATTAGCTTGGGGGTAGTAGGAGGATGATTGGTCTTAGCGAAAATCGAGTAATGAGGTTAAGTCAGAAATCATGTCATTGTGAAAATGAGACCCATTGTTTGTAACGATCGTGCGGGGCACAACAAAATGATAGATAACGTGACTTAACAAGAATAGTTCTATGGTTTCTCCATCGGCATGGAAAGTGGGAAGGGCTTCCACCCATTTCCTGAAATAGTCCACTTCTACAATAATTTAGTTGTGTCCAGCAGAGGAAGTGTGGTTGCATGTAATGAATTTGATACCGCATTTCAAAAATGGTCCAACAGAGATAACCAGGTGCAGTAGGGTCAGGGGAGCGCGCATATTCTTTGTAAATAACTGACAAGGGTGGCACTGCTACATTGCCTTGATATAATTTTTGAACAAGGTTGGTCAGTAGTAGCCTGCACATAAAATTTTCTGAGCGGTAGACATGCCAAAAAGATGACCGCCACATACCCCATCATGGCAGTCATTTAAAACTTGTTTTTCCTCTTCATGAGTGAGGAAACATCGAAGAACTGTGTCAATTCCACGACGATATAAAGTATCGTTCAACACTAAATAGTGTCAAGCTTGGTGGCGGATGCGATGATGGTCACCTTATGATAGTTCAAGGTGGAAATGTTGCGCTTGGAGGTAGACAAGAATGCCACCATATCAAGGGTCAGTAAAGTCAATCAGATAGACATATTCATTCAGGAGAGGATCGTGAGCTATCTCATTTGGATCGAATGGGAAGATCTGATAATAGTTCGGCGAAGACTAAGGATTTTTTTGCCTTTGCAATGGGGAAAACCAAATCAAATTACTGGAGGATAACTATCCATTTGGAATATTTCCCTCCAATGATTGACGAGGAAAAATGTGTCTCAAGGGATTCTCCAAATCGATGATGGTAGTCTGTCGCAGTAGTATATAATGTCAGAATCGATTAACAACAAAGACAACTGCCAAGGACAACTTTTCCACATATGAATATCTATGTTTGAGACCAACCAGGCCTTTTGACAGATAATAGACCACTTGCTCACTCAAATCATCATCAATTTGGACCAACACCATTCCAATAGAGGATGGTGAGGCTTCCAGGTAGAGGAGAAATTCACACCCATAGTTGGGAGCACTATGCAGTGGGGTTGATATAAGTGCCTGTTTCAAGGCAACAAATGATCCTTGGGTTTGATCATCCCACAAGTATGGTACTCCCTTCTTTAGTAGGCACATAAAGCCTTTCACCAAATTGACATAATTTACGATGAATCATCCTAAGAAGTTTGTTTTCCCTAGTAAACGTTGGAGCCGCAAAATGGATCGTGGTTCAGAAAATTGAGTAATTTCCTTTACATTATCAGGATCAACCCTAATCCCGTACTTGGAGAGAATGAAACCAAGTAGGCATCGAAACTCGAGAAAGAAAATGATTTTGTTTGATTCAGACATATGTTATAGAAACAACACCTAAGAAAAATTGCTCGTAAATGAGCTAGGTGCTGAGTTCGCTTCTTGGAATGGGTTGGAAGCTCGTCTAAGTAAGCCTAAACAATATGTCTTATATCATGGAATGCGTAGTCCATGGCCCACTGAAATGTTTCTCAATAATTCTTTAAACCAAATGGTAGTTTTCATTATGAAAATACTCCCCAAGGGAAAATGAAGGTTGTTTTGTGTTTTTCTGTGGGTTTTATGGCAATCTGGTTATAGCCTAAGAAACCATCCATAAACGAGAAGGATTCACAACCGATGTAATTGTTGATGATTTGGTCGATGAATGGTGTCAGATAATTGTCTTTTGGACATGTAGTGTTCAAGTCCTGGTCATCGACACAAATGTAGATGGTCCCTTGTTTCTTATCTATAGGAACTAGATTGGAAACCCATTCTATTAAGGGAACGGGGTAGACAAAACCATCACACAACAATATTTCCACCTCAGTCTTGATGGTTGCAGTTTTGTGGGGGTGGACTAGTAGAAGCCTTTGGCAGACAGGCTTGGCATTGTCATAAACCTTGATGTCATGCTCAATAATAGATGGATCTATGCCAGGCATTTCCTTGTAATACCAAGCAAATATGTCGCAGAATTCCTTAAAAAGGCAGGTGAAGTTTGCAATTTTCTCAGGAGTGCAATCGACTACAATTTGGATGTTTTCCATGATACCTATCTTGACTGAAATATCGATGAGAAATGTCTTTGATATATCTCCTATGTTCCCTTCTGAATCTAAAGTTTGGATGGTCATATAAATCGAGGGAATGATTTTAGGTGTGTCAAAGAACAGGATTTGTATGCACATCGTCTCCGAATCAGATATCGAAATGCGATGGTGAGAATCCCCCCAAGGTCGCTCCTTGAAACACATGATCTCTCAAATAGCTTCATTCAAAGGTAGGACTTGACTGAGGAGATCGTAAGAGGGAGCATTTATGGGACAGGATGTGGTACTATTGGTCGTGAACAAAGTGACCGGAGATTTGGATTAAGATTGAATGGCTTGGTAGGCCAATTTAGCTGGTCACAATGGCATTTGTTCTCCATAAGAGTTAGTGTCTGAAGGGTCTGGGAGGATCCAAGGATCGGTTGGTTCATGAGGAATAGATGAGACCATAGAGACCCTCTGTGGAACTGCAGGCAACAGGAGAGGAAAACAACCCATCAGGGAAGTACCCTTCAATAGACTGGTACTGATACTAATGTAAGAGTTAGGAATGCAACCCACTAAGGGTACAAAGCCACTAGGTAATGGGGAGTAATCTAGGGTGCAAAAGGACATTTGGTCCACTGTAACTTTCCTTCCATCCAATGGAAATAGGATGATACGAAAGACAATAGACACAATGGTAGTCATGGCATAAGTCCAACTACTATCTAGCAATAGATTATAGTCGAGTTTTCTATCCATGACTACGATATTCACCGTTACCATTTTCCCACTCAAAGTGATGGAGTAGCTGGAAAGGTAACCTTTTGGGATGAAAGTGTGGCTGCCAAAAGATTTAATGGAATTTGATAGTGGTGAGAGGGTTGGGGATCCCAAGGTGACCCAACATGAAGCCAACATGATGCAGTTTGAATCACATTCGTCAATGATAGTTCTGTGTACCCCTATCCCTTTCAAAAATATTTGCACCTAAAATGAAAGCTGGTGTGAAAGGGGAGGTTTACATTTTTCCATGTCGAAAATTGCAAGCATGGAATCTTGAGGGCCGACCCCACTAATTGCAGAAAGTATAGCTTTCCTTTGTGCTGGACATGTTTGCAATACTTCGAGCATCGACATAGCTGATGGTGCTTGCGCCAAATATTCTAAAATACTGTAGTTTTGGGCAGCATGTGCAGATGTATTATGCATTGTGTGATGAAGTGCCTCTTTTGGGTGGCGAATCACAAGATCAACAACTGGCCTATCAGTATGAAGATCATTAGGCGGCGGTGGGTTTTAACTCGAGGAGGCTTCCTCAGCATTAGTGACTGGAGCTCCATAAGCTTTACCTCTAGTTTGAATATCTACTGTTTTAAAGGTGTAAATGGTTGATGGACCTTCACTAGCTGAAGGATGATTCAGACCATCGTTACCCCCTTGTGGGGGTTGAGGTTGGTTTGCAATAATATGTTGCTACTGTTGAGCAGGGAAAGGGTTTTTTAGGACCACAGGGGTCTGGCGAGTGTCCATTTAAGCAAGGGTATCTATGCATTCGTACAACAATGTGTCATATGGTCTTCAACATAGATCTTGCAAGGGAACTTCACATCCTTGTCCTTTCCACTATCAAGAGGTGCAACAACATTCTGCTTTGGGTTGGACTGCTTGGCTGACTGCTCTTCAGAAGGAGTGGTTTTTTCTTGTTCTTCTTATTCATACTACTAGGGTTTTATGTAGACTGCACAGAGTTTATCATGATGGTAGGAAGAGAAGTTGATTGGGTATCATGGTCAACTATCAATTAGGCAATGTGACCGCTAAGTTGTTTTATAGTAGCCCCATAGGTAGCTCCGATAATACCATCATCATGCGCTCTAGGTTTCTAACTAGCGGGAGAATTGGAATTTCTAGGGGCACTAGAAATGATGTCATATAATGTCTAGACTTTGAATAAATTAAATCTAAGTGTTGGGCACAATGAATGGATTGGTCTTCCGTGACCGCACCACCTAAGGAAACATCCTTACCGATTTGAGGGAGAAGAGATTTGTAGAACCAATCCACTAATAGATAATCTGGGAGGGGTGCTTTGACTAGCCTCTACCTACATCTCCATTCATGGATGTGATAGGAGATGTGGGTGGCAGTGTCTTGACATAAAGAAGTAATGAGTTTCGTCCCAATTTCATATCGGATTGGTCACTGAAAGTGATTTAAAAATTCAATCACTAAAGAGCCAAAGGTATTAACTGATGTGCATGGTAACTCAATGTACCACTTGGCTGCATTGTTAGTAAGGGTGCAGGCAAAGAGATGAAGCTAGATCCTATTATCCACCATGCAGTTAGAAACATACGATAAATGGTAGGTGGTGATGTGCGTACTGAGATCCTCCCCTTGTTTCGCCTCGAACTTCAGGATGTCTATTGGAATTTTGTATGTGATTGGAGGCCAAAGTAAGTTCTGATAGATGAGGTCATTGAAGAGTTTGTATAAATCAGTGATGTCAAGTGCTGCCAAGAAAGGAAAGGTATTTGATTCCCTCGATTCAGACCAAGGCAATGACAAATGACTTGAGGGTCCTTGTGGTCCTCCCATCATATTGTTCCCAACATTATACACAGGATGCATGGAATACTAATTTCCTTGGGGAACAATCGTATATTGTGGCTATCTGTAGGGTTTGTTAGGCTGGGGGATATAAGTTCCCCTAGGATAAGGAGTCCCCCCTTGACTCATTTGAGCTTGAGAGTGGGGTGCACATATGGATTGAGCAAGACCTTGTTGAGGGATCCCATCAACCACGTAATTAGTCATCGGCCCTTGATTGACATAAGGAGGATTCATGTCAATCAATGGTTGTCCCTATTGTCATATAAATGGAGGGGGAACAATAATGTTTCAATCTGGTATATACATATTAGGAACGGTGCCCCCAGGCATTTAAAAATGGGGGTTGGAACTAAATAATGAATTCCAACCAAAAGGGTTGTTGAAGGGACCCTTGCTAACTGCACTATATGGAGCACTATAAGGAGCACTATATGGAGCACTTGCCGATGGTCCAGGAGCTGACAAAAAAGGGGTAGAAACTAGTATGTACTGGGTTCCACTATTGTTGGGAGTAACTATGGTGCTCGGACCAGGCATAGTTGTGATAGATGGATTTTCTATTAGCGGTGTGGTATGGATTGTCGACTAGGGAAGTGGAGGTGGACCAAAAGTTTCCACAAAAGCTCACAACCCGTTAATTGTTGATGGGATGGTGAGTATAGGTTTAGCAGAAGAAATAGGAGGTACATGTGCAACTGGAATCAATAGCGGTCCAAATGGATTCATGACTAGAGGATTATAAGGAAGAATGAAACCTTTAGTAAAGAAATCTTCTAGTAAACTTGAGTAGTGGGATGTCCAGACTGATTTAGTGTTAGATCTTGGAGATTGATTACCTGAATATGGGTAATATAGCTCATTGGGGCTCGACGTATCCTCCATAGTTAGTAGGGGAAGACCTTGTAGCCATCTAGGTTAATGATGAGGGATGTATGTAGCCACGGTGACCGATAAATTTTATTAATAGATTTTACAGTGATATGTATTAAAGTCTCGGTGATAACAAACTGGCACCTAAAAAATAAGAAATACTCTAAAGAAGTCAATCAACAAGCAGAGGGTATAATGAACTTCTTTGATAACCACCATTGGCTGGAGATGAAACCCAATATCACAATGGATAAAAGAGAGAGTTGGACAAATGTATAGTTACGATTACTCTTGAGCTTCGCCCAAACCTCAGATTAAGCGGCCAAGTACTCTCGTGAATATGAGAACCGTTAATAAAACTGAAAATAGAGTAGGTTCATTTGTTTAGGTACCAGGGAAGCCTAGCGTAGTCACCTTATGTTCATCCCTAAAATGTATGGCCACTATGGTAGCCTCAAATCAAAGGCACTACCGTGGGGAACATGTTCGTAGATAGTACGTTGTGTGGGCAGGATACCTGACTCTCCAACTCAACTCTGATATCCCTGAAGGGATCCCTGATACACAGAATGCCCAAAGGAGATATAAGTAAAGGCGGGCTACCTTTTTTTTTATAGCCGATGTTGTATCGCATTTAGCTCCGCTTTGATTGGAGTGGTCCTGGATAGTATGCGTGCATAAGGATTTCCCTCGTTAATGACACTACTTTCGGTGTATGATCTTGGACATTTAACTCACAACTACCTAACCAAAGATCCTAGCCTAAACTAATATCTGTTTACTCAAAAAAAAGTTGATTAATTTTATTACGATGTAAATTTTAAATGTAGTTTGTTAAGGTCTTCGATGGGGGTGTTGACGTATGAAGTTATGTGGGACTTTGACTCAAACCATGGAGAAAAAATGCTTTAAATTTCACTTCGATGAACGAGTTGTTTCTACAAGGAAGGAGTAATTTATACATCAATATATACCATGCATATAGTACAGTAAAACACAAGCACAACCGAAAAAAATACAATTCTCTATAACAACTTTAAAAACCAAATAAATGCAGATCTAACCAACTAGTAGAAAAACTGTAAAAAGATTTGTATTTTCTTTTTTATGAAAAACTTCAAGCAGTAAAGCTATTTTCCTAAAAAGAAATTTTTTTCCAGGAGACATATATCAATCCAACATGCACAACTGTAGATCCTTGATCAGTCTACAAGCAACTTTTCCAACCCATGAGGTCATAGAACTTGCTTCTTATCAAGAAGTGGCTAGCTAACGCACTATAACAGAGGACACAGAGAGTTAGTGGTTTCACTAACACTCTATTTGTAAGGTGACGATGCTTTATAAAGCATTGTTTGCACTGGTAGGGTGCGTTATTGAGGAATAGGCTTGAAAACAAGGCTATGGGGATCATATCTAAGGCTGAGAACTGTGAGAAGGGTGTTGTATAGTCCTGAGTGGTTAGAAAGGGGGTCAAGAAGTACAGGAAGTCATAGAAGAAAGAGAGACTTGGGAACTTTCTGGTAGAAAACTGGGAACTAATTGTAGTCCCTAACTAAGTTTCCAATTCTTCTATAGGAATTAATGCCCAGATGTTTGGTGGTGGTGATACCTTCAATGATCTTCTTGAGATCATTGGCAGACAGTCAGATTAGCTGCAGCCAGCCCAGAGATACTTGCACATATCCATATTAGTGAAATGATAATCAAGGTAAGAAGAAGGATTGTTACCTCAGGTCTTGGTGTGGTGTTGCTGGAGAATGCAAAGTAGCAAAGTGGAAAAATCCTCAGATAACTCCAAGATCAATACCTGCACAGAAAAAAGACGAGGCATAATATTATAGCATATAACTTCAACAATCAATACAATAATACATAGGGATATCTAATTGCATATATATAAGCTACTCATAATCATTAGAGTTGCATAAACATGTAAATCAATCATAATACAAATGCCATGGAGTGGACAACACAACTACAGGTCTAAATTAATGATAGAACAGAGTGATTACAACCATTAGTTGCATCAGTCTTCCCTCACTTCTCTAGCTCCTCTCTCTTTCTCTCTCTCTCTCTCTCTCTCTCTCTCTCTCTCTCTCTCTCTCTCTCTCTCTCTCTCTCTTAACCTCTTGAAGAGTCAATCTCTTATACAATATTTGACAGTTAATAGGGAATCCTTTCAATACTTTTGACCTCTTTCACAATGGCCTTAGCCTCAAATATATAGCATGAGATGATAAGACTTGCCAAATCCTTCATGAGTTCTTTTGGGCAAACACAGAGATGTTTCCATGCTTTATCGATCTTTCCCTATCTATAGACTCCATTAGCAATAAAAATTCCCCCAAATAGGTCAAATTTGGATGTTTCCCTACTTTATAAGCTGACATATGAGTAAATATAGGGATATTTTTCAATCAACTTGCTCCTTTGACCTCCCGAAAATCACTTATTTTGACTAATGCTCCTGGCGAGGCAACAAACAGAGTTACCCTAGGGACAAATGCACTTGATGCATGTCTAGGAAGCTTTATAGAGCATATTTCTAGTTCTTGGAGAGCATTAGCTTGAAATAGGCCTTTGAACTTGGTTAATCTTTCAGTCAATTTCCCTTCTCCTCTGAGCTGATGAGGGGGTCATTTTCCTATGTAATAGTTCTCCCACCCAAAGCCATTAGATGCGGGATTTTTGTTTCCATAGGATTTATTCTTGCTTCCATATCTGGTTCAGTAGCCAACCTTAAGTCACTACCAGACTTTCTGAGTTGCCTTTTATTATAATTCTTTGTTGCACATATTTCATACTCTCTTCTAGTTTCTTCTGTTCTTTCTGAATGTTCCCAAACTCTTCTTGGTTCCATTTCTTGATTTTAATTTTGAGGTATTTTAGCTTGATTTGAAAGGTATGGATGTGATTGTGCCCCTGCACCTCACTTCCATTCCAACGTCCCTCCACTTTTTTCATAAATAGCGGGTCCTGTAACTAGAAGGTTTCAAAGTGAAAGGGTCAGTTTTTTGTGCCTAGTTTTAGATCTAGCTCCATCATGATTGGTCAATGATCTGATCCCATACATGATAGGATAGAGGCCTCTAGAAGTATATTGTGACTTACCACCTTTTCAAACACCACGAACTAGTCCAGTCTTGATGCTACCTATTTCACTCCTCCCTTCTCGTTGTTCCAAGTGAAAATGCCATTGATTATGGATATATCCACTAGATGAAACACCTCTATTGTGTTCTAGAATGCCTCTGTATCTGCATCCATCCTTTTGAGTCCTCCTTTATTTTCCTTGAGTGAGGTGATAATGTTAAAATCCCCTCCCATAATCCATAAATCCTCATATAATTTCTTTAGTTTTCCTAAATTTTGGAGGAAAACTCCTTTTTCTCTTAGAATGTGAGGCCAATAAGCCCCCATCAATAGAGCCTAATCTTTGGATCCAATGTTCCGAAACATTCTTGATAGTATCCTTGGAAATCTCACCCATTCTTCAAGTATCACCTCCACTGGGTTCCATAGGATAGCTAATCCACCCATGCTCCCACTCGAGTCCTAAGCCAGCACTTCGTATTGTAGTTTCATGCTTTTCACAATTTCTTTCAGTCTAATTTATAAAATATTGTTTCTTGAATGATCATTATACTCAGATGATCCTTGCGAATCCTATCTTCAAACTACCTTTTCTTACCCCTTTATTGAGGCCTCGAACATTCCAAGATGTAATAATCATTGGGAAGGTTTGTTGAGTTGGTAGAAAACAACTGATAGTAGTACCACCCCTCTGGAATTTACCAACATATCTCCCACCATCTAAATAGATTCTTGTAAGTTTCTGCGACCTCGTTTATTTCCTTCTTTCCCTACTATGGTTAGTTCTTTCCCCTGTCCTGGTTGTGAACTGAAATGAACCGACGGATATGGAGTTAGAGGGTCATGCTTGGCTTTAAAATGCTGGAAGTTTTTTTAATATAGTTGTTTCTTCTCTTCAAGAATGGATCTCTCATCTAAGTTATTCCATTCATTCAATAACCTTATCATCACTTGTTCCTTTCTACTCAATTCTTCTTTTGATCCATCTATATCCATATTCTCTTGCTTCTCTTGCATTGTTGGTGCTTCTTTCTCTTGGGGTTCCTCTTCCATTTTTCTTTTAGGTTTATGTTTGCATTTTTATTTTTTCTAAGAGTTATCATGGTTTACCAAGCCCCTGGATTTATTAACACTCTCCTTTTCTTCCTCTGTCAAGGCCTTGAACCGATTTATCTGGCTCGACCCTTTCTTCGGTTGTTGTTGTGTCGAGGTTACTAGGGTTTTTGCATTCCTTTTCTTCTTTTTGAACTCTTGAAATCCTTCCTTATCCTACTTCCCTTTCCCATTTTCTTTGGCTTCTGGCATGTAAATCATCTCACTTTTGTGTCCATGCACATGAGACCATCTGCATCAAAATAGAATGTGTTCGTAATCCAAGGTTTGCTGCCATACCTCATCTTGATACTCCAACTCTATAAACTCTGGTAATGGTTCCATTATATTCATGTATACGTATATTTGTGCGTAGGATGTGTATCTTCCTCTCTTGGTTGAAGCTATAACCTTCACAAAACTCCCTATTGAGTTTCCTATGCCTTCTAGTGTCTCTAGATCCAAAAAATCCACTGAAATTCCAAACAATCTAATCCAAACCGCGGCGACCATCAAAGTCTCTTGATTGGGGTTATATCATTCTTCCTAGTGACACATAAAGAGTCCAACATTGTAATATAAATAAGGGTCGTTCTCAAATATATGTTCCTTTCCTTTCATGTTGGTGAATATCACTATAAAGAAGAGTTTAGTCCCCAGGTTCAGATCTGTATGTCGTTCTGGCTACCAATTTTATTGTATCCATTTCACCAAGTCCTTTTATGAAGGCCATACCCTAATGAACTTACATATTAAGGCATGGTCCTTCATATACTTTCGGTATGTTTCTACTTTGTTATTAAGGATTACAAATCTAGGTTTCTTAGTAGCCCTAGGCATGCATTGTCCTCTAAATTTGTTCTACCATTGAGCCCCTACTACTGGCATTCCGTTAACTCCACCATATCCTATTGGGTTGTCTTATATTCTTTCCACGACTAGATCCGCTATTTAAAGCGGGGTTAGAGGGGTCGTGGATCCCCCCTTTCATTACACTAAGTGCGTAGTGGGGGGGTCACAGGCAGGTGATTAGCCCCCCTCTACACGGTCCAGGGCAGCACCTATGGGAAATTTTTTTGGACCCTGTATTAGGTGGGTGGACCTACCTATGGTTTTGTGTATGGTTTTCACACATGGTTTTGGGTGCGATGGTTTTTAGTAGATGCTTCATCATGTATATATATGTATTGTAACATTGAAAGGAACATAATGAAAAATCAATATGATAGTCTAGGTTTTGGGATCGATGGGAAAATCTCTGTGTATATTTGTTTTGTGTTATTCTCTCGCATTGTTTATTTTTTGTGTTTTAGAATTCGTATGCAGGTAATTTCTGTATGGTGTTAAAACCTACATTTGGTATCAGAGCTATTTGGGCTTCAAGGGGACGCCTTTGTTGCTGAGGGGTTTCACTCGAGCATGTGGTAGACCTTATTCAGTGGGAGATCTATGAGATTGATTCTTGTGGTGAAATGAAATGGCGGGTAGAGGAAAGATGGAGATCGAGAAATTTAATGGTTAGAGTTTTGAGATGTGGAAACTCAAGATGGAGGATCTGTTGGTGGATAAAGATCAGTGGATCATGATAGATCTGGGAACTAAACCAATGGGAGTGTCCGATGAATAATGGAAGAAGTTGGATCGGAAGGAAAAGAGCACAATACAATTATGTATCTCATATTTAGTATTGTTGAATGTATCAGGGGAAGCCACGGCGAAGGCCTTGTGGGACAATTTAGCGACTTTGTACCTATCTAAGTCTCTTGTGAATAAATTGTTCCTATGGAAAATGTTGTATAACCTAAGGATGAAAGATGGAGCCTCAGTGAAAGAGCATCTGAAGGAATTTAATACTATGGTAAGTCATTTATTATGTGTTGATATTAAAATTTCATACGAAGATAAGTGCATCAGTTTGTTGTGTTCTCTACCATATTCATGGGATAGCCTGGTTATTGCAATAGGTAGCAATGAAACTTCCTTGCAACCTAATGAAATAGTCTCATCCTTACTAACAGAGGAGATGAGATGGAAAAACATGGAGAGACAGAATGGTGATGCCTTGTCTATATGAGGAATGTCCAGAACAGAGACAGAAATAAGTCATCGAGTGGGAGATCTAAATCTCGAGGAAAACCTATAAAGGTGTGTTGGAAATGCAGAAAGGAAGGGCACTACAAAAGGGACTGTATATCTAAAGCTCCTAACAAAGGAAATGGATTTGATGATGCTCCTTCCATAGAGGCGAAAACCACCTTAGATGAAGGTGGGGATGTGTACTTGGATTCTTTAAGTACACATGTAGATTAGGAGGCATTGTTGATTGACTTAGGTTCATCCTTTCACTTCACTCCCCATATAGAGTGGTTTTACAAGTATGAGAAATATGATGGTTGTGATGTCTTCTTAGGGGACGACAGGAAGGCTAAAATCATTGGTCGTGGAAAAGTTAAGCTGGATTTCCAAGGTGGAAGGATTAGAACACTTCTGAGTGTTCTGCATATTCCTGCATTGTCCACAACTCGGATTTTTGTAATCAACTTGGATGATGCAAGCGTAAAAATAGTGTTCAAGAAGGATACCTGCAAGATGGTTCAAGGAGTAGTGGTATTGATGTGGGGAGTTTGGATTGGAACTCTGTACAAGCGGCAAGGTAGCATTGTTGTTGATGGGTGCAATAGTTCTGTGGTTCCTGAAAGCAGAGCAGAAAATCTAGTGTTCTATGGAGAAAAGACCATGTTATGGCATCAAAGGCTTGGACATATTGGAGAGAAGGGCCTTTAAATACTTCATGGTAAAGGTATGGTAGAAGGTATGACTAATAGCTCTATGGATTTTAATTTCTATGAAAATTGTGTATATGGGAAGAAAAATTGGGTGAGTTTCCCCTCTAGTCGTAAGAGGGCGAAACATATATTAGAACTTGTGTACAGTGATGTGTTTGGACCTGTGAAGGTTCCATCACTGGGTAAGTCTGTGTACTATGTATCATTTATAGATAACTTCTCAAGGAATACATGGATATATTTCCTCCAGAACAAATCTCAAGTCTTTGACAGGTTTAAAGAATTTAAGGCTCTGGTGGAAAACCAAATAGAGGAGAAGATAAAGGTGATGAGGACAAATAATGGTGGAGAGTTTTGTAAGAAGGAATTTGAAGAATTTTGTAAGAAGTGCATTATAGCATGACACAAGACTACTCCATACACACCTGAGAAAACTAGAGTTGGAGAAAGAATGAACAAGTTGTTGATGGAAAGGGAGAGAAGCATGCTTAGTGGTGACAGGTTAGGACAGGAATTTTGGGTAGAGGCGGTGGAGACACCATGTTACCTGATCAACAAATCACCTTGATCAGCATTGGAGGATAAGACTCCACAAGAGGTATGGACTAGTAAGAAACCCTCTCTTTCACATCTGAGGGTATTTGGATGTGATGCATATGTACATGTTCCAAAGGAGAAAAGAACAACGTTGGATAGTAAATTTGAAAAGTGCATCTTTATTGGGTATAAGGATGGTTTAAAAGGTTATAAGCTTTCGAACCCAGTAACAAGGAAGGTTGTGTGCAGCCAAGATGTGGTGTTCAGAGAGGTGAAAGATGTTATTAAACATGAAGTGCGATCAAAGGAACCTGAAAAGATAGAGTTTGAGCTTAAGGAGGAAGAACTAGACTCTACAACAGAAGAGGAATCAGAAGATGAAGAGCCACAAACTCAGACTGTGATAAATTCGGGAAAGAAGGCAGCCAGAAAGGTATAGTCCATCTGATTTCTATTCAAATTTTTCTTTATCTATTACTCATGATGATCCCAGAACTGTGAAGGAAGAAGTAGATTCAAAGGATGGAAAGCTATGGAAAGAGGCCATGGTTGATGCAATGACATCTTTGTACAAAAATGAGGCTTGGGATCTGGTGGATTTGCCAGCTCAAAGGAAACCCATTGGCAACAAATGGGTATTCAAGAAGAAGACAAATGTAGAAGGAAAGGTGGAGAAATACAAAGCTCTGTTGGTAGCAAAAGGTTATTCCCAGGTACTAGGAATTAATTTTGGTGATTTTTTTCTCCTTTTGCCAAGGTAGATTTTATTAGATTACTTTTATCTGTTGATGCTAATTTTGATTTTGAGGTAGAACAGATGGATGTGAAGACAACATTTCTTCATGGGGATCTAGAGGAGGAGATATACATGAAGCAACTTGAAGGCTTTGCGGTGAAGGATAAGAAAGAACTAGTATTGAAGTTTAAAAAGTCTTTGTATGGGTTAAAACAGTCACCAAGGATGTGGTATTAGAGATTTGATACATTTATACAGGGACTTGGCTTCCCTAGAAGCAAAGTAGATCACTGTGTGTATTTTAAATTAATTGGTGATCGTGTTATTTATCTGGTCTTGTATGTGGATGATATGTTGTTGGTTCGAAATGAGAAAGAAATTATCTAGGCTTTGAAGACCCAATTGTCCTCCAAATTCGACATGAAAGATCTTGGTGTTGCAAACTATATTTTGGGCATGGAAATTAAAAGAGATTGGGCAAAGAGGAAGCTCTAGTTAAACTAGAGGAAGTATGTTGAGACAATACTGCAGAAGTTTAATATGCAGGATAGTAAACCAATGAAGGTTCCTATTCCTGTAGGTGTGAATTTATCTGTTGAACAGTGTTCAAAGACATAAGAAGAGGAAGAATACATGTCCCATCATCCATATGCAAGTGTAGTTAGTAGCCTAATGTATGCGATGGTCTGTACTAGACCAGACATTGCACATGCATTGGGAGTATTAAGCAGGTTGACGTCAAAACTAGGGAAGGAGCATTGGACAACAATGAAGTGGGTTTTCAGGTATTTGCATGGCACTAGTGACTATGGTTTGTGCTACCAAGGAAGACTAGGATTGGATAGAGTGTTGGATATTTGTGGCTTTGTTGATGCAGACTGGGTTGGAGATCTTGATCAGCGAAGATCTACAAGTGGGTATGTGTTTAACCTATTTGGAGGTGCAGTCAGTTGGATGAGTAAGAAACAATTTGTAGTGGCACTATCAACTACATTAGCAGAATACATAGTAGCCACTCATGCAAGAAAGGAAGCAGTTTGGTTGTAGAGATTGTGTTTACGTATGGGGTTAGTATAGGGAGTTATAAGGATATATTGTGATAGCCAAAGTGCAATTTTCTTAGCAAAGAACCCTGCTTATCATTCAAAGACAAAGCACATTGATGTTCAGTATCACTTTGTGAGGGATATGATAGAAGACAAAACATTGTTGGTGGTAAAGGTGGACACTTTGAAGAATAAGACAAATGCATTGACAAAATCTGTGAGCTCTGAGAAGTTCTCTTGGTGTAGAGAAATAATGGGCATTTCAGTGTTGGATAAATGAGTAAGATCTCTTGTGGCCCCTTGTGGAAAGAAAACAACAAGTGGGAGAATGTTGGGTTGTGTTGTATTCCTTCCACGACTAGCTCCCCTAGTTAAATCATGGGGTTAGAGGGGGGCGGGAGCCCCTCTTCATTGCACCGACTGTGCAGCGGGTGGGTCACAGGGGGTTTGAGGGGGGTAGTTAGTCCCCCTCTACAGGATCTAGGGTAGCGCCCCAGGGAAAATTTTTTTGGACCTTATATTCGATGGGTGGACCTACCTATGGTTTCTTGCATGGTTTTAGCACATGGTTTTGGGTGTGATGGTTTTCGTTACATCGTATTAGATGCTTCGACATGTATATATATGTATTGTAAAATTGAAAGGAACATAATGAAAAATCAATCTGGTAGTCCTGGTTTTGGGATCCAGGGGAAATTCTCTATGTATATTTGTTTTATGTGTTATGCTCTCGCATTGTTTATTTTCTGTGTTGTAGAATTCGTATGTAGGTGATTTTTGTATGGGGTTAAAACCTACATTTCTGTCCTTTCTTGTTGTTGTTTCTCCTTGCACATTTGTTTCGCCTGCTATAACGTTTTTATAGGAGGGGACCTCTCCCACGTGAGTGCTCATCCTCATTGTTAGGGCCTACACGGATAGCGTCGGCTTTGCCAAAATCACAATGTACTTATATGGGTTACAGGGTTTGTAGAAACTTTAACATAGCATTGCATCACTATTATTATATTAGTATAGTTTTAATATAAACACATGTCTTTGGAATTTATTTTATATGTAAAATTTATTATTATTTTTTTAATGTCAAATTATTAATAAATAACATAAATTTTGTAGTTTTCAATTTCTCATATATACATCTCTCTCTCTCTCTCTCTCTCTCTCTCTCTCTCTCTCTCTCTCTCTCTCTCTCTCTCTATATATATCTATATATATATATATATATATATATATATATTGTAAACTTATTTAAAATTTCGATCTTTTAAATTTTTATAAATTTATATCATAATTTTTTTTTATCTCTTTTCATATTTAATAAATTTGGATGATTTAGAGGAATCACGGATGTTTTGTTTTAGCTAATTTGAGATAGAATTAGAAAATTATTCAAGCATATAGTTTTGACTATGTTGACCTCTCACACTTGAGATACAATTTAGAAATTTATATTCACCCTCATACTACTAAGTAACAACATTTCTTATTGTTCTAAAAATGACATGAAAGAGATTTAATGTTGGTCCGGCTACTAACCTAGTAGTGCTTGATGGGGGAAATGTTAGATTCTTTCTCATGCACGATCATGAAGTCGTAATATACCACCTTTATGTATTTCATATTTTGGGATATAGTTAATACCTTAAGTATGTTTCTAGATCCTATTTTATTTCATCCTACTTTATCTGTTTGTTAGGTGTCAAGCTAAGAGAAATTGAGGTGGTTTCATAATTGTATTATATATTTATATCATTGGAAAATGAATACAAAATGAGGTAATGTGAGAGTAGAGATTATAGCATGAGGACTTTTACAACAATCGTTTTTCCTCTTATTCTTATATTTCCCGATTTTTATTTTTTATCATAATTAGACCCTAGAAGCCCCAACAACTAGCAAATAAGCAATAACCTACTCAAAAATTTCAAACTTATCCATAATACCCCCAAATTAATTGGAATACATCATTACTTTAAAAATATTGGCCAACTCAAGCTCAAATTCAACCTTGGAAACATGGTTGGAAAGGAGAATATGGGGAAAATAATCATCAATATTATCCATCATATCCTCAATATCCCCAATATACTCAATATCAACCCCAACAATCATACCAACCTCCTCCACTACAACCATGGTTGAATTCTAGCCATCCTCTCCAATGACGTTCTACACTACGACATCAAAGGCCTACCCAATTTCCTACGCAACATCTTCTAAATATGAAAATAATGTAAAATACCCCACTTACAATGGTGAGGTACAAAACTTTCAACATATACCATTTCCAATCTTGATATAAATGATATTCAACTTAGATAAGGAAGAGCATTGCGAAAACATTCCCATATAATTATGAAAGAAGAAAAAAAGTCCCTAAGAAAATAGATGTTACAATAATAAGCCAACCTTCCCATACTCCTCCACTATATCATTTGTTTACATCTTCACAAAATTCACCATTTCCAAAAAGAATGAAAATAGATGAGAACATAGAAAAGAAATTATTTCCATCGCATTATGATATGTTGCATGAGTAAAGAAATGTTTGGATTATAATTCCCTTTTTATAAGAAATAAAAGATATTCCAATATATGCGAAAACATTAAACGAATTATCCATAAAGAAACCAAGAATAAAACTAAAAAAGCTGCATGAAGTACATGTCACTGGGAAGCTAGCAAATATAATTATGGGAGAAGATTACATATAAAAATATCTAGATCGAGGATGTTATGAAACCAACTCATAAAAATATAGAAAAGATAGATCAACAACTTCAAAATCAGCCTCTTCGAGGTGCCAACCTGCTTTACATTACACAAATGAACAATTCTTCGATGAAACAAATGACAAGACCTCTTTTCTATATATAGGAGTCTAAGGTGTCCCAATACAATCAGAGCGAACATAACAATAATATTGTAGGGGCACAACAATAACAATAGTGGGCTTCTATGGGGCATAATAATAAGAACATGGAGACTATATGGGCACAATAATACAATAAGGGGGTTTCCCTAATAACAATAAGGGGTTACACTAGTAGTATAGGGACCTAACATGCCCCTCTCCTTCAAAACGTGTTGTCCTCAGCACTTGAGT
Source organism: Pinus tabuliformis (assembly GCA_031772625.1). Lineage (NCBI taxonomy): Eukaryota > Viridiplantae > Streptophyta > Pinopsida > Pinales > Pinaceae > Pinus > Pinus tabuliformis. The sequence continues at coordinate 755,381,243 of CM062808.1, read as the reverse complement.
AGTTCTGGATGCTTTTGTATAAAATTCTCATCCTCCTATGTGGAATCTTCAGTGGGTAATTTCTTCCACTTGATGAGATACTCTAAAATTGATCGATTTCGTAGCTGTCGATTTCTTGTTTTTGTGACTGATTCAGGTTTCCTTCCTTGTCAAGTTCTGTCCATATTGTTTGAACTAGGACCTTCTCACCTATAACCTTCTTTAATCATGAAACATGGAAAACTAGGTGCACTTGGGAAGATGTAGGAAGCTCCAATTTTTATGCCATAGTACCCATATTTTCTAACACCTTCTATGGACCATAATAATTTGGTAATAATTTATTACCCTTCTTAGGTTGCTTGAGGGACATTTTTTTGTATGGTTGTAACTATCGTAGAAATACCCATTCACCTTCATCAAAACTTCTTTCGCTGCGATGTTGATCTACCTATTGTTTCATTCTATTCTACGCCAAAGTGAGGTTATCCTTTAAGAGTTTGAGAACTTGTTGTTGATGCTCGATGTGATCCTCCACTAATTGAACTTTAGAATTTTATTTTAAAGATGATGTGATGGATGGTGCATGATATCCATAAAGTTCCATAAATGGGATCATTTTTTTTGTAGTGTGGAAGGAAGTGTTATACCACCATTCAGCCAAAGGAAACTGCTTGACCCATTGTGTCTGTTTATCAGATACAAAGCAACGAAGATATCCTTCCAAACATTTGTTCACTATCACAGTTTTCCCATCAAATTCAGGATGATAAGATGAGCTACAATTTAACTAAGTACACAAATATTCCACCTCTTGTACTCCAAAGAAACAATTCGATATTTTTTCATATAATTGTTTTTACTCTAGTAGTTTGAGCACCCTATTAATATGTTGAACATAATCCTTCAAAGACTTGATGTACATTAGTATATCATAAAAAAATACTAACACAAATTTTCTAAGGAAGAGTTTGAAAATGGAATTCATCAAACCTTGAAATGTAGAAGGTGCATTAGTAAGGCCAAAAGGCACGACCAAAAATTCATAATGACCCTCATGAGTTCTAAATGTTGTTTTTGGAATGTCTTCAATATTCATTCTAATTTGATGATATCTTGAACGAAGATCCAACTTGGTGAATTAAATTGCTCCATGTAATTCATCTAATAATTCATCAATGATAGGAATGGGAAATTTATCTTTAATAGTAATCTTGTTGAGCTCCCTATAGTCCAGACACATGCACCATGATCCATCCTTCTTATGTACCAATACCACTAGAGAAGAGAAAGAAATTTGACTAGGTTGAATTATACCAACCTCTAGCATTTCTGCAACCATACATTCAATTTCACTCTTTCGGGCATATGGATATATGTAAGGACTAATGTTTGGGGGAACACTTCCTCTAATCAAATGAATAGCATGATCATGATTATGAATAGGTGGGAGGCCATTGGGAGTCTCAAATAACTTGGATTGATTGTCCAAAACCTTTTGGAGATCTGGAGAAATAGATGATTTTGATGTGGGTACCTCTAGTGAACATAATTGTGAAATTTCACCCCATTGTTATTTCTTAGAAGCTTTTTCATGCTATTAGGACTGATTATATTTCCTAGTTTGTCAATGATATCCCTTAATTCAACCTCCTTTCCCTCCCAAAAAACTTCAAGAAATGTTCTTGAAAGTTAAAATCTATTGTACCCAAATATTGTAGCCATTGAACTCCTATGAAACATCCGCACCACCCATTGGAATGGAAAGCCTTGGACTATTCAAGACATATTCTCCCATGGATAGCTTGATATTATGGCACTTTCTACAGAAATTTATGATTCCTCCATTTGCAACCATTACTTGACACTCTCGTGCTGGATGTAGGAACTAATTCAATTCCTTGGCTATCTTACAATGAATAAAAATATGGGTACTACCCGAATCAATCAATATTGTTACCTTTTTCTTCTTGATATGCCCTTCTATATTGAGAGTTTGAGGAGTGGTAATTCTTGTCAATGCATTGCAAGATATAGTAAGATTCATTTCTTCTTTCTCTGCGACTGGTTCTTCGTGTATATCATCTTCTTTTGATGTTTCTTGTACATTTTCTTGCTCCTCTTCCCCATCTATGTAAATTAATTTCTTCTAAGCACACTTATGACCTTTAGTATATTTTCTATCACAATTGTAACAAAGCCCTTTTTCTCTTTTTTCTCCAATTTTTGTGGTATCAACCCTATAGGTGGTGAAATTCTAGGAAAAACGACACTTCCATCTTTATAGTTATGAGTGGTAGGATTCCTTGTTGCCATAATCTTTCTTTCAATTTTTCTTTCCAACTTGAATGCCTTATCCAATGAATTAGGTTCCCAAACACAAACCTCATTTTGAATGTTATCCTTTAAAGTCCCTATGAATACATCAATCCTCTACTTCCAGACAAACACCTTTCTTATAGAAGCTTTATCCCACCTTCCTTCAAACCTTCCATGTATTTCTTCAAATGTTCCATGTCTTTCTTCAAATATACTTCACTATACTTGATATTAGCTTCTATGGAACATATAAAACTATTTATCTCAGCTTTGATCGCATTCTTCAAATCATCCATCCAATTTTCCTTACTAGGTGTTTCTATTTTCTTGATTTGAGTCATTCTTTTTCTTTATTTTTGTAGCTCGATATTGAATCTATTATATCACTAAAATTTCAGATCTCCAAGGTTTGAGTTGATGACCTACAATAGCCTTCTGCGTCCTATTTCCAATGCCACTAGTCTTATCTAAATTAGATTCGCCAAGAAAGAGTTATGCCCAATCTCCCAAGATGACCTGATTATATACTTTTTCAGTAGAGAGAAATTGTACGAAGTGCCACATGTCACTATTTCGACCTTCAGAAATGAAAAAATACATAGAAAAGAACATTTTGTCCTATTTATGTAACTTTTGATGAAATTTCAATTTGATTCTCAACAAGAAAGTTCTGACGATGTTCCCAAGGTCACTAGTTTGCGATGTAATTTAAGAGCCTACAGAAACCGTAAATGTCTTGGATTGTATCTCCAAAAATGTAACCAAACAAGATTTGAAATTTCGTCCCATGCTTCACCAAGACTTCGTCTCAAATGGGTTTTAATTTCAGAGTATGAACATTCGAAGAAAATAAATTATAGAGAAAATTCCACAATGACCTATCTCAGATGGAATTCTAGAGCTTGCAAAAACCCTAACGTCCTAAGATCATATATTCGAAAATATTGCGATAAAAGATCTGAAATTCAGACCCAAGGTTTAGAAAGAGTTCAGATCAAAAGGGTTTTATTTATCTTCTAAAACTTTGTAGACAAAAATTTATTGTGAAAAGGCCACGATGACCTGTTTGGAGCAGCGAAAACCTAGAATTCCAAGCTCTGATACCAAATGTTATGAAACCAGCTCACAAAAAGATATAAAAGATAGATCAACAACTTCTAAATTAGCCTCTTTGAGTAGGAAAACCTCCTTTACATTACACAAATGAACAATTATTCTATGATACAAATGATAAGACCTCCTTTCTATATATAGGAGTCTAAGGGGTCCCAATACCATTAGAGCCTACATAACAATAATATTGTAGGGACACAATAATAAAAAAATTCGGCTTCTATGGGGCATAATAATAACAACATGGGGACTATATGGGCACAATAATACAATAAGGGGGTTGCACTAATAACAATAGGAGGTTACACTAGTAGTATAGGGACCTAACACAGGAAGTCCCATTGTGAATATTCATGTCAATACTATTTCAATTCCAAATGCATTTATTGATCTATGATTGACAAGAAATGTAATAAAAAAAGCATTATCGATGAATTACAATTAGTCAATCTTAGAATAGCCCTAATTTTGGCCGACTTCATCAAGGCAGGGTTGAATTTGTGAGGAGGAGAAAAATAATTGTTTTGACTCAAAAATATTTTTCTTTACACGATATAAAAGCCCAAGAAGGGTTAACAAATGTGAATATGACTGTTAAGACTCAAGAGAAATAATAGAAGCCTATAATTGATGCTTTGACCTAATAATTAAATAAAATGATCATTAAAATCATGCTTAAAAATAATTTTCTCTCCTTTTTCAATTTTACAATAAATACATAATGATAAAAGTACAATAGATATTATGAAGACTGACCATAGTTACAATTTCAACACTCCCTCTGAACTTGGGAGGTATTGATAATTGTACAAATAGGTACAAGGATGAACTCAAATTGACATGTTTACATAAGATTTTCAACATACACAATGCCATGGATACCCTAAGTATCAAGGTATACTCCCAATAGGGACTAAGGTCTCATCAACAAAATTGCCTCTATAGGTACCATCGGGCTACAACCTTGGTACCATATAGATACCATATAGGCTTGCATGACCTGACACCAACCCTTATTGGGATCCAGGTATCGTCAACACTAAATCAAAGCTCCAAGATACCCTCCCACATCTGGTTCTAGACATCCTCAACAATTAAGATCTCAATACTAGCAAGGTTAGGATTTCCTCCCAAGTACCATAATATTGGTATTTTAATGGTACTTATTCCTGCCTCTCAACGAAACAAAATATATCCAGCAATCTAACCATGCCTCTAAAATGGGCTAACTTCTTTTTGGGGAGAGATTTTGACAACACATCTGCTACTTATTCATTTGTTGGAATGTATTGTAGCTTCACGACCCCATATTATACCAGACTTCTAATATCGTGGCACTTTTTATTAATATTCTTAGTTTTGGAATGCAAGATATGGTATTCAAATATTTTTATTCTACTTAGTTCATCACATTATCCAAACAAATCTCCACAAACAGTTCCTAAAATTCATTAGCAACACCAAACTCAAATTCAACACTTTTAAAAAAATAGAAACTTATTCACAACACGTCAATACGAACCATCAGTTAGTGCCTTATTTACTCTCTAATTTTATTCCTTATCGATAATTTTGAAGATCATGTTATTTCTCTTTAATATGGTGGATATATACTTTTGTTGATCAAGCTCCCTCTCAACTTAGGGAGGTAAACAACTTTATTTTTTCATTTACACAGTCTCTTTCTTTCGAATAATCATATCATCAGATAACTTTGATCTTCTAAAAATGTATTCATTCATATGGTAATAAGGTCATCATTCAATCATTGATGTAATATTCAAAGTCATCGGGGTTCTTGCAACACCCTCTTTCCATCATGCTCATTATCATCATAGTGTCATCATCAATTATGAGGTAGCTATAACTCTTTACAATTTCTTCAAAAATTATGTGCCTGCAAATGTCAACAACAAGTACAACCGGGCACACAAATATATATGTACAAGAGCATGAAATTAACTTTATCGATAACACATAATGAGTATCTAGGGTTATCAAAACTTCAAACAAGAAACTAAATTTTACATATTCAAGACCTAAGCCTTGTTAGTATTTCAAAAGTATAGAAGAATTTACACCTAGGGCTATAATTTTATGCCCTAGACTCTTACAACAACCTTTTCTAGGGTTTTTTTACAAACCTTAGATAAAATTATCAAAACATAGATATCCAATAATTAAATCATGTCAGGGTTTCAAACATAACCAGGGCTTCATTGTTCATGCTTTAAGATGTTTTATTAACTTTTACAAGGGTTTTATTATACACCCTATATACTATCACCAAACCCTAAAAATATATGGTTTTATCATATTCCCTAAATACCATCAACAAACCATAAAAATAAAAAATTAGAGGGTTTCATTAGATAAAAAAAGATACTTATTACAAGGGTTGATTTAATCTAAGCATCCTAAAAAAAATTCTTTATGTTTCTATACCAAAACCCTAGAAATGATCGTACCTTCTTATATCATTGAGATATGCTAAAAATTTTGTAACCTCATAAATAACTTGATTTTCTTCTATTTACAAACCTTGAAGGGCTTTATTTGCAACAAAGCTTCTCAAGCCTTCCTTTTGGAGGCTCCCTCTGAATCTGACCACAATCCTTTCTTCTTTAGAATATACCTACAATCCTTCCTTCAAAGAAAACACAAGGAAAGGATTTTAATCAGGCATAAAAAATAAAGCTAAATATGTATAGAGGGAATCAAAAAAATAATGAAATAAATAATTGAATACTTGTATTTTGGGAAGAGGTGGAAGCTCCCTCTTGATCTTGCATCAATCTAGTTTCATGAGGGATTTCATCAACTTATCAAAACAACTTAACAAAACATATTAGATCTACAAACCATAAAAATAAAAAAGAAAGATTGATCCTAGATTCAAAACTAAAAACGGTAACCAATACTATAAGAAAAGGATATACAAGGGACCCTAAAGACTTAATATACTAATTATTTGACTTCAGAGTCCTCAATTTTCGTCTTCTTTGGTGGAGCTTCATTAACTATAGTTGTAGCTTGGTCCCTTTCTCTCTTCTTTCTCTTCATGTTTCCAAGACATTGGTTCTTATGGTGTTCCAACTTGAGACAATGATAGCATCTTCATGATCCCTCTCCATATGATTCAGAGTGCCCAATGATATATCTTGATTACCAAATCTTTATTCATCATACTCTTCAAAAAATCAGCATATAATACTTATTAAGTACTTACAAGATTTATTAACAAGCACGACCAAGAAAAATATACAAGTATGAAAGCCTGAATAAAATTTCATTAATCCATGGAATTCTTAGATATGAAAAATTCCTAAGGTGTCCAGATCCAAGCCCTAAGTTTCATGATGTTATCTTTCAAAACATCAACTCCAAGGATTGAATCTCAAATCCACTTCTACATTCTCTATGGATTGCTATTTCTCTCTAGACTACCTTCAAACCCTAGAGAGCGAAGGATAGGGATTCTTGTAGTAGCCTTACTTACCCTTTCTTGAAATTGATTGCTTCCTATGTTATACGTCATTTAGTGTTACCTTCAAGATATTCTTCTCAAGATATTTTATTTTATATTTTCTATTGAGATTCCTTGAAATGATTACAAATGATGCCTAAAGAGTGCTTTTTGGCACCTACAATTTCTTTATCCTTCTAGCCCAGGTCTATGCTCTTTCAAGACTTCCTTAATCATTTCAAGAGTCCTAAAATTCTTCTTATTTATCCTTAAATAATTTCTTGAACCCTTACTAAATGATCTTCAAGTTTCCATTTTCTTCTTCTGCTTCACGTTAGCTCTGATACCATGATGAGAAATAAATGCATGTAGCTATTAAGGTTTTTGTTCCTCTTTTATTCGTAATTACTTGTGATTTTTATCGTCTTATTTACCTCTTTATTATGTTATATTTCATTAAGAAATTAAGAAATAAAAAATGTATGAAGATCACAAGAACAAGAGACACAAGATGTAGGCACTCAACAAGGGAAAAGCCCCTCTCTAATAAAACACCCATTCAAACTCTTCTTCTATAATTGAACCAAGTAAAAGTGAGACAATCCAAGGCCTTTTGGCCTAGACAAAGACCTCCTCTACTCACCAAGTCATCCTTCCTTCCAAGTAGATAAACATTTTCAAAGCCAGCGAGAGTAGCTTCTTTCAGAAGTGCTTAAATCTGGAACTTATTCTCCTTGCAACTCATAATTTTGGCCCTTGCAACTTGCCCAAAAATCCTAGAAAACTTTCACATGTGAGAGAGAATATGGCCCGAACTTCTATTTTTGTCATTTCTTTGTTTGGACCTTCTTCTTCTTGACTTCATACATTTTTTTCTCTTCCTTTACTGCAAATAAAACTTATTGATGGATGAATTCTAAATAGTTCAAGATCTTCTTCTATTTATACTACCTCCACAACGTTGATTAACCCTAATCTAGCATGACTTTATCAAGGTAGGGCCAACATTGTCAGGAGGTGAAAAATAACTTTTTTGACTCAGTTTTTTCTTTTACATGATAGAAAAGCCCAAGGAGGGTATAAAAAATGTGACAATGACTCTTAAGACTCAAGAGAAACCTTAGAAGACTATACTATAGGATTTTACCTAATAAATGAATAAAATGAGCACAAAGCCCATGCTTCAAAATAATTTTCTCTTTCTTCTTTTTCAATTTTATGTTAAATACATAATGATAAATTACAATAGTAATTATGAAGACCAACCATAGTTACATTTTCAACAACTATTTTTAATGGAAATGAAATAAAAATGTTTACACTTTATCCTTATCGTAAATCAATTACTAAATTAGAAGAGAATGAATGGATTGATGATGATAATGATCATGAAGTAATACAACCTCTTCCAACAATTTCACAAGTAATGTCTTTCAAACAAGATGATGAAGAAAACCAAATAATACATCTTATAAATAATTGTGATTTTAATCAGTATCCTGATGAACAAATGAAAATTTATCATATCAAGATGTTAGATAAGGATTTTCAAGAAAATTGTAATGTAGAATATTTCCCATCATATAATTCCATTTTATTGTTAAATCCTATAGACAAATTTGGTGGTATTCCTATAGAAATTAATCCAAATAAAACTTGAAATATTAATTCTAAAGTGGAAGAATCTTCAAAAGTTCAATTGATAAAGATGCTACATAAAAATTCCTCTCCTTTTGCATGCGAATATATAGATATTAAAGGAATCAATCTTAACACTTCTATGCATCACACACACATACACATATATTATTCGATATGATTGAGGGAAAAAGAAAAAGTGTTAGCTAAAGAACAAAGTTTATATGAATCTAGTGGAAAACATGATGCTATAAATCATAAAACCTAGCCCATTGATGTTTTAGGTAGCTTCTAGGGATCAAGGGTCTTGAATTACAACTCAAATTACCATAAATTACATCTCAAAGGAATGTTTGGCCTTCAAGTAGGTATGCAAACATCATAAGGATATTTTGAACAGTAGCAATAGGTGTTGGCTCCTTGTAAATGATTGTGAGGAAATTCATTCCTTAGGTATTAAAGGAAGCTTCTCAAAATCTAGGGCCATCAACATATGATGGACCACCATAAAGGGAATTTTTGAGGTATCCTTGGTCTATGGATGGGGATAATCAACATTATTATTTTTTCAACATTGATTATGAGCCTTCTAAGCCAAGATAAGGGTAAGGGAATAAACACAATATTTTTGCCATAGAATAATATTATAGGATTTAGAGGGATAGGAATGACACCTTGAGCCACCACAAATGGCTTATTGAAGGAATCCCTTACCTCTAAATTTTTTTTCACTAAGAATGGGTCTCAAGGCCCCATTCATGGTGAGGGAAAGAAACATGAACAATAGTCATATTAAAATTATTGCCATCTATGGGAAAAATGGATGCCTCAAACAACCATATATGACAACTTGAGGGTATCATCGGCCCATCATTAGTGATTTTGATGCCACTAGGTAATTATCAATGTTAGGTATGTGTCACAAGGACTTGTACATGATCTATCGAGGAAATCCATTTATTAGTTCCTAAACAAATATTTGAGGCATCCACCACCATATAAAATACCTTGAATAATTACCCATTAACTTTCGAGGGTATCCTTGGCCTAAAAAACCTATGTTGGTCACCTCAAAAGATTTTGATCATTATTTATGGTTCATAAGGCCATGATATGGTTAGTTGGTGAAACCACACATAATATATTAAGGTATTAGGTAACTTTTAGGGTGTAAGGGTCATGGATTATCACTTAAACAACCATAGATCAACTCTCAAGATGATATTTGGCATTTAAGTGGGGATATGGCAAACATTAGGAGATTTTGAGCACTAGGTGTAGGTCTTTGTTCCTTTTGTATGATAATGATAGGAAACTTAGGAATTAGGTGCTAAAGGAAGCTTCAAGGCATGTACAACTATCAAGGAAATTTTTACCCACAAAAAAGAACCTTCCCAAGGTTTCCTTAGATTATGAATGGGGATAGTCAGCATTGTGATTTAAAAAAAATTAAGTGTAAGTATATGGAACCTATATATGGTTAAGGGAGAAAAACCAAGAGAGTTATGATCCTAAAGGAAATTATAGGTTTATGGTGCTAAGAAAGATAGTTTGAATACCACGAATGACCTACTAAGGGAATATCTTTCCACTAACTAGGTATATAGGTTCCACTAGCATTTTTAAGCACTAAATATGGGTCTTAAAGCCCTAGATAAGGCTAGGGGAGGAAGCATGAATGATATTCCTTAATGGGTGATTCTAGCAATTTAAGGCTAAGAAGTAGGCCATGAAAAGCCATAAAAGGAATCCTAATGGTAACATTTCCCTATGATTGGAGGTGTCAATTGCATTATATTGTTTTGAGAAATAAACCTATGTCATAGGGTCCTTGAAATGATATAGGGACGAAGGCCATGTCTTCTGTTATAAAGAAATATTTAAGGAATTTATCACCTTGAAAAATTACTTAAAGGACCACACATTAGCTTTAGAGGTTATCTATGGCCATTGGTAAATAATGGTGGCACCCTTGCAAAAATTTGATCGTAAAGTAAGGGTCTTAAGGCTATACTATCACTGAAGATGTAGAAAAATAGAACATGCATTCCTAAGAACATGCACATATTCTTAGGAACATTCATGTGTTCTTAATAATTTTCATGTGTTCCTA
>CM062808.1:755208115-755365615 GCA_031772625.1 Pinus tabuliformis | reverse complement strand
ATAAAATTTTCCCAATTCAGACAAAATGACCTCTCGCCATTTTCTGCAAGCTCTACCTCGAACTGTGTGCCAAAATCCTCTCTCCCCGTACTTTTCCATGTTGATCGGATTTTATAACATAATTCCACTTAAAAATTAGGGGTTTGTTCACTTAGAATAGAAGCCATTTAGATGGAAGGATTGACAGGTGCAACAAAACCTGAAAAATAGGCCTTTTTCCATTAAACAAACAATACACAGAAATATTGAAAATTCTGACCACAAAGCCTTTTGCCGGATCTCAAAATATATTAAATCAGGCTTATAGACCCATTGAGTCTGGCCCTTTATTCGAAATATCTATCATTGATGTCAAAGGCCCTATATATCGAGGGATTGCTGATCACCGATATGCCGATTAGATCTGGACCGTTAATATATTCCTTGATCAAACAGTCCAGATTGCATCACATGTCGCTATCACACTATTCAATGGCCCTATTGTAGGGATCTGCCAATCACTGATATGCCGATCTGCTGATCGCCGATATGCCTATCACTGATATGCCAATCTGTCGATCACCGATATGTCGACAGGATCCTGACCGTTGATCTGTCTTCCAATCTGATGGCTGAGATTGCACGTCGCTATCGGTATTTCATATAGCTATGGCCCAGGGGTTCTTCGCCAATCGCCAATGCCGATGCCAATGCTTATCGCCAATGTCGATCATCGATATCACAATCGCAAGTCAGCTCTGCCTAAGTCCTGATATCGCATGCCTGCCTTCCTTCGACCTGATAGATTGGAGATCACTGATCGGGGGTTCTAAAGGCCTTGCCTTAAGTCTACCCCTTTGCCTCCTCCAATTGCAATTTTCCCTTTTAAGGCTAAAAAACCATTTTTTTAGGGAAAAAACCTCATTTTCCAAAGGAACAAGGCAATCATCGTTCTGCCATAACTTCATCGTCCAGACTCAGATTGGAGTGCCATTCATGCCATTGGAATTAGGGTGATGAGCACTTCGATTTGGTTTCAAGATACTTGCTTTTCTGCTAGTTTGAATTTTGAGCTTTTCCATGCCATTGTATCTGAAGATCCACCTGAATCAATCCTCCTCATTGAGGAGCTTTTGGACCACCAAAAGATTTCATTAGTCAATTGGCAAGTGAGGGAATTGTTCTCTCACCCTTTTCTTCTCCAAATATGTTGCCTTGCTGGGGTGCATCCCCTTGAAACCAACTCGAAGGCATTCCACATCTCCTCGTCCTGAAGTCCTGGTTCTTTTGTCAAGGATGATGTCTTCAGTTAACCCATTGAGATACTCTAGTGCAAACAAAGGCAATCCTCCTAAAAAGTGCATCAAAACACTTTCCCATGGATGACTCGGAATAGGGAGTGATGTGTGCAGCCTGAGTTTTTTATTAGAGGGCTTTGAAATAGAGCACATCACATAACCCTTTACATAGCGAGTCATATGAGGCCAAAAACAGAATCTTTGTACATGACATAAAGTGTTTTTGACACCAAAGTGTCTAGACACAAGAGAGGTGTGGGCCTCTCGAATTACATATACTCGTTCCCCTATGGGAATGCATAATTTGCCAAGGTGACAAAAAAAATTTCCCCTGTGAGTGATAGTTGTCCACCTGTGAACCATGGGTTAGTTTTGCATAAATCTCCTTAAATTCATCATCATTAGCATATTGTTCAGAATAACTCTCAAAAGATAACAAAGCATTATGCAAAATAATAGAAGTAGAAATAGGAGGGTGAGATAGCATATCAGCCACTTTATTGCTAGTGCCCTTCTTATACTTTATTACCAGATGAAACTATTGAAGAAAACCCATCCACCTAAAATGACGAGATTGTTGCAACTTAGTTTGTGACTAAAGGTACTGCAAGGGCTGATGATCCATATGGATGATGGTCTCCTTGTCGATCAGGTAGTGTTTCCTCTTTTTCACACTCTGCACCAAGGCATAAAGCTCCTTGTCATAAATGGGATAGTTTATCATAGTCTGAGAAAAATTCTCGGAATGGTAACATATCAGCTTCTTTTGTTGCATGAGTACAACTCCCATAGCATAACCACTGGCATATGTTTGGATCCCGAATGGCTGTTGGAGATCTGGTAAGGCTAAGACTGCCATGGTGCTGATCTTTTCCATCAATGTTTCGAAGGACTTCTGTTGTCTTCCTCCCCATTGGAAGACCTGTTTCATACTTGTCAATGTGTGCAAAGGTATTGCAATAATAGAGAAATTGGCAATAAATCTCCTCCAATACTGGACTACACCTAAAAAGCTACTGACCTCGATTACACTAGTAGGCTTAGGCCAATTTACAATTGCTTCAACTTTAGAAGGATCAATTTTTAACTGACCATGACCAACAATATGACCTAGGTAACCCAAAGAGGTTTTCCCGAACTCGCACTTTGACAACTTTACATAGAGTTCTTCTTTTTTCAACACATCAAGAAATTTCTTCACATGACACACATGTTCATTCCAAATTTTACTAAATACAAGTATATCATCTAAATATAAAAGAATAAATTCATCAATGAAAGGCCTAAAGAGATCATTCATGACCCTCATAAAAGTGGCTGGAGCATTGAAAAGTCCGAATGGCATCACCATCCCTTTGAACAACCCCTATTTGGTCTTGAAGGTAGTTTTCCACACATCCTGCTCTGCAATTCGGACCTGGTGATAACCACTACACAAATCCAATTTGGTGAAATAAACGTCATTCTTTAACTGATCTAATAAGTCATCAATGTGTGGAAGAGGGTAGCAATTTTTCATCGTGATTTTGTTTAGGGCACGGTAATCCACACACTTCCTCCATGTGTCATCTTTCTTTGGGACTAAGACAATTGGTAAGCCACATGGAGAAGTGGTCGGCCTGATGACCCCTTGGTCTAGCAATTCTTGCACCTGTTTCTTGATTTCCTCCATATTAGTGTTCGACATCCTGTACATACCAATATTTGGTAAAGGAGCATCATGCTGCAAATGGATCTCATGTTGGATTTCCCTCTTCAAAGGTAATCCCTTCGATTCCAGAAACAACTCATCATAATTAGAAATTAATTTAGATAATTCCTGTTTATGTTCCTAATCACAACCCTGGAAGGCATCAGCTAATTTTTCCTCTTTTCCCCTTACAACCATAAGCATGCAACCCTTACTGGAATTTACCAACCTCTTCATTTGTCCTGCACTTACAAGGTTGGCATTGGTTTTATTTTGATGAGCTCTTACTATATATTCTACCCCATATTTTGTGATTTGGTATTATTTTTCATGATGGAAAAATACTACATTTCTAACATATAGATATGGGCTCCCTAACACCATGCCACATATATCCAATGTGATCACATCCAGTTCTACTTCATCCACTAGCTTAGAAGCAATTACAAATTTTACTTTACACTGCTTGGTTACATTCAGTTTTGGTTTATCATGTATCCATCCAAGCGGCTAAGGTTTTGGATGTGGTTTTGTTTCTAAGCCGAGTTTCTTTACCAAGGATTCTGCAATTAAGTTTGCTTGGGATCTAGTATCAAACAGAGTTTCAACTTTAGTATGATTTACAACAAATCTGATCTGAAACAGTTCAATTCTCTTTCGATCATTATGAAGGGACTCATTCATAGAACTAGTGCCTTCATGCGATTCAGAATTAACATGAGGTGTAAGAGTACCTCTTGTTCCTGTTGTTGTGATTAATGCTTCATCTCCCGAATCAGATACAAGGTCTTGCTGTGCAGTTGCCACTATCTTCTACTTCCCTTTTTCTCCATACTTCTTTGGACGCTTTTCTGGGTGTTGTTTCCAATAGTGATGATCATCGTGCCCTTCCTCTTTCAGTGATTGCAATACGGCCTTTCTCCTTCTTTGGCTACTGTGGTTTTCTTCTCCTTTCCTTTCCATTTTGCTTTAGGCTTGCCATTGGGAGGTTCGAACGATGGTTTTCTGGAATGATCATCTCTTTCATTTTTTCCCTATTCTCAATATGAATTGCCTTTACGCTGGCTAAGCCAATAGTGGTTGGTTCAAACGATAATAATGAATGCCTAATGTAACGATGTAATGAGCCAATGTACTTAGTTACTACTTCAGGTGTATCAAGTGCAATACCCAATTTCAGTGCTTGCCTTCTAAACTCCTCTGTAAAACTCTGAACATCCTGACCTTTTCCTTGCCTTAAATACTGCCAATTCATCAAAGCTTTTTGCTTGTATCCCAACGGATAAAACTATTCCTTCAACGCAGAAAGAAAATCAGGCCATGAGGAAAAGAGGTTACCCACATTCTTACTGATCTGAAATTTTCTCTCCCACTAAACGAGAGCGACGTTGCTCAGCCATAGAGAGGCCAGCTGAATCTTTGCCTCATCCTCCATGATCTACTGAATCATGCAGTAGACCTCGATCTACCTAATCCAATTATTAAGCTTTTTTGTGTTACTTTCACCATTAAACATGGGAAGATCAAATTTAACATCTAATTTAAAGAAAGGATCCTTAGAGGGATCCCATGAATTTCTACGATTATGGTGGTGAGAGGAAGAAGAAATTTCACTCGTGGAAGGAGAAGGAAGGGTTTCTTCTCCACCATTTCCATGTGTTGAATCTTGTTCTTCTAGTTTTCTCCACTCTGCTCTCTCTAGCCTTAAAACCAACTAACTGACATTCTCTTCCATTGAATAGAAGGTCTTTCAGAAATTACACTCCTCTTCAAGATGAGCCTCCTCTTCCATGTTGCTCCTTCGATGTGCATGCCCCACTTCGGGATCGAAAGGCTCTGGTTCCCCTTTGCCTCTTCAGAGCCTGTTTCTTGTTAGCATACAAACATGCAATTCACATCTAAAAATACCTGGTCTAATAGCACTTGATCTAGGGATCTTTTGCTTATAGATGTATCAAAAGAATCACATGTAGAAATTGCAGCTTAATATAGAAATTTAATGTGCACATGAGAGAAGAAGAAGAAACACATAAGGCATAACAAGAAGATAACAAGACTTGATAACAGAGTTCTTCCAATTTGGACTATGTCTCCGGGCCCTACTCGATCAATGGGGATGCCTTCATTTATTAAATGGCATGAAAAGAAGAGAATACAATCATCAGTTACATAAAAGGGATCTTATATCTCCATTCTGGAAAATGGCTGCGAAATGGAGAACTTAGATGGGGAAATGGAGAGCACCACTGCATCCATGGCATTGAGAGGGGTAGAAACCATATAAAATTTTCTCAATTCAAACAAAATGACCTCTCACCCTTTTCTACAAGCTTTGCCTCAAACTGTGTGCCAAAATCCTCTCCCCTCGTACTTTTCCATGTTGATCGGGTTTTATAACATAAATTTGCTTACAAATCGGGGGTCTGTTCATTTAGAATAGAAGTCATCTAGATGGAAGGATCATTGGGCACAACAAAACCCCAAAAATAGGCCTTTTTCCGTTAAACAAACAATACACAGAAACATTGAAAATTCCGACAATAAAGCCTTTTACCGGATCTCAAAATATATTAAATCAGGCATATAGACCCATCGAGTCCGACCCTTTATCACAAATCACTATCACTAGTGTTAATGGCCCTATATATCGAGGGATCGTCGATCGCTGATGATCGATACGCTGATCCACCAATCGCCGATACACCAATTAGATATGGACGATTGATCTATTCCTAAATGAGATGGTCCAGATTGCATCGCATGTTGCTATCGTACTATTTAGTGGCCCTGTCGTGGGGATCCACCAATCACCGATCACCAATCGCTGTTATGCCAATCCGTCGATCACCGATATGTTGATCCTCCGATCACTGATATGCTGACATGATCATGACTATTGATCTGTATTCCGATCCGACGTATGAGATTGCATGTCGCTATCGACATATCGCATCGCTATAGCCCAGGGGTTCCTCGACAATTGCCGATGAAGATCACCGACATTGATGCCGATCGTCGATGTCACAATTGCAAGTCAGCTCTACCCGAGTCCCGATATCGCGTGCCTACTTTCCTTCACCCCAATAGATCAAAGATTGTTGATCTGGGGTTCTAAAGGCCTTGCCTTAAGTTCGCCCCTTTGTCCCCTCTGATTACAATTTTCCCTTTTAAGGCTAAAAACCCATTTTTTAGGGAAAAAGCCTCATTTTCCAAAGGAACAAGGCAATATTCTTTCTGCCATAACTTCATCATCCAGACTCGGATTGGAGTGCCATTCACACTGTTGGAATCGGGGTGACAAGAACTTTGATTGGATGTCAAGATACTTGCTTTTCTACCACATTGAATTTTGATATTTTCCATGCTATTGTATTTGAAGATCCACCTGGATCACTCTCACTCTCTCTTCATCTCTCTCTCTCTCTCCCTCCCTCTCTATCCTTATCTCTCTCTCTCTCTCTCTCTTACTCACTCACTCCCTCTCTCTCTTTCTCTCTCTTTCTCTCTCCCTTTCTCTCTATGTCTCTCTCATTCACTCTCTCTCTCTCTCTCATTCACTCTCTCTCTTTGTTGTAGCGGCTACAACCACCCTCCAAAATTTTTCCTTAGCTTTGTTTTGGAGCCTCTCTTCCAACCTTCACAGCAACATGTCTTGCTTTGTCAAGTACACAAGCTTCAGTGTTTTTCTTGCACAAAGGCAGCTTGTTGATCATAGTTCAATGCATTCCCCTCACACGTTGATCACCCAGACTTAGTCCAACTGTAGGCTAAGCAACTCCACTAAGAAATTGCGCAATTATGGAGGGCAACCAAACTTCCCTCTAGAAATTGCGTAATCCTGTCCAGTAGCCTGTTGGGCGCCATAATTGTGTAATTCTGCCAGTCAACCCTCATAGAGAAAATTGCGCAATTTTCCCTAGCAGGGATGCTCATTATAGAATTGGCACAAATCTGGGTAACAATCAGGTGCTCTACCCAGAAATTGCACAAATCTCCTAGGCAGCCAGCCCAACTCCCAATTAGAATTGTGCATTTTCTCCCAGCAGTCGAGCATTTTATTGCATGTGCAGCTAAGTTGACCGGTTCCATCCAGGACCAAGCAAAATTGACTTGCATGCATGGGCTGCTTCTCCCAAGGAAACATGCAAAGGCATCACTTATTTGAGGGATCTATTTTTAGCAGTTGGAGGTTACATGAAAGGATCATTTCAGAAACCTCCCACCAAGTCTTTCTTTCCCTAGATTTGTGGCATTCATGTCACAACCTTGATGTTATAAAAACTCATCAATCGGTCACCGCAGAGCTCGTTCCTCACATTAACCTTGCAACGTTGACATCCCACATCACATATAGGAGCTTTCGGCACACTCTACTCAACTGTTTTTGGGTAAGACCGCTTTACATGACTTGTGTTACATTTTTGGCGCTTTCTGTGTTTCGCTTCATATGAATGTTGTCTACTTGATTTTAGTGAGCACTTGTTTTCATTTGCATGTATACTAGCTTGTCCTAGCACTGTTTCAATTTTCATTGATATCTCACTGTGGTCGCATGCATGGAATTGTTTTTCATGAACGGTCTTCGATTCAGCGACTCATTTCACCCACATGCATGTTGTTCCATTTTCTGAATTAGTCATTCACTATTTTCATACATGATCATTCACTTATGCTTACACTCAGTATCATCATGCATTCGCACTCACATTCACGTTTCGCTGCCCATCAACAAGTCTAGGCGGCCTTGGCCCAGACTCTGCCTCACCAAGAGCCTCACCAAGACAACATTGTGCAATCCTAAGAGGGAAGGGTTTGTCTTCCTATCAAGAAATGCACATTTCTGCCCAGTGATTGTCCTCTAGGACAATTTTGTGCATTTCCGAAGGACAATGACTGCTGTCCCAAAAAATTGCGCAATGCAGTCACTAAGTCTATAGCCATTGCCAACTGAGATTGCACATTACGTAATTCTAGCAGTCCACAGCCAGACTGGACTATGCATTGTGTAGTTCAAGTAATTAGTCAGTCTCCCAGTAGCCCATACTATGCCTTGTGTAGTCTTAGCAGTCAGTCTCCCGACCTCCTAACCGAAATTGCGCAACCTTCATGATCAATCACACAGGTATGTTGCAAGTTAGTTCTCAAGTTCATTTTGGTTTTCGACTGACAGATTGTTTGCCATGAGTTTCACCATGTCTCCAGGAATTTCAGGTATTCATTTGCCTCTCAGTAGTGTAGGTACAATGGTCTCCAAGAGAGCAGAGTTGAAGACACCGTTTAGAGCACACCTGGAGATGTAGTCGACCAAATCTCTATGAGCTTGCCTACTCACGAAAATATCAAGTTATTCATATACAAGAACATCAAGATATGACAACAATAGCGTCACAGTGAGTAACATCATGAACAATAGCTGAAGGAAGCATACTGAATGCAACGAATACAATGAATGTACCAAATGTAACAATTGCAACGAATGTAAGAGGAAGGTTGTTGACAACACAGAGGTAGAACAAATTTGCAAGCTCAAGAAGATCCATTGATGATGAAAGAAACTTTGGAGACTCAGGTTATGAGGTGATTGCATGACATGAAGATCAGGTGAAGATAGAAAATGGAACAAAGAAGGAGTTGCATGTGCTGATGCAGCAACTCAAGGAAGAACATGAAGCTGCAAAAATAGAAAAACAAGTTGCAGCAGGAATAGGAACAGCAGTGGGTGCAACATGCACTCACAGATGAAACAGTCTGTACAAGTTATAGATCTATCCCACCAGTTGGCACGAAGCAGACAAGGTGAGCAGTGACATTGATCACATGTAAGGGATTCATGTCATTGTGTGCGTGCATGCGATCCAACCCATTCAACACACTCACCAAGGTGAAGACAAGAAGCAAGTCCAACTGGAATTGAACATGTACTTTAGTAAGTTGATGTGCATGACCACTAGCACACACATGAAGATCATCGTGAACAATATGCATCAGTGTGTTTTCGGTTCAACCACACCCAAGAATACCATGTGCATGCTATCAGACGAGTTAGACGAAGGAGCCATACCAATGTACCCAAATGTAATGAAGGCAAGAGTTCGCTTTAGCAAGATGTCACCATGGGGTGCATACACACCATCACGGAAAGCCAAGCTTGGCATCAGCTGACCACCTTCACCATCACAAGCATGTCAAAGAGTTGGTCTCACCATAATGGACCGAGTGTCAGTCATGTCTTGCATGGCTTTCTCAAACCATTTCATCTCACATGAGCACATTTGCATTGTAATGTAATGTCATGTTAAGTGGAAGTTCAAGTGTCAATAGTTGGATGTAACAATCATAGAGTAGATGAGGAGTCATGAGGGTAGATGAACTGTCACAAAGGGGAATGTCAAGGGTTACCCTACCATTTTCTATAAATGAACCTCATAACTGATTGTAAAGGCTTTTGGTCAGCCAAGCTTCTGATAAGGCTATTTTGGAGAAAGCTTGGACAATATTGTAACGTGCCTTGGCTTCTCCACTACACAAAACTATTACATCTCTTTGGATGAGTAGGTGGATGTGGTTGTAACGTTCCACTATTGGAGATAGTGGGTTTACATGGATGTATTGTATGATTGGAACTTACACGTTTTTATATAATAAGAGCCAGCATGTTTTAATGCATATGTTGTTATTGTAGTTGGATTGTTCCAGTTTTGGTAGCAATGTATGTTTTTTCACTTACGTAGTTCTATATGAACTATTTTGGATGCAATTATATGAATCTTGTTCTAGATGTTTTGTTGGTTTAACTATCACTTTGGACTACGAGCTGACTTGCTTTCTAGCTTGTGATGTATCTTTGCTCGTGTGTTCCCTTCCCAACTGAGTACTGTTACAAGTTGCTAAGGGGCACATTCATCTCAACCCACCTGTGTTAGAACCTCTCATGCACCTTCCCTGACTCACTATAGTGGTCACACCCTTGCTACTGGAAAATTTATCTTACTTGCCTCTGTATTAAATTGTGATCAAGGAATTACCATACGACCCACTACTGCGACTCCTACACCAAATGGTATGAGGTCTAATTGGGACTTCTTACTGGGGAGATCCCCTTGACATGTTCGAGGGTCCAGCACCATCAACATTTTTGGCGCTAGAAGGAGGGCCAAATGACAAGTTGAGTCCTCATTTCTGTTTTGAATCTATACACATCTGTCATGACTAACTACCGAGTTTCTCTTCCAAAATGTATGTCTTATGGAAACAATTTCATTATATCGGAAGAGCTATTGGATAAATTGTATCATGAAACATATGATGGTGGAGGCTACACAATGCTGGTTAGGCTCGCATTCAATGTTATAGGCTCATGCAAAAGACATGGACTCTTTGAGAATACATTCAAGCTACGTGTTGTCTATCTACACACTTCAAGGGAACCTAATGCACTGGTGTGCCACACCGCCTGAAAAATCTATTCATTCTCTTGTTCATCTTGTCACAGAGATAGATTGTTCTTTCAATCACTTTGACCATGAATCACTTGATCAAGAAATACTAAAATTACGAAAAGCACCCGATGAATCCGTTGATCAGTTTTACACACACTTTTGTAATATTGCATACCGATTTCCTGAAGATGAAGTCGATTGGGAATTTCTTTGTGGAAGATTTGAGTATCTTCTTCATGTATCCGAACCTTTCTCAACACACTTTGGTGATGGACCTGCACAATCACAGGTAGGGATATTTGTTGTCACAAGTGATTGTCTGCCTTCACCTCATCAAACAACTCCACCACCGCGGAGTGATGTGGGAGATCATAAACATACCTCTATTGCACTGTCACATCCTCCCACCCCACATGCTCTTAGTATTTGCACATATTTGGCTTGCAAGCCTATTAGTTTTCATGTGGATTCGTTCCCTTGACCTCCATCCTCACGTTCTATTGATCCCCTGGATTTTACTGTCTTGTTTTCTTCCATTCTGGACTCCTCACCTGTTGTGAATGAGGATCAAGTTGTCAACAGAGTTGGTTTTATGTAGCCAACCTTAATTCATGATGAGTGTGTGCAGAATCTAAAGGAGAACTCATGTGAAGGATGAATCCTTATCAGCCACACCTCTTCCACTTCATCCTGACATCCCTTGTGATTCTGCCACTGTTGATTTCTCATGTGAAAGCTCATTTCCAGATTCTTCTACTTCCTATCATTCACAGGACACGTCAGATATCAGCCTATCGTTACAGTGCAGGGAGGACACATCTTCCTTGGGAAATCCGTCCAGTCTATCAGCTATCTTTATTGAAAACACAAAGGGTGAACATCTTTGCTTCCCATCTACCTCTCTGCCCAATTCATCAAATCATGAGGATGCTGACGAACATCTCAAATTTTCTGATCTTAGTTTTCATGATCTATTCACTTCCTCATCCAATCAAGATGTTGATTCAATCATTGTTAATATGTCCAAGACACTAGTCACAATGATCTGTCTGTCAATGAAGTCGAAACCCCCCATATTATCAAGGCACTTCAACTCGAGCTGATGGTTATGTGAGGCCCTTGCTATCCCGAGGTTGGTTTCACTTCCCATCAAGAAATTGTTGAAACACTTAAGGCTCCTCATCACTCTTTGCTTTGCATAAAAGACCATCCCAACAACTAGATTCCACTTCCTCCACTCGAACTACATGATCCCATCGCTCATTCATTGGAGGAATCTTACACATCAAGCACACATGCACAACACAAGTGGTCTACCTTTCTCATGTTTGATTGCATGTCATAGTCAAGAGAATGCACACACTCAACATCTACACGCAATGTAGCACAACATCATGGAAGCTCCACAGAATGCATGTGATGCACTTTCACTCATCTTTGTTATGTGGTCACTTGTAAGATCGGAGTGTGTTCGTCTTCACAGTTACATCTTTATTGTTTGTTGGTTTCCACAATAGTCTTGTTCACGAACCATGTCTTCACCGACATGGGTCAACGAATGCACCAGTGGCTACATTGGAAGTATCACTTCATGTGAGGTGACCCATGCACTATTATCTTAGGAGTAGGAGTATGTTTGCTTTTGACTTGTTTTCTTACTTGCTTTGTTTGTTGGTTTGTCTACTTGCTTGTTTACTTGCTTTTCTTTCTCTTTTGCTTCTGCTCTTACTTTGCTTTGTTGTTTGTTAATTCACTTGTTTCGTTTTGTAGGATAGTTTCACATGAAACTATGTATGACTCTTGAAACAAGTTGGGTAAAGTACAAGAATCCTTGTGTTGCTATCACTACTTCGTTATCTATCATCCTGCCTCTATATGAAGAACCTGTTAATTTTAGTCCATGATACATCAAAGGAAAATATGTACTATTCAAAGTGAACCTTGGTGAAAACACAACGCTTGTATGCTAACTAGTGTCACCTACTCTAGTCGGTTGTTCTTGGGTTAACCCTTGTTAGTTCATTCAAGTAGAGTAAGGTGAAGAGGAAAACCTTAACAAGCTCGTTAGAGGTATAATAAACTACTTCTCTATAGGAAAAACCTATTCTTCTTTGAATAAGTCAGGATCCCTCTTTCGCCTATGAAGTGAATAAGTGTTATGCACAATTACGAAGATGAAAATAAAATAAAATGAAAAAGTGAAAAAACTTTGAAAAAAATAGAAAATCAATAAGGAAAAAGAAGAGAAAGACTTCCTGCATAGAGAGGTGGTGCAAGTAACTCCGCTGGGGTACTGACCATGCTTTCTGGTAGCGGGTCCATGCTTGTGTTCCTATGTGACTCTGACCTGGTACTGTCTAGGCCTTCTGGTAGCAGAGCAACACCAGAGATGAAACTAAGACTCTGACGACTATACTGCTTGTGCACCAATATACCCTTCAACCCCAATCGAAACAACTGTGTTGTCTTGGCTTGGAATGTGTGTCAATCGACCAAGAGCTTGGCAGATGCTACATATTACAATCAAGCTAATGTGGAAACCAAGAGGAGCTGAGAACTAAACAATACTTCCAGAGGTGTCAGACTTGGTTTTCATGAACAAGGTCCATTTAGAGAGCTGGAGTTCTACCAGTGTGTTGCAAATTGTTGTAACAACTACAGCCACCCTCCAAAATTTTTCCTTAGCTTCGTTTTGGAGCCTCCCTTCCAAACTTCACAATAGCATGTCTTGCTTTGTCAAGTACATGAGCTTCATTGTTTTTCTTGCAGAAAAGAAGCTTGTCGATCACAGCTTGATGCATTTCCCTCGCAAGCTGATCACTCGGACTTGGTCCAGCTGCAGGTTGAGCATCTCCCCCAAGAAATTGCACAATTCTAGAGGGCGACAAACCTTCCCTCCAGAAATTGCGCAATCCTATCTGGTAGCTTGTTGGGCTCCAGAATTGCACAATTATGCCAGTCAACCCTCACAGAGAAAATTGTGTAATTTTCCCTAGCAAGGCTACTCATCCCAGAATTTGCGTAAATTTGGGCAGCAGTCAGCTACTCTGCCCAGAAATTGCACAAATATTCTGGGTAGCCAGGCCAACTCCCAGCTAGAAATGTCCATTTTCTCCTAGCATTCAAGAAGTGTATTACATGTGAAGCTGAGTTGAATGGTTCCCTATGAGACCGAGAAAAACTGACTTGCATGCATAGGCTGCTTCTCCCAAGGTAGCCAAACTAGATCCTAGCTAGCACACACTTGAAGATCAACATGGGCACTATGCATCAGTGTGTTTCCAGTTCAGCCACACCCAAGAAGACCATGTGCATGCTATCAGATGACTTAGACAAAGGAGCCATATGAATGCACCTAGATGCAATGGAGGCAAGAGTTCGCTTCATCAAGGTGTCACCATGGGGTGCATACACACCATCACAGATAACCAAGATTGGCATCAGCTCATCATCTTCACCATCACAAGCATGTCAAAGAGTTGGTCTCACCACAACATACCGAGTGTCAGTAATGTCTTGCATGGCTTTCTCAAGCCATTTCATCTCACATGAGCACATGTGCATTGTAATGTAACGTCATGTCAACTGGAAGTTCAAGTGTCAATAGTTGGATGTAACATTCATAGAGTAGATGAAGAGTCATGAGGGTAGATGAATTGTCACAAAGGGAAATGTCAAGGGTCACCCCACCCTTTGCTATAAATAGAACCTCATAACTCATTCTAAAGGCTTTTGGTCAGCCAAGCTTCTGATAAGACTATATTTGAGAAAGGTTGGATAGAATTCGAATGCACCTTGGCTTCTCCGCTACATGGAGCTAGTAAATCTCTTTGGAGGAACAAGCGTATGTGGCTGTAACATTCCACTATTGGGGTTAGCGGGTTTACATAGATGTATTGTATGATTGGAACTTACACTTCTTCATATAATAAGAGCTAGCACATTTTCATGCATATGTTTTTATTGTAGTTGGACTATTCTGGCTGCTGTAGAAATGTATGTTGTTTGACTTACATAATTTTGTATGAACTGTTTTGTATGTAATTATATGAATCTTGTTGCAGATGAGTTGTTGTTTTAACCATCACTTTGGATTGCGAGTTGACTTTCTTTCCAGCTTGTGATGTATCTTCGCTTGTGTGTTCCATTCCCAGCTAAGTGTTGTTATAGGTTTCCAATGGGCACACTCATCTCAACCCACCTATGTTGGAACCTCTCATGCACCTTCCCTGACTCACTGTAACGATCACACCCTTTCTACTGACAGAGTTATCTTACTTGCCTTTGTGAAAAATTGCAGTTAAGGCATTACCATATGACCCACTACTAGGACTCCTACACCAAATGGTCTGAGGTATAATTGGGACTTCTTACCTAGGATATCCCCTTGACATGTTGGCGGTTCCATCACCATCAACACTCTCTCTCTCTCTCTCTCCCACTCTCACTCGCTCATTCTCTATCTCTCAATCTCTCTCACTCTCTCACATCACTTGTCTTCTCTCTCGATTTGTTCCTCTCTCTTTCTCTCACTCACATCACTCTCTCTCTCTCTCTCTCTCTCTCTCTCTCTATCTGTCTCCCTCTCTCTCTCATGCATCTCTCTCTCTCTCTCTCTCTCTCTCTCTCTCTCTCTCTCTCTATTTCTAACTCTCACTCTCTATCTCTCGCTCTCTCTCACTGACTCTTACTCTCTTTCTCTCACTCTATATTTATATCTTTCTCTCCCTCTCTCTCTCTCTCTCTCTCTCTCTCTCTCTCTCTCTCTCTCTCTCTCTCCCCCCTCACTCTCTCACTATCTATATCTCTCTCTCGCTCTCTCTCACTCTCTCTATCTCTCTCTCTCACTCACTCTCACTCTCTCTCCCTCTCCCTCAATGTCCTCTCTCTCTCTCTCTCTCTCTCTCTCTCTCTCTCTCTCTCTCTCTATATATATATATATATATATATATATATATATATATCTATATATATATATATATATATATATATATATATATATATATATATATATATATATATATCTATATATATATATATATATATATATATATATATCACTCTCTCATTAACCTTATCCTTTGGATGATGCACCCCAAAATCACTTCCAATTCCATTTTTGTACTTGATACCTCCTTAATACACCACTCACAAATCTCGTCTCATACATGTAATATGGTTCCCATTAATTGGTGTGCTCAAAGTCTAAGAATTTTGAGTCCAAGGTTTTTGGCAGAAAACCTTGTGAGCTCTCCTTAAACATCGAACCCAATTTAAAAAAAGTCACAAGGATTAAAACCCATAGTTGCAAGTTGCACGATAACTTCCACACAAAACCATTACCCATACGACCTATGATATGGGTGTCCCCTTCCCTTGTAGTCGCAAAGTCATAGTATTGAGGATCTGAGATTTTGTAACTTGTCTCATAATGCGACCATGTGACCACTAATCGCATAGTTGCAAGGTCACACTAGAGTATCAATTCCAAATGTGATTAGATGACAATGAAACTTGCAACTTATACCTTCTATATATTTACTCAGTTTACCCACAGTCGAAAATCATACTTGTGGGCTCATGAGAGTCACCCCCATTTTATATGATTTCCAAATTGACTTCATGACGTACTTATACCTTTTGTGGCCTGTCCTTTTGTGATCTTATACGACCTATTGCGAATTGTGACCTTCCCATCAACCCAAGTTATGACCAAGTGACCCAAACATTTTATACCTATGATATATTATGTTTGTTTATATATATTTATTCATGTTAACCTCTTTGTATTACACTCATGTATTTGAAATATCCGGTGATGTTGAATTGAATTGAATAATTATTTCATCCCTATTTATAGAATGGAACAACCAGAAGGGAAATGTAACTTAAAATAGATCCAAGGTATATTAAGGCTGAAACATATTTATGAAAGTTTTTACCTTGAACATCCACCATAGTTGATTGGTGGTATGCTTTTCTTCCATCCAATGTTACACAGATCCTTAAAATGTTGCAGGAAATATTATTGATTGGAAGGATTCTTGTAGGTTATTGACCTTATCCAAATTGGATCATTATATTTTTTTCCATCCATCTCAAAGCATTCAGAGTGGAAAAAGTGGAGGAATCAGCTCACGGGACCGTTTTTACCGGTAGGACCCAGTTTGGTGAAACGAGGTCCGAAACCTTCCAAGAGCATTTTGACATGTCAAACAACTTTTCTTGGGGGTAAAACATTGGAACTAGAACGTAGAACCTTTTCATTCTATTATATGCACATAAATATTTCCAACGATGCAAGAATCACGTCAATAAGAGTCTGTATACAAAAGTTATGCCACTCAGAAGTTGACCTTCCTGTTTTCATGCCTATAGTTCAGGAGGATGCCACATCGGCCCCCATTATTCATGGAAAAGGGGCTAGCCACGTGCTTTTGACAGAAAATACTTTAGAAGGGTCTATTTTTCAACTCTAGTTAAGAGTTGATGTATTCAAACTTAACCACTAGTAGGCTATCAGGCTGTGTTATAACAGGGCCACTACGAGGAAGAGGCATTCCATTCTTTCGAGAGAATTTTGTTCCATAGTTGAGCAAAGATGTCCAGGAGAGATAGGAGGTAGAACACATAGATAGGATATGTTCATTGTAGCAAAACATGAGCCACAAACATTACTTCTTTGTATCTGTAGCCATATTTCCAGACAGAGAAAGAGAGAGAAGCGACCTCACCTTCCAGCTGGGTTTTCTCCCGAAAGGGTTTCCCAAAGAGCATATCTTTTGTATTATGTGTGTGTGTGATTATTTTTTCATTTTCTACATTTCTGCTTGATCTACTTTTACATGCATGCACTAATTATAGTTAATTTTACAGATCTAGAAATTAAATAAAATTGTAATAGTGTAGAATCTCAAATTTTTAGTATAATATTATCAAATATTTTCTGACGAACTGTCCAATGGAATATCCACAGAAGTTTACGGATCATTTCCATACCCATTTTATCTATTGATTTTTTTGGATAGTCTCTCCATAAATGGTTCTCACTACAATCCTGGCATTTAATTAGTGTTTTGGTTACTTCTCCAAAATTCTTATTTCCTACTCCATCTCCTTCTCTACCTTTCTATCCTAAATTTCTTTGTTAGTTCACACATATTCTATAATTCCCTCCTTGGTTGCTTTCAAAAGTGTTTTAAAATTTAGGTTTATTAGGCCCCCTTTTCTTAGTACTGAACTTCTCATATTGCTTGGCCATCCAACCCTTAGAATTGTCACCTTTATTTTGGTTATTATTAAAATATAATTTTTCCTTCCTGAGAGTCTCGACCATGTTATTTGGATTTTCAAACTCAATCCTCTGTCTATATGAAAAAGTAAAACAACTAATGAACTTTTGTATTTTGGATTTTTCCTCCTTTAGGTACTGTACATATCTCAACATACTCATAAACGTATTTATGAATTCATCCATGGTAGATTATCCTTGCTCATTTTATTTTAGGAAAATTCTATTAATGAATATAGTTTTGTTAATGTGAACCAATCCAATGTTTATTGCTACACACTATGGTATATAACTACAATTCACTTATGAACTAAGGATGGAGTTTATGGTTACTTATTTCCAAGTCTTATCTAACATGTATAATCTTTGATAATTCCTTTTCTTTCCATTCTAAGTTAATGATAAATCTTTTCCATTTGAACCTAGAAGTAATATCATATTTTATTCTTAGAAAAATTGTATACAATATGAGAAGCCTTTTAGTAAGAAATATTTAGAATTAGTAATCTTAATTAATTTTCATCATAACTCTACCATCAAACAAGCTCTTTAGACACATAAACATAACATAACAATATTATTCACTTTTCTGAGAAGTATAGGGTAAAGAGAATTGGCTTGAATTTTTTGTCTGGAAAATCAATATTTGAGTACTTGGCTCCTCCAAACCTTGATATTTCTTCTTGATGATATCCCCCCCAAGTACAGGGCTGAAAATTATCTTCTGTTTATGTCTTATTCACTTGTTACTCAACCATCTCTACAAGACAACATGAGTCTCTTCCAGCAAGAAGAAAAAAGAAAAGTCATCCTTTTCAATTACCCATCTAACATTCATTTTGGTAGTTGGTAACTATGTCCAACTCACCAAAAGGTGGCAGGTAGTTATTAGCTATTACAGGCAATTTTTTCTCACTTAGGAGAAAGGCCTCAAACCCATATCTCTCGCCATCTGTTATACTTTGCATCAATCACCTACAAGGCCAAAATAAAGTCTATTTCCAAAAGTGATAAGAATCTTGTATTATATTCTATCAACACCCTAGTTTAAGACTCCATCACACTTAGCTTCATGAAAACCTATGACGGTGAATGTTAAATAGATGAAACATGTGCTATTCAACACATGTTTCCTTTACTAAAAGTGTGATGCCACCGAGAAATGAGGAAAAAAAATACAATTTCGAAGCTTCCCCGTCTAGAAGCTTCAGGAGTTGATTCATCCATTTTCTGTTGAATATGAACTTGAATTCCTACTAATGAAGCTTTATACGTTATCTCATGGAACTTACCTCCTTTCAAAGTAGATCTAGCCCTAGTATGGTGGATCTAAAACTACCTCATTTTCCATATAAAAAAATGCCTGCTATAGAGTCTGGGCTAGCTTTTGGAGACTCTGATTTTGCCCTTATGTTGTCAATTTGAGTTTGGAGGTCCATAATCCATCCTTATGCATTGCTGATATTAAAGGCTTTATCATCGTGGCAAAGAAAGGGCAAGAAGGTTGGGAGATATTTGCAACATCATGGCCTCAACAAGGGTTGTAATATTTCTTTATTATCATTGATACAAAGTGCATTGTTTTTCCGATACATCATGTCTTTGATTATACATGTGTAGACTAAGGTTACTTGAATTCTTATTTAGGTTTGTTTGAATATATCATGTTGTATATCCTTATCTCTTTCCTTCTCTTGGCTAATTTGTAGGTTCTATGTTTGAGAATTAAAGATGGAGCTGGAGTGAGAAGGTGAAGCGCAGAGGGATGCTTGAATTGAACACTAGGTAGGACTTCTCCTTATATTTGAAATATTTATAGGGAAAGATAGTGTAGTTTTCTAGTTATTTCTAGGTTAAGCCACCAAACCTAGGGAGATCGCTTCTGTCGGCAAAAGGGATTTGTCTAGAAAACAATAGCTCATAAAGGAGCTTTACTTCCCACTCCCAAAGAAAACATTTTTGCTTCTAGAAAAGTAATAGATTGACCAATTCCATAATTCAAGATAAATATAATAATCAAAATTAGATGCCTAAGACTTATTACTAGCTAATTAATATTCATCATCAATTTTCAGCCTCCTCTCTTTCATGCAAATGTCATCCAACAATATTTCTCCAAGCCTTTTTATTTATTATAAACACTTTAAATACAAATTCACAATCATTCATTATTAGTAATAAAATACCGAAATATAAATTATTCATATGTTTTTTGAACTTAAACATTCAAGATGGAAACACATATATACAATTATTTACTCAAATCCCTCAAATTAGGGGATATCAGAAAATCGACCTTGAATCCAAAGATTTTGAACCTAGTGAAATGTTGTTTTTAAGAAACTTAGAGTCACAAAAATTGGTTTAGTTTCTATTGGTGTGGATCTATGTAAGATAATTTTTTACAGCTAGGCCAATGAGAGATTCTGTAGATCTAGAGAGTGAAAATGGTGTTGGAAGGCTAGGTCAAGGTATGGATCATCATAGCATAGAGATATATAAAGAGAAACTAAATACATGAGGGACAAAAAAAAGATGGATTTTATGGCGCCAAGGTTTACTGAATGAGACAACATGTCATGGGCAACCATAATGTGCATGGACACTCATGAGGTTTTTGTTCAAAGTTGTAAATCCTAGTCATAGATGGGTTGTATTCCCATGGTTGTTTTTAAACATTTTGTTTAGACATACATGTAGTGTGGTAGCATCAAGGGAATTTTGAGGTCTAAAATCAACTTCCTAAGAAAAATGTATGACAAAAATAAACTTTATAAGAACCAATAGGATTCAAGATGATGATGTAAACCATGGGGGACGATTCACCATTTTTCGAGTAAAAAGGTAAAAAGATTAAAAAATAATAGAATAATAAACTGTTTTTTCAACTGGTATTTTCTACTTATATCCCTAAGTTTCTAATCAAATTTCGAGTGATAGTATTCGCTGGATGAAAAAATTAATTCTTTACCCAAGGAGTACCCATGTTGCATACTTTCAATGGACCCTGCTACACGAAAAATGAGAAATACATGAAAAAACGTTATTGCAATCACACTTTTCATGTATTTCTCATTTTTCGCATATTAGGGTCCACTGAAAGTATGCAACATGGGTACTCCTTGGATGACGAATCAAAATTTTCATCCAACAAGTGTTTCTGCTTGAAATTTGAGTAAACCTATAAGGGGATAAGTTGAAAAAAATAGTTTTTTCTTTTTTCCCTCTAAAATTTGATGATATAATCTAATATTATTTTGTTGTTTCCACTACTATTTTATAATTTCCTTAGTAGGCCCATTTTATACCTCAAAATTCCGCTTATGAACATGATGTCTCAAGTTGTGGAATGCACCACTTAAATAGTTATAAATGTGGCAAGTGTACTCATATTCTACCTTGAGGTAGTTTCTTGTAAGATCTATTATTTAGGCATAGATGTAGATGGTGGCACATGGAGTTATGGATGATAAGCTATGGAATTTAGCACTTAAATAGGTATGACGGTGGAAGTTGTACTTGTATGCTAGATTGGCGAAGGGAATGTGAAATATTAGGATGGGATACAATTGATTAACCATGTATGAGAAAAGTATCTCATAAAATGGACATATAGAGTGGCTAATTACACATGTATTCAGGTGGATGGTAACTTTATTATATGGGCATTAAAAATGTTGTTGGAACTAAATTAATCTTCCTTATTCAATTTTAAGATGGGGATTATTAGGGTAGTTTGGGTAAACTTGTCTCGGTCATAGAGCCAATTTATAGTTAGTGGTTTTCGAGCTCTAGGTTTTTGTAACCAATGGTTTTTCCTATTTTATGATAACATAATTTAGCTTATTTAAAATCATGAAGACTCCATTATAATTATCCTTTGGGACATGAATAGTAGATCTATTATTCATAATTAGTTTCCTTGCAGGGGTTTCAAGGTAAAATATGTTGTTGATGTGCTATTAATTTCCTATGTGTTATTATTGGTTTATTTTTATCTCATTCATACTAATAAGTGGTATTAGGTCCTAGGAATTCTGACCTGTAGAATGAAGTGACGGTTGTAAATTTCAGTACATTATATGTTGAGGTGGAAGATAACATAGAGAATCCTAATTAGGATTTTATTTTCTTACATGAATATTTTTCGTAAGGAAATAGAGGTCTACGATGGTGATATGAAACCAAATAAGTGAGATTTTGTGAGGAGAGCACCTTTTGCGAGTACATGTGCAAACATAAGAAAATGGTAACATAATTTATAGACAACAATAATAACAAAAAAAATTACTCTAGATATGAAATTAGTTAGAGGTATATGGGCATAGGACTATAAGATTTTGTTAGGCATGTATAACCTTACTAGTAAAGTCTTGGTGTAGGGTAAAGTATTGCATTAGACCTAGGTGATAGGGGAGGAGAACATGTATATTTCCTCAATCAAGTTAAATGGGGGATCTTAGGATAAACTTTACTTGGTGAAAGAGTCAAATTTTTCAAGTCAAGGGTAGTTTTGGTAACATTGGATTTGGTGGCATGGGGTATTAAATCCCATGGATTACATTCTATGAAGCCTTTAAAAGGCTTGAGGGATTCTCCCTCATACTATGCATGATTTTACCATATTGCA
The DNA here is from genome assembly GCA_031772625.1 of Pinus tabuliformis. Lineage (NCBI taxonomy): Eukaryota > Viridiplantae > Streptophyta > Pinopsida > Pinales > Pinaceae > Pinus > Pinus tabuliformis. The sequence goes on along the minus strand of CM062808.1, from coordinate 755,343,288 downwards.
CACTTGGCCAGACATGATGTTGGTAGGCTTGGGCCACTTTTATGTCTAAGGCATGGTAATATCAGATCTATTATTTTGATATCATTTTCCTATAATGGTTATCAATTTAAAATAGGGTTTCTATGTGATGTTAATTTTTAAATATTATATTATTTCTCTCTTGTTTATTTTTTATCATTTAAAAAACATTTTTAATCAATAATTTAATTTATATAATCTACAAATTATTATTATTATTGTTATTGTTATTGTTATTGTTATTGTTGTTGTTGTTGTTGTTGTTGAATTTTTTAACCATAATAGGAATATTATATTTCTAAAAATCTACATTATGGACACAACAACTATGACAAAAGTGGGGCTATTTAAGCTATTTACCTCACACACACAATTCCTTGGAATGCCCAATGGATTAAAAATTATGATTTCTTTGATATCTAAACCATTATTCCTAAATGCTAAAATATATCAAAATAATTTAAAATTTGTAAAAATTTACAAAAAATACTAACTATCACAACGTAGGATTACATCTTTGTTCCTTCTATAAAAACCGATACAAAAAAAAAATTAAAAAAATAAAAAAAATCTTAGTATATCGAAGAAGGTTGGATATTTTTGGGAGTTGGAGTTTATTTCTTTGTTACTTCATACCTCTTGTCAAAGGAGGGGAGGGAGATGAGTTTATCTTTACACTTTTTAAAAGGATGGAGAGGAAGAAGCATTATCATCTTCAACCTTTTTTTGCAGGTGCATTATCACCTTTATTTTTTTTCCTTTTTTGTAGGTGTGCCTTCTTTTCTTCTCTGAGAGTTCTAGTCTTTGGTTTTTTGGCCTCTTCCAATGACCTTTGAGATCCTAAATCATTATCCTTCTCTGCATGTGAATTTATAATATCTTGATTAGTGTGGTTACCTACCCTTTTATGTTGTTTTTCATGGATTCACTTTTCACCCTCTAATTTTCATTTGTAAATACATAAATCAAAGATTCATGATGGTTATCAGTATTTCTAGGGGAATCAAATATGATGCATGGTCATCAATCTATTTCTATTTTTGTACTTATATAAGACTATTTTAATTTACTTGAGTTGAGTTTGTTTGAGTCAGTTCCTTAATATTAGTGATGAGTATGTGTTAATAATGGTCTTTATTGTGAAATGGGCTCTAGAGATGTTGAAGGAAAAAATATGAAATTTATTACTTAAAATAAAATTGAGGGTCTAATAGCTAGTTGGAGATCCTATTAGTTTAGATCCAAAACAATCTAGTTTTGTAATTTGATGTCAAAATTATATTCGTAAGTGTGGGATAGATGGAATAAAAAAGAATATAGATCATCTCTTTGTATTTTGTTGAAATGTCAATTCGGTTTGAACTAAGTGAAATAAAGTATTTGAAAGGAAAGGGCATCATTGAACTTATGTTAAATGGAGAGCATCATTGTTTTTAAATCTCTACTTATGAATTGTTGAGCTAGCTAATGAATCTTTACTAGTTTAGTTTCATTGCAAATCTAATTGCTATTGTCTGAGGAAAATTGCTTCAATATGACTTTGTAGATGCATTTGAAGGATCTATATTTTGGAGGTCATTTATGAATTTAACTCTTGTCTTAACCTTTTAAAAAACAAGAGAATCCCAAAATAGTGCTCCAACAACATCAGGGATCATAAAATTATCAACAAAAAGATAAATTTACCCCGAAAATGATTAGTAATTGTTTGATCTCCTACTTGAATGGTGTGTTTGAATGGCCAACTAAAAGTTTAACGCTATCTTAATTTGTTTCCAAGTGTTCTACTACTTGGAGATTGTCCAGATCGGAGATAATCTATGGATATTGCCACATTTTCTTTTTTTAGAGATGGATACCTCTATGCCAAGTTTGGAAGTTTTCGATTTTAAGCAGAGCATTGTTAATTTGGTTGAAGGATTGTTGTGTTAAGAAGGACTAGAAGTTAGTTTCTCTACTGTTTTTAGTAAACCAACATAATTTCACTAGATATTTGCATCAATTTCAAAATGGTTATCTCTTTGGAAGAGGAAATTAAAACCTGAATTAATTAATTACAAGTTGTCCCTATATTTGATATATTCTGTCAAGGATGGAATTTAGAGTTGGAAGAGGTAGAGATCAAGAAGAGGTCAACTAGTTGTGAATGTAGAGTTGAGGGAAGAGGTGAGAACAGTTTGATGAAGGATGGAAGCCATGGAGGCTAGTAGGAATCATGATCATATAGCTGCTGCAAGTGAGGAGGAAGAAATTCTATAAGAAAAAGAGTAGATGATTATAGAAACCCTAAAGATCAAGCTTCTAAAGTTAGCTTTTGGTCCAGGTTCAGGGTCAAAGGAAGAAGTACCTAGATACAGTGGAATTTTGTATCCAGAAGAATTAGTGGATTGGATAAATTCTTTGAACACGCTTTTTAAATATGGAAATATACCAGATGACAAGTAAGTCAAATTTTTTGTTACAAATCTAAGAGGACACATTATTTTATGGTGGGATGGAGTGAAAGAAGAGAAGGTCTTGAAGAACAAAGGAAAGATCAAGAGTTGGAGTATCATGACTACTAAATTGAAAGGTAAACTCCCTCCCAAATACTATTGGTTAATTTTATTTAGGAAGATGAAAAATATTAAGCAAAAGGCGATGATTGTTAGGGAGTATATGGAAGAATTTTAGAAAGTGAAATTTATATTACGATACATAGAGAACACACCAAAGAGAGTTTCCAGGTATATCAATGGTTTGAGATGTGATATCTAGGATAAATTAAGTTTAATTACATTTAGGTCTATTGAGGAAGAATACAAGGTTGCACTAAAAACTGAAGAGAAGTTGATGAGGAAGTAGAGTCAAAGAAAAATATTAAGAAGTTCTAGAGTAAAAGAAAAACAATGGAAGGGATAAGTGAATAGTTCAAGCCAAGAACCATAGTCAAATATAACCGATGATTCTAGAGGAGGAAGACATTTTCCAAGAGGGAGAGGCAGAGGGAGGGATTAACAAGTAAAATGTCGGGCATGTGGTTAACTGATCCATATGTCATGGGATTGTCCTAAGAATGCTACAAGATGAATAGGGGCACGAGTACTAAAAATTGAAGTTGAACATCCAAAGACGGAAGAAGAAGAATGTGTTAATGTTCTAGAGGAAAGAGCAGACTTAATGGTGAACAGAGTGTTTTTGAAGACAAACAAGGATGTATCTGGACCTATTCAAAGCATAAATTTGTTCATAACTACATGTAAAGAAAAAGGTAATTGAAATTATTGATAATGGTAGTACTGAAAACTTGGTTTCTACATAAATGGTAGAAAAGATAAATTTGAAAAGGGTGCCACATACTACAACATAAAGTGTTTCATGGTTGCAGAAAGGTCATCAACCATTGATGAATGGACAATGCCAGTTGGATTTTCAGATTGGCGAGCATAAAGAACAGGTGCTTTGTGATATTATACAAAAGGATGTTTGTCATGTTTTATTAGGAATACCATTGAAATATGCGAGGAAGGTGGCCTATGATGGCATGAAAAACACCTATACCCTTGAGAAAGATAGTAAGAATTATGTATTATTTCCTATAAAAGTGGAAAAAACCAATGGAAAATTTGAATCAAGCATATTGTTTATGAGTGGAAAGGAAATGGTGACGAAAGACACAGATTATGTGAATTATGGACAAGAAGATAATACTGAGGTTATATTCATGGACTTGAAGGTAATTGATTCACCTTCAACAAATCAAAATATAATTGATTTCGAGATTGTGGCAACTAATGAAATGTTTAGTGGTTGGTTGTCAATTAAAAACAAGGATAAGCCAAGCATATCTATGGATGGTAGAATTTGTTATGAGTGAAGACGTTTTAATGAATGACCAATATGAAGGTGTGAAGGAGGTAAAAGTTGTTTTGGAAATTTGTGAGGAGATATAAAGAAAGGAACTTCCACCATAATAAAACCATTGAATAGATATATGCGAACATGAAGTGGAAGAAACTAAGAAAACTAATGCCTTGGAAACTATAGAAATTTATTTTCAAATTAATTTTGATTTATTGTTTCATGTGTGAGAAAAGTGATGCTTACTCTATAGGCTAAAACTTTTATAAAGAAATCCCTCAAAGGATTAATTGGAAGGAATGTCAAGTTTTCAAAAGTAGGTCAAAACACACTCACCTTGTTGAACAATGAATCCGAGGATATTTGAGGGTGTTAAAATATTCAACTTTGTTCAAGTTTCACTTTGGACTACTCATTTGGTGGAGATGATGATGGAATCAAGTTCCACTTTTTGAGAGGACCAAAATTGGCCTAAGGATCACCCTGTTTGGATAAGTAGAAGTTGTTTTTTGATTTTATGTACCCACTCATGTACATTGGGTCAGGTCGGCCTCACTGACATACACACTTAGACAGGCTATCCTCAACATCAAATGGACATTGTTGGACACCCCTAGAAGACTATAAATACAAGTGACCTAGAAGCTCATTTGGACGCCATCACATCAAGCAACTTCTTCTCTTCTATCTGATTTGGTTCAACACATTAGCGAAGGGAAAGGTCGTACAAGGGTCCAAAGTCATAGATTTGAAGTTCATACAAAAATTGGGGTTTCTATTCCATATTCACACACAACATGGGAAAATCTCTTTCATAGACACATGCATGCTAAGGTGAAGGGAGCATCTGGGAGCTATAGACGCCTGCATTCTAACCTGAAGGTAGCATCCAAGGGTTTGACTACAATTGACCATCATTAGAAGTTTTTTGAAGTTGTATGAAGTTTGAATCTAGTTGTACCTAATATATTCTGCCACTGTAAACTAGTTTCTAAAGCTGTTGGTTTATATTGTTGATGAAATTGTATTTGGCCCATTGTACTCTCTGCTAAACATTTTATGCCAATCTAATAAAAGAATAATTTGAAAGGGATTTCCCCTAGTGGTGTTTTTCGCTCATCTTTGACCTAATATGGTGTTTATTGTTGATGTGCTGATTGCATTCTTTGTAATTGCATTAATTCTTCTATATTCAATTACTGTTGATGAATGGAAAGACTAATTGTAATTGGAAATATTTCTAATTGATGTTTGGAATTGGGCTATAGTAATTGATACAACATAGAAAAATCTAAAAATTAACATGGTATCAGAGATAAGGTGAAGGACAAACCCAAAAGGAGACAATCCTTGAAGAAATCATCTTTGGAAATTTGAAAGAACCAATCTACTCAAAGTGAAGATGACTTCCTACTTTAGGAGTTATGAGAAGTTGGGTGGCTCATCCAATTTTGCTACATGGAAAGTAAGGTTGGAGATCATAAATGATAACAATGATGTTTTGGAGTTCATTCAAGAAAAGGTACCCGAGCCTCTAGAAAAAGCTACCACTGTAGTCAAGAAAAAGCAAAAGAAAGGTGAGTTGAAAGAAAAATAAATTATAGCTGATGGTTTACAAGATAATCTACTTGCATATGTTGGAAACTTGAGAGGGTCTAATGATATTTCTAATAAGGTAGTTGGCATGTATGAGGTCAACAATTTGAATGAAATCACCACCTTGAAAGATCAAATCAAAGAAACCAAGATGAATAAATGAGAGTCCATACAATCCTGCATGATGAGGACATTTTGTGTTAGATATCAATTCCAAAGAGTTGGAGAAGTTGTGCCTGACAGGGAACTGATGGTCGTGATTCTAAGAGGCCTCCCTCATATTTGGGAAACTTTCATCACTACTATAGAAAACAATAGTGTCCTCCCTTCATTTGATGAAATTGTTGGAAAAATCACTTAAGAAGAGTCAACGATGATAGAAAGAGGCAGGATTCAAAAGCACAAAGAAGGAGAAACCACTGCATACATCACTCATGACAAGAAGAAGAAGAAAGGGAAAGGAGGACCATCAAATTCAAGAAATAATCCACCTTGAAATATTGGTGGAAGAAAGTAATATGTGAACATTGAATGATACAATTGTCATAAGAAAGGACATTATGCTCGAGATTTCCCTAAGAAGAACAATGGACCATGTTGTACAATACTAGAAGAAAAAACAACAAGTTCAATGATCAAAGAAGGAAAGATGATCAAAGGTATGACCAAAATGGAAGAAATTAAAGAAGAAGAATAGATGCTCCAAGTGACCATGAAGAATATCGTCACCCACAAAAGAAGTCAAAATTCTCCAGGTTTGAAAGTAATGGTGCAAATCAATTTGAAGATATTCTTATTTCTACCCTTACGAGTTCATCTCCTCTGGATTCATGGGATAGTTGGTTGGTTAATAGTGGGGCCACTCATCATTTCTCTAGTTACAAGGAAGTTCTCTCTAATTTGGTAGAGAGGGAGTCAAATTTTAAAATCATTCTTGGAGATAACTCCAGTCATCTCGTTAAAGGTTTTCGATCCATCAAATTTCATTTCAATTATGGGGAATCTATTGTACTACATGATGTAATGTATGTTCCTGGGTTAAATAAGAATTTGGTATCAATATCCGCTTTGTATGACAAAGGGATGGGGGTTGCTTTCATCAAAGGAAAGGTTCTTACTTGGCTTGTTGGATCACTTATGAGAGATGCATTCACTTTGGTAACAAGATATGAAAGAATCTACAGGGTCACTTGAAGACCACTACTAGCATTGGTTCATAATACAAATAATCTAAGTGAATTATGGCACAAAAGGTTGCTTCATCCTCATTATGATGCTCTTCCAAAATTGGATAACTTGGTCTCATGGATTCCAAAGGCTCAAACTCAACATGATGGAGTATGTTTGGGATGTTCTAGTGTAAAAATGATAAGGAGACCATTCCCCTCTATTGAAAACAAGACTACTGACATACTCCATCTCATTCATTGTGACATATGTGGTCCAGTTCTCGTGCACTCTATTGGAGGAAATCTATACTACATCACATTCATTGATGACTATTCAAGGAATACATGGATATATTATTTGAATCGTAAGGATGAAGCCTTCAAAAAATTGAAGGACTTCAAAGCGTTGGTTGAAAATAAAGCAGGGAAGAAGATCAAAATATTCAAGTCTGATAATGGTGAAGAATACATGGCAATTGAACTCATTGACTTTTTCAAAAAGGATAGTGTGAAGAAGGAAAAAATTGTGCCATATACTCCCAAACAAATTGGTCTAGCTGAAAGGAAGAATAGGTCTTTAGTAGAAGCCACTCAAACAATGGTCCATAGTAAAAAGTTGCCTAAATGTATTTGGGTCGAAGCTTCATAAGCTGTTGTATATGTTCAAAATACGGTGCCTCATCAATCTTTGGAAAACAAAACGCCCAAAGAAGTATTTACAAATGTTAATCCCAACATTAGTCATCTCCGAATATTTGGATGTCCTGTATATTTCCATGTGCTGAAGGACAAAATGAACAAAATGGGAGCTACAGGAAGAAAATTTACGTTTGTTGGGTATTGTGAAAATTTTAAAGGATTTAGAATGTATATTCCTTGTCAAAGGAAGGTTTAAACTCGCAAGGATGTTACATTCTATGAAGATTTTGCCCTTGGAAAAGCGAGGGACCTTCCCCCTCCTCCTCCTCCCGAGACAAATGATTATATGGATATCTTGGATGGTCCATCCATGAATGAATCTGAGACTGATATTGTTGATGATCCCATGGAGCCCATGGATCCCTTAGATCCTCCTCCTATTAATCCTCACACTAGGAAGAGACCACTTTGGCTCCGTGACTCACTACATGATGCTGAGAGACATGTGCCCATCTGAAGATCGTTTAGAGAAAGGAAGAAGCCCTGCAGTCACTGAGGATATGTTGCAGGCATGAGCACTATGATTCAAGCTGAACCTTCCAACACTTGAAGAAGTCGTAAAAGCACAAGTTTATGAATATTCTATGGCCGAAGATATGAATCTATTATGAATAATTACATATTGGATGTTGTGTCAAGACTGAAGGGGAAATATGTGGTAACTTCGAAGTGCATATTCAAGATCAAGCATGGAGTTGAGTGTAGCATTGAAAAATACAAGGCGAGGTTCGTGGCTTGAGGATTATCCCAGAAAGAGAGAGAGGATTATAATGATATAATTGGACCTGTGGCTCGATATACAACCATTCATTCTATAGTTTCCCTTGTTGCAATTCAAGGATGGACCCTTCATTCGATGGACGTAAAGACAACATTTCTCCATGGCATGCTACAAGAAGAAGTATACGTTGAGAACCCATAGGGATTTAAAGTAGAGGATCGAAAGACACACATTTGTAGATTGAAGAAGGATTTGTATGGTTTGAAGCAAGCCCCAAGAGCATGGTACACCCACATAGATAGTTATTTGGAAAAGTTTGGATTCACAAGAATAAATTTACATCCCAACCTCTACTTCAAGGTAGTCCAAGGTATGTCGTTGATTTTGGTTTCATATGTTGAGGATATATTCTTGACAAGGAGCAAGCCTCTGATGATTGAGTGTAAGATGGATCTATCCTCTAAATTCGAGATGAAGGACCTTGGCCTCATGCACTATTTTCTAGTCCTTGAGGTGTGGGAAAGACCCAATGAGATTTTCCTTTCACAAGGAAAATATGTTGTGAAGTTATTGGAAATATTTGGAATGATAGAATGAAAGTACCTACCCACATTGATGGATATGAACTTCAAGGAGATACATGGAGAATCTATAGAACCTTATTTGGTGAATCCATTCAAGTATAGACAATTGATTGAGGCTTTTATGTTCCTTGTGAACATCCGTCCGGACATACGTTATGCAATGAAAACATTAATTCAATTCATGATCGAGCCTCTCCATGCACATGGATTTTTGACAAACACACTTTTAGACATTTGCAAGGTGCAATTACACTATTCTAAGAAAATTTTCCGGAGATGTTCGACTTCATGGATACACCAATGTAGACTAGGCATGAAATGGTATCGATAGGAAGAATATGTCGCGATGTTGTTCTAGTCTTGGATTTGACATAATATCTTGGATGAGAAGGAAGAAAAGGTACTTAGCATTGAGTACCACCAAGGTAGAGTTTATTTCCACTACCATGGCTAGTTGTGAAGCAATTTGGTTGAGGAAGTTCTTTGGAGAGCTATTTGAGAAGGTCATAGACACTACATTGATATATTGCGACAATAAGAGTGGGATTTGTATCGAAGAGAATCTTGTGTTTCATGAATTGTCCAAACACATAGAGATCCGATATCACTTCATTTGAGACATGGTATAAAGAGGAGTCGTTTGACTCCATCACATATCGATAGATGAGAAAATTGCAGATATTGTCACCAAGGCTTTGCTGAAAGGGAATTTCTTGGTCTGAAGAGATCAGCTTGGACTAATGGATGTGACCCCTCCTGATAAGGGGCACCACTGATCGAGGACACTGAGCCAACTCTTCCACCCTATCTAACCTCCTAGGGTGAGGAATTGACATGGAGGGCTCCTAGGTTTGAGGGAACTCTGGAAAGTAGGGTATTACCCCTATGTGTTACACATAGGGTTGGATAAGTATCTCACCCTATCTTGGTCTTTGCAGAGTATTCCCCAGTTTGAATCATACCTACAAGATGGGCTTGTTATGATTTTACCTCTCCATTTGGCCAACAGGTGAGGAGGCTTGGGGGTATGATATTCTTACCTTTGGTAATTCGGGTATCTCACCCAAGTTAGTATTATGATGTAGGTGTTATACAACATAACCCTTAAGGGTTATTGCTAGGAAGTTCAGTATGAAATATGATGGGTTGAGTAGTAGCTCCCCTACATAACCTATTTCTTGATATGTGGTCAAAGTAGTAGCTCCCCACTTGATATTTCCTGGTAGTATCCCAGTAATATATATTTTTGGATAGTAGCCTGCTCACAAATATTCTGTGATCCAAGTCTGGGTGTGACAAAGGACCCTTCCAAGACCTTTTAATTTTGTGATGTGTTAAATTTCATCTTTAAAAGAACATTAATGAATACATTTGCATGTTATAAAGAAGAGGAAGAAGACAATCATCAACACAAGAAAACATAAGTGTTGATAACAGAGTTCGTCCAGGAGGGACTATGTCTTCAGGCCCCGGTGTCAAGATGGTGTAGGCCGCTGCATTAAGTGATGTCAATAGTGATGATGTACATAAGTGGTGATGTTGCTACCATACAAGGAAAATTCCCTCACGCAGGAGTGGCTCCAAGAGATGTTCTGCTATAGGAACTCTCAGTCAAAAGGACTCCTATCAGTATGACACAAACTCATGCATGGTGAGCATCCTGCGGACATGGCATAAAAGAGATCTCAAAGCAAACATGCATGATGAAAAAATGAGTATCCCATCAACATAAAACAAAGCGATCTCAAAACATAACATGACGAATCATGACAAAAAGTACATCACATAGATGATTCCGCATCACATTAAGTAGGAATCATGAAAACAAGTAAGAAATAGGATCCCACATCAAACATCAAGCAAGGACCTGTGCAACACAATGTGTTAGCACCTAAATTTTCCTTAGGCTGAGGGAAGGAAAAAATTAGGGTAACCACAAACCATGCTCAGTCTGGTAGCTAGCCCTACCAGAGTAGGAGAGGGCTCTCTCCGAGTCACACTCAGCAAATGGATAGACAAAATGGTCTGAGATGACTTGCAATGCGATATCTACCTTAGGCTAGTAAGTGAAAAAGGATTTTGGAAAAGATTTTCGAAGTGACTAAACTTCTGAGATGTATATGGGACTGGCGCTTAGCAAAGAACAGAGAATTGAGGATGAAGGCATAGATTATTCTGTGAGGCAAGGTAGGCGGGAAGCGCAACAATTTTAACTTAAGGTGATGCGGAATGGAAAGATTGCCAAAGATAGTGAAAAGGGCATGGTCGCATGAATCCTTTTCAATAGAAGAATAACACTGCACATGAAATTTTCCCACAGGCAGAGCAATATAAATTGAATTCTACCTAATCTCACTTAGAAAATTTCACTGAAATGAAGCATGAAATGAAATATGAAACATAACAAGATACATATGGAACATAAGAACAAATTTTCTACACTCACGACCACAAGAATCTCATGAAACAAAGCCACTGCCTTTCATTAATCCTCTGTCAAAAATACACAGTGTAGAAACAGAGTTTCTTTCCCACAGTCTCCCAGAAGTTACAAGCCAGCCAACCCTTTGCAAATATCTTGCTTACAATATATAGAAAGCGTAGAGAAGAGATGGAACACCCAGGGTTGGGAAGTTACTCAAATCATTTCAAAAAGGAGATGGAGAGCCAACCATCAGCTATAGGAGCAACGCTCTCAAGCATGACATTTGGCTGTGGTGACCCTTTGCATTCTTTTGCTACTTGGATAGATGCCCACCTGGAGAGAAAATTCCTTAAAATGTGCCCTTGGTGCCAAAAAACTGAAGAGTAAATGATCGGGCCCACTTGGAGAAGTCGCAACCCGAAATTTCGCGAAACGAGAGCAATTTGGCAGTTTTTTCCCCTATGTGCCGCGGCAAATTCCCTGTGCGTCACGCCACTTTGGAGCCCATTTTGAGGCACTTGCAGGTGTCTAAAATTTTCCCAAGTGGGCTTGTTGGAAATCCTGTCCTGTCTACTTTCCAACCCAACTAGAATTTCTGAATTTGAAGCTCATTTGCCCCTCCAAAAATTCATTCTCCCAAGACTGCTTTCTGTGTGTCCAAAAAGTGGTAGAGAGGCCATTTTCGGGTGTTTTTTGACCTTCAGGAGACCCAAAACTTGTCAAAATTTCTTGCCTGGACACTAGTAGACATATTTTTCGATGCTGAATCTGAATATGCAAGCCATTCCTCGATCAGAGTGCTATATTTTTAGCGTCACGCTAGTGGCGCGGCGCACAGGGAGGAATTTCCTGTTTTGTGCCCAAAAATTTTGCCTGTGACCAAAATTTGCCCAAATTTTTTGGAATTTGGGCTGGAGGTTCCCTATGAAGTGCTTTGCTGGGCCAAGGAAGCCTCAACCAAGATTCAAAGCCAATCTTGCTCCTTTGCCTCCTTTGCCTCTTTTGTTGCTTTGCTCAATTTTGCCTTTAGGCTCCTGATTCTCGCCTTGGAACTCATGTTGTGTGCCTGGTAGTGATGAGTCACGCACCTCAGCATGTCTTTCTCCCTGTTTTCTTTGCCCAACCGCTGATCCAAGTGCATGTTGATCCTCTCAAGGTAGGACTCCCGATCTTTATTGATTTCCTGCTCCAAAGAGGTGAGCGGAACCCTTCTTCTTTGAGCAACTTGGCGCTACTCCCGGATTGTTATAGACATTTTTGTGCCCTACAACCCCAAGAATGAAATGTCCATAAACCAAGGGCTCCTAAGTCCCTAAAATTGTTTTCTAACCCCTAAAGGAACAAGGTCAACAGATTACAGCTTCTCCCAGAAGTTCTCCATGAAAAACTACTCAGAATTGGTCAAAACAAGATCATTGCAGCTGCTCCACTGGCTAAGTGCGTTGCATTTCACCTAAATACACTGTGAGGGTGCGTTGCATTTCAAAATTACCTTTTGTGGGGTGTGATGGGTGAGAAATGACAAATGGCAGTGTCATTCCGCGAGGTGGAGAGGCAATGGAAGCTTCCAGAATCTTCTCCTATGACACTTGCCTCACTGAATTCGACCAAGGATGAGTAAGAGGCCCTCAGTCTCCAAGTGGAAGCAAGAACTATCAGAGAGAAGACACTAATCAAATCACAAGCTGACTCATCCCCCTTACAGATACCTATATATGGATCCCTCATCCCAGAGATCCAGAGGCTGGAATTTTGCATATTGTAAGGAATTGTTGTTGGTTTCTAGAGACAAACATCAGATTGTTGGGTGATATAAGCTTTGTTTGAGGCGAAGAGGGGCTTCTTTGCTGGGAGGTTGATGCTAGGTCAGAACAATCGGTTATAACTCCTCCTGGATCTTTTCTTGTTTTATCAATAAAAGCTATTTGAGTTTTCCTCCATGCTTTTGTATCATTGATTCTTGTTATATTCGTATGGTCAATTTACATCTGATCCTAGATTGTTTATGATTATAGATCCATGTCTTTGTATAGTGATATGCTTCTGTGATCTTACAGGTACTTTGTGAAGCTGGGCGTGCAAGGGAGCAGGTAGCTGGGGACTATCAAAGAAGAGAGGGATCGAATCAAAGGATTAGCGCAAGACAGAGGTTGGTCTTTCTATTCCTCTCTATCTATAATTCATAAAGGAAATACAAAAGTAGCTTTTCTCTGTTTTTTTCTAAGGCAGCTATCACACCTTAGTGGGATAGAGCAGTTCTATATAGACACTTTTCCCTGTAACAAAATGGCGACTCCACAGGGGAGCTAATTAGTTTGTTTGTTTATCATTCTTTGTTGTCTATTTGATAAACTTACAAGTAGCATTCGAACTGCATTTGCCATAACAAATGCAAAGTAGATAGCTGCTACTTCAATCCATCTACTAGATCTGTTTATGATTTAAACAACTGATTCACAAGCTATCTGATTGCCCTTGTGATAGCTCTTAGATCCTCCTTAGATCTACCCCTGATTGTTGCATTACTGATTGCTTTTTACTCGGCCAAAAACCAAAACTGAACTGCAAAATGTGACCCGGAGACCGAACAGAGTCTCGTTTCTGGCCCAGTGCAGGGACTGTTCAGAGATTATGAATTTCAGCGCACTTCCCGAGTGGGCAACCTGCGTTGCATTTCAGATTCTCTGTGTTACAGGTGCGCTGATCAGACTAGCTGCAGTTGTGGTTTCTGTGGATCATTCTTTCCAGTTCTATTCCTGAATTTTGCTGCCTGTGATCAGTATATGTCTGTTTGAAACCCCTTTTCCTTGCTGTTATTCCACCTCCTTTGTAAAAAAGAGTTGGAGATGTTTTTGTGTGTTTGTTGAGTCGTTTACAGTTCTCCTTTGCAAAAGTAACATAATCGTACTGTCGCCCTTTGATTTGAAACTGTCGCAAGTGTCGATTTCAATCGTAGGAAAGATTTTGATTGCTATTGATGGTCGATTATCCTGTTACTCTTGCTTTTGGTCTGAATTTGTAATTTTCTAGTGTCAAGAATGAGTATTCATTTCAAAATCGTAAGGTGTTGTGATCATCTCCATTTTTTATTTCGAAAAGAAACTTGCTTATATTTGTCACTTGAAAAGAAATTCAGATTTGTGCATCAACTTTCTTTTTAGCATCCATATACTAAGAAAGTTGAGAAACAAATACATGCATGTGCATTTGCATATAGACAGTCTGATTGGCTTGATTTAGGAAAGTGCATTTAGAGTGTTCTCTTTGCTCTTTGTGAAAAGATTCTGTCTTTATTTTCCCTAGTAGCTAGGATTTTCATTGCATAAAAAAGATAAAAAGTTTGTTTATCATCTTAGACTGCATTTTAGGAATTACATATACATCTCGTGGTGAACCCGAAAGGCAAACTTCATAAACAAGATCAACTTAAAATAAATTCAATGAATCTAACAATGCTTTGGAACTTAACGCACAACATTTAGAAGTCTAGGCTAGAGACGTATTCCGGTGTCGTAAAACCTGGTAACTGTTTTTCTCACTGATGGTTGGGTGATTCCTCCACTTTGAGATGATAAGTGCCAGTACGGACTTATGCTCCCACGTACCGTCGAGTATATTTTGGGAGACCCCTATAGGCTTAAATCCTTTATCCATAGGAAGTTGTGTCTGCCGCCCTATCGATCGCAATGCACTAAACACAACATTCGGGAAGATTGACTGCCGTACCTTAAAAAATATTCTGCAGTTTTGCGATTGGTTTGGTACTCCCTCTACCTAGATTTCCATAGCAGTCCCTTTCGTTCCTTTTCAGACTCCTTAACGGAAAAGGTCCATTTGAGCACTTGTCACTTCAGGCTCATTAAAAATCGAAGGTGACTAGAGTCATCTTTTGTTTTCTCTCGACTCTTAAAAACTGAAAAAACAAGTTGTGTCAAAGCGTCTAAAATTTATTTTAAACGGAATATTCATTACCCCTTTCCTACGTTGATCTTGGGTTGAGAAAATGGAATCCACCAACCAAGGAATTCCCCTTGGAGGAAATCCTAGTCCCTTCTCCTCTCGGGGAGATGTTGGTGCACCCCATATGGCCACATTGTCGCTTCCAGGACTGACAATTGGTTTGCCTGTATGGCTCTTCTCAACCTCTGTCGTTCAGAACACCACAATTCCTGAACAGTCGAATCAGCAATTAGACGAATCCAGAGTTACCCACCAACCTTCTACTTCCTCTAATTCTTCTTCTCCTCCTTCCTCTTCGCTTGATGGGGCTGGTAAAGCCAAAAGTCAAGTACCTAAGGAGAAGAAGGAAAAGAAGAAGAAAGAGAAGAAGAAGAAGGAGCCAAAAGAAAATGGGGGAAAACAAGTGCCCTCTAGTGAAAATCCACACACTGCACCGACCAGGCCTAAATCACCATGTGTCATTTGCAAAGGAGACCACTATCACAAAGATTGTCCTTGCATCCCTCGGATCTTAAGGGACCGGTCTCCTCGTTTGCACAACCCGGTGTCGTCAACCTCTAATGATCATGTTGAAAGCACACTGTCAACTAGTGAAAGTGAAGCCCCAGGACAAAAAGGAAAATATAGATTTCCTTGTAAACTGTGCGAAGGCGATCATGCCGTCCACCGTTGTCCCTTCTTAGATGAAGCTAAAAGAGTTTTGGACGATCGTTCGGTTTCACCGTTACGATTTCCTCCTAGATATAAAAAACTCTTGCCGAGTCCATCACTAGTTGAAAATCCGGCTGGCCCGCTCAGGTGGTCGGCCGAAGCACCTATCATTGAAGATAAACCATCTGAATCCATACCAGATGAAAGTCAAAAGGTCGAGGCAGCAGTTGACCCGGTCTTGCCTTCAGAGGTCCCATCTTCAGATGATACAATCACTGAAGAGAACAAGGATGATACCGTCCAAATTATTTTCATAAGCACAGACTCCAAAGAACATAGGGGCAATTTACCTGTTCCTTTACCGCAGGAAGGAAGTTCGTCAGAGTCGTACCCGGCCGTCTATTCGGTCCCACCTCCAAGCAACCTAGTTGTCTCCTTCGACTGGAATCAACTACGCAGACCCCGTTTACCAGCTAGTATACCATTCTGGATTATTGTTCAAATATATAGAATGGTTATGGATGGTACCATCATAGATGAGGGGGCTTCTGTGAGTATCCTTTCCTCGACTGCTTGGAAAGCGTTGGGTTCGCCATTGCTTTTGCCTGAAATGAGAAATCTAACAGGTTTTGATAAAGGAACCAATCGACCGTTAGGAATCCTTCCCAATGTGCCCATAACATTGAGAGAGAAAACCGTTCACATGAACATAATGGTAGTTCAAGGACCCCTGGATTACAATCTACTCCTTGGACGAGACTATATTTATTGCATGAGAGCCATTGTCTCATCACTCTTTAGAGTGATGTGTTTTCTGCACGAAGGAAGAGTGGTCAAGCTCGTAGACCAGCTTTCATTTCCCGGATCACGCATAGCAAATAGTCATATACCATCCCTGAATGGTCTTTTCACATAAGAAATGTCTCAATCTCCAGTCCGTCCACCCGATGAGTGCGAGTGATTCGGGGGGACATGACTGAAACCCAGGGGGCATGCACCCTGGCCTGCTTCGGCAGGAAAACTTCGGGTATAGGGTAGGTTTCCGTGAGAGAATATGACCTCCGTACTGCCGTCCATGATTGGAAGAGGGAGTTGGACTAGAATAAGATCTTCTTGTCAAAGTTATGTTGGTTGGCGGGCATCGCCGCTCACCTTTGTTTATTTCGTTAGACATCGCCAGAGAAGTGTTTTGTTTACAAGCTAAATAGAGCAATCTCTGGGTAGCTTGAAGAGGTATACTTTCTTGATAAAACAAATGTTTTGTCAGCTCGAATAAAAGGTGACCTTGAAACTCTATTTTATACCTGGGGGCATGCAAAACTTTTGGAGTGCAAGCGAAGAGCGACTATTTATTTTTTAAATTTTTAGGACCTCTAACCCTTTAAACTCGTAGGATTGGTCGTTTCCTAAATTGCATAAAGAAAGGATGTGAGGCAAAACTCTAAAAGTTGCAGTTTTATATGAGACATTCTTATCACAAGACTGGATTGATCAAGCAGTGTTACCGCAAGGTTCAAGCTCGTTAAAAAATAAACCCGCATCGAGCAGTTTTAGCACGTAGTTCAAGCTCGTTAAAAAATAAACATAAGACATGAGCAAATGTTTCCACCCACGTTTAAGCTCGTTAAAAAATGAACTATTCCCCGGTAAATAACCATCGTGAATGTAGTACTTCAGCCATTAAAGCCTTGGTCGTGTTTGCACCGTCACCTCCACTTTTTCATTGGCCGATCATTCACCTCCATTTGATTGTTTACCCATTTTTAGGAACAGCTGCGAAGAGTGATTTCACTAGCCATCCTTGTGACACTGCCGTGATTGGAAAATTCCAAACCTTACCTAGAATTAGCTGCTACCCGTTTTATCACTCATTCCTCAAAAAACGAGTCTCCTTTAAGCTCTTTTCAACTGACTCGTAAAATATGAAAAGATTGCCGAGCCATTGGCCTCTCCAGCTCGTTAAAGGGACATGAAGTTCTATCCCTCCTCTAGATTTTAATCTTTTTGGACCTGAGGGATTATTACACAAAAAGATCGAGCGCTTGTTTTGTTCAGCTCGTTAAAAGTATCGAAAATCCATCCCTTCTGTATTGTTTTATACTTTTTCGGACTTAAGGGATTAGATGATGAAAAATGAATTTTTGGAGTTACCTTTACGTTCCTTTTCAGACTCTCTAAAATTGAAAAGGACCGAGTTATCTTTTTCGTTAAACTCGTTAAAAAGATTAATAGCGACAAACTTGTCTATAGACGAGAATGAGTTTCACTATCGCTAGGCTCGTTAAAACATGGCGATGGGTTTGCCCGAAGGGAAAATTATAGAACAAGCATATGTTATCCTCCTCAATCTTGACAAAAATAAAGAGGTACTGGTCAGCAATGACTGGTGAAAAATTGGGAAGAAAACTCAAAGAAACTTTGTTGGTAGCAAGTCGCTCTTGAACATGACACTTTCGCTCCATGTCCGAGTCGGGTTGGGTTGTTTCATTCACTGGTCACATCACCATGGTCACGCCATACAATCCACATTTGGGGTTAATTCTACCAATCCATCACATCAGTGTCGCCAATATGTTCAAGAGAAGTCATTCAGAGAATTCACCTGTGTCTCACCCACTACCATACATTATACTCCATTCTTTCATGACCGCCACCCTGAACCTTATATCACCAGATCGTTTTCACCTCCATTAAAATCATTTACTCCGTTCCGTGTCATTGATGTGGGATTCATTAAGGCCCTCCTGTGATGGATCACTTCTTGTCGACATCAGCTCATTATCCAAGAAGTTGATCTAGGAACACCCCATTCAGTACTTTGAAGCTTGCATGCCTTAATGGAAAGTTTCTCACTTCCGGCGACAGGTTTACATCAATGGCCTTCGACCGAAAGATTTTGCGTGGTGTTCAACGCCAAGTCCTTTATTCACACCATGTGAATTGTACTGCAGTACCTTGAAGGTCATTATCATTATCGGTGATTCCTCTCGCGCTTGTTAACAGTTTACATCATTGGCTGGTAATCAAGCGATGTCTTTCCATGTTCGACTTCAGAACATTTCTCACATGGATCGACTTGTACTTTGAGTGAAGATCGAACGAGATTGAAGACCCCAGATCTAGTTTCATCCATCCAGCTGCGATATATATTCACAGAAATAAAGACATTAAATGTACATCATTGCCGTATAGATAATCATCCACTCAAAAGGATGATGGCTCTATCAGAATCATCAGTCTACACTCAGACGATTGTCTGTCCTATGTACATGAAAATGAATTTATAAAGCTGGGCATGGGAATGCCCGCCTCAGCTAGATCATGAAAATACTATGATGATAATGTATTGTATTGTATCTTATTACAGGTCTCCTCCCAGCATTGAAAGAACTTCGGATCCTCATAATAAAGCATTTCACCTAACACCAAAAGGTTAACGGCCTCATACTTTAGGGGGCAAATGTTATAGACATTTTTGTGCCCTACAACCCCAAGCATGAAATGTCCATAAACCAAGGGCTCCTAAGTCCCTAAAAGTGTTGTTCTAACCCCTAAAGGAACAAGGTCAAAAGATTACAGCTTCTCCCAAAAGTTCTCCATGAAAAACTACTCAGAATTGGTCAAAACAGGATCATTGCAGTTGCTCCACTGGCTAAGTGCGTTGCATCTCACCGAAATACACTGTGAAGGTGCGTTTCATTTCAAAAGTCCCTTCTGTGGGGTGCGATGGGCGAGAAATGACAAATGGAAGTGTCATTCCGCGAGGTGGAGAGGCAATGGAAGCTTCCAGAATCTTCTCCTGTGACACTTGCCTCACTGAATTCGACCAAGGATGAGTAAGAGGCCCTCAGTTTCCAAGTGGAAGCAAGAAATATCAGAGAGAAGAAACTAATCAAATCACAAGCTGACTCATCCCCCCTACAGATATCTATATATGGATCCCTCATCCCAGAGATCCAGAGGCTGGAATTTTGCATATTGTAAGGAATTGTTGTTGGTTTCTAGAGACAAACATCATATTGTTGCGTGATTTAAGCTTTGTTTGAGGTGAAGAGGGGCTTCTTTGCTGGGAGGTTGATGATGGGTCAGAACAACCAGTTGTAACTCCTCCTGGATCTTTTCTTGTTTTATCAATAAAAGCTATTTGAGTTTTCCTCCATGCTTTTGTATCATTGGATACTTGTTACATTCGTATGGTCAATTTACATCTGATACTAGATTGTTTATGATTATAGATCCATGTCTTTGTATAGTGCTATGCTTCTGTGATCTTACAGGTACTTTGTGAAGCTAGGCGTGCAAGGGAGCAGGTAGCTGGGGACTATCAAAGAAGAGAGGGATCGAATCAAAGGATTAGTGCAAGACAGAGGTTGGTCTTTCTATTCCTCTCTATCTATAATTCATAAAGGAAATACAAAAGTAGCTTTTCTTTGTTTGTTTCTAAGGCAGCTGTCACACCTTAGTGGGATAGAGCAGTTCTATATAGACACTTTTCCATGTAACATGGATGTTCTGTAGCTCCATGATCGTCTATTGGTCCTCAAGCTGTTTGTTTCTCTGCTCCAAGTAGTTCATGTTCCACTTGGCCCTTTCTAGATCAATGGTCAAGTCTTCAATCTCTGATTGATGCTCTTTGATGATCTCTATAAGCTCCTCATTGGTGGGTTCTGCATCTGGCTCATCATCCTGGAGGAGAACAAACTCAGTCTCTTGCTCACCTGATGGCACACCTGAGGACCCCTCCTCATTCTTGGGCTTCTTGCCCTTGTCCTGTACCTATGTCGTCAATGTGGGAAGCGACGCCCCTTCCACCCCGGGTGGAGATAACACTCACTTTTCTGCTACAAACAAAGGTCTAGTGCCTTTTGGATAACCTCTCTGATATGTGATGAAAACAGGCATGGTGGCAGTGTCATGACTCTCAAACTGATGTGAAGGACTCTCCACCTCATGCTCAAACTGATGTGAAGGAATTCCCAGCTCATGCTCAGCCTGATGTGAAGGACCTCCCACCTCATGTTCTGCCTCTGATGTCACCGATGGAGCGCTGAAGAAATCACGGGAGATGAAGTCCTCCCAAGCAATACCCTATAATCCCAACTGATGGTCCACCAAAATCCGGATGAGAGAAAAATTATAGACACTGTTTAGCTGCTGTCGTGGGGTCTTGCGCTGCATGAATTTCTTCATCTTCTCAATGTTGTTGCAGATGAAAAATGGGAGGCTCATCACCTTCACCCTGGTGGAGTGCATGAGTAGGCGGATTTGGTAGGCATAAAGGCGAGAAAACCTCCCCTCACAACTGAAATATTTCATGATCAATCTCATAAGTGGGGCATACTCATCCCTCAAAAATCTGAATGGCAAAACCCTGGTGAGTTGGCTCAAGCAGCTGTTCTTGATGTAAGGCTCATAGTGATGTCTCTCCACCTTCTTTTTCTTATGCCACTACTCCCCAACGTTAGGTATCCCTGTTGCCACTGATATAGCCTCCGGTGTCAAGGTGAAAGTGACCCCAGCCAGGACAGATTGGCCTCCCTGTAGATGAAGTGCAAAAAGGCAGGCCAACTCATGATGTACTCTGACATTTGCCACCCTTTGGAAAAATTCATAACATGCCAAGTGCTGGAAACAAGACATGGCAAGTGGGCATGCCTGTAGCTCTGTGAGGGTGTTGGGCTCGTCTCTGAGATGTCTACCACTACGTTGATGTCTCTTATGGGCCCTCTCTACTGAAGATGTGTCACTGTGTGTATCCCCCTCATAATTTGATGAATTTTCTGATGCCATCACTGCTGCTTGTACCCTGAGTTTAATGTTGCCCTTTGGATTCAAAGACACTGATGAATGCTCTGAAAATCTGTTACCAAGGGGACAATAAAATAGGGGAGTGTTAGGAGGGGAATGATAAAAAGGGGAATAGGGGTTTAAAGGGGAAATTTATCAGGGATTTGGGAGTGTTTGGGGTGTGTTTTTGATGGGGTAGGGTTAAGGAAATTTTGAGCTATATGAGTAAAGGGGACAAAGGGAGATGATTGCAATGTAGCTAGGGTAACTATCATGGGAAAATGCTCCAGGGAAATCAGCTGATCAAGGTAGGGTAGGAGCTTATTTAGCAATTGTGTTACTGTACCAAAAACCCTAGCTTTTCGTCCTCCTTTGTGTCATTTTTGTGTTTTCTTAATAAAAATTTGTTTTTGATCTCATGGTCACCAACATCATATTTTTCTTTGAGTTTAAGGATCAATAATGAAGGTCTCTAGGGCCACTTTTGCAATGATGAGAGCCAAATTCGAAAAATTTGGGCGATTTAGTGGCTTTTTTAGGCTCACAGGCCTGTGTGCTGCGCACTTTGCCCAGTGTGCCGCGCGTCAGGTATGCGCCGCGCCAGTGTAATGTTAACACTGTGGCCGGGCTCCTAGCGCACTGCGTGCCCTGAGTGCACCGCGCCACATTGTGTGTGCGTCACGCGAGGTCAAACGACACGATTTTTGTTTGAAAAATAGGGGAGGGAGTTCTAGGGGGATTTTTCGGGGTTTGCTTGGGAGACAAGGAGAAATGGAGGTGAAAATGATGAGGAGTGAGGGGACCATGGGAGGAAAGTGACCTTGGTGCTAATCATTACAATCTGGCAACCCCATCAACCGTTTTTCTTGTTGCTTTTTCCATGGAAGGCCATTGTGCTTTTGGATACCTTTCAAACATCTTACAAACAGCTAAACATTGACCAAATTGATGGAGAAGAGGTGTCATAAGGCCTACCTCGTGATTTGATAGCTTTCACAAGGATTTGAAACGGTTTGGCCCTATTTTTATGCCCCTGGCTGTGTGCGTCACGCGCCAAGCCCAGTGCGCTGTGCACCCTGAGTGCGTCGTGCCCCTGTGGATTTTGCACTGCAGAATGGCTGCCAATGCATCGCGCCCTCCGTGTGCATCGCGCACCCTGGTGTGTGCCCCGCGCCACCTAGAAGTCTGCTCTCCTTGTTCGAATTCGTCCTCCTTAGCTCTCCTTTCTTCAACAATGCCTCTCAAGCTTTTCCTTATCACAATGACTTATTTTTGGGTCAAAACACATATATATATATATATATATGCTTTGAGAGAGTTGGGTTCAATTTTTACCTCTTTGAAAACCCATTTTCTAATGTTTGAGTTTTGCACTTTTCATTGACTTTTAAAACACTCTGTTTTTCCTTTTTCTTTGAAATTTTGGCTCTCATGATAAAATTTTCGGTGTTTCTTTGCGGGGACTGTGTGACTGGGCCTCTAGCTTTGAAATCCATGACTGCATTTGAAAATGTCAACTGTCGATTTTTTGGAAAATTTTGTCATAGTTGACCTTGTTTGACTTTTCTTGAAAACAGAGTTTTGAAGAAGAGTCGATGTCTCTTGCAGTGATGATGAAGCTTTCTGCACTGTAGGTGTATAAGATCTCCCTCTGGCCTGCATGACTTTATTCTGGACATGTTTTTCAAAAACCACATTGACGATTTCTTAGACCCAGCAATAAAAATGACTTTGACCTGTAATATCACCAGACCTTGGCTATCATGAATTTCAGTGATTGTGGATCAAGACCTGAACCAGCAGGGGCCAGACATGAGGGAAAATGAGTAGCATAACTTTCTCTGTCAGATCATGACATGTCCCTAGTGAAATGCAGCTGAGTGGATGGAGCGGGACACCTAAAATTGAAATGCACAAAGAGCTTTGATCTCTGACGGAGGGCTGACCAGACCGACTCTAACATTGGCTCCAATAGGGGATGGTAGCTCCTTGGAGGTGCCAAGAATAGCAGATCTCTGGAGGAGCTAGATAGTTCCTCTTTGTCCATTGGGCTATGGAGTCATAATTTTGATAAATAGCACAAGACTCTGACTTATTTACAAAACTGAAGTAACCAAGAAATTGACTCAAACTTGACAATTGGAATAACTCAAAAACTGACTGTACATACTGAAACCAAACTGGAATAAAAATGGTATATACAATGATAGTGGAAGCAGTGTTAATATATCAACAATGATACCGCTTGAGCAGCCAACCATTGATCGGCCCTCCAGGACAGTCTTCCCCATTCATTTCTTTAAGAAGAAAGGCATTTTGACCCCTGTATGCTGCGATCTTGAAAGGACCTTTCCATAGATTTTTGAACTTTCCGTGCTTGCCTTTCTCTTCATTCCTTGCATCCCACTTTAGCACCACATCATCCAACTGAAATTTGTCCGCTTTAGCTTTTCTGTCATAAATTTTCTTTATCTTCTCCTGCAACTTGGATGTGTTTTTGAAAACTTCTTCTCTTGTTTGCTGCAAGTGGATCATTTGATTCAATCTTCTCTGCATGAGATCTTCCTCACTGCCGACCTCCTGAAGAAGTTTGACCACCAGGGCAGCAAGGGAAGTGGGAAATACTGTGTCCACACCATAAACCAGCTCAAACGGTGACATACCAATAGACTTTTTCTGACTGACTCGATCTGCCCAAAGTGCATGAACCAACCTCTTGTTCCAGCTCTTCTTATTAATTTCCAGCAGCTTCTTGATGATGTTGACCAAAGATTTATTTGAAGATTCCGCCAATCCATTGCCTTGCGGATGATAGGTAGTTGAATGACCCAAAATTATGTGATATTTGTGACAAAATTCTACCATCCTTTTCGATTTAAAAGCTACTGCATTATCAGTGATTATTTTGTTTGGACAACCAAAGCGAGACAAGATGTTATTTTCGAGAAATGAGATGATTACCGTGTTCGTCACTTGTCTGGTAGGTGCTACCTCAATCCATTTTGTGAAGTATTCCATCGCTGTAAGGATCCACCTATGTTGTCCGGAAGATGCGGGATGAATTTCCCCAATGAAATCCAACCCCCACTACTGGAATGGAGCGCTCACTTCGATAGGCTTAAGTGGCAAAGGCCGTAGTTTATGTTTTCCTTCGAAATTTTGACACTTATGACAATGCTTTACCATCTTATGCACATCAGAAAATAAAGTAGGCCAGTAGTACCCTGATCTCAAGATTTTGTTTGTTGTTGACTTCCAAAAAAGATGTCCACCACACTCTCCTCCATGGAAGTCCTCCATGACTTTCTTTGCGTCCTCTTCCACTAGACAATTTAACAAAATACCACCGAGATCTTTCCAATATAGTGCAGAATTCAAGACACAAAACTTGGTAGCCTTCAATTTAAGTGTTCTCGCTTTGTTTCTAA
Organism: Pinus tabuliformis; assembly: GCA_031772625.1. Lineage (NCBI taxonomy): Eukaryota > Viridiplantae > Streptophyta > Pinopsida > Pinales > Pinaceae > Pinus > Pinus tabuliformis. Next base: position 755,318,410 of record CM062808.1, on the reverse strand, counting down.
CCATGTCGGGCGGTGGTGATAGATTTTTCGGCACATAGATTATATCAGAATACAATGGGGACAAAGCAAACATTTCGGATACCTGAACTGAAGTTCCTTCATCATTCTCATCGGACATGGCAGCGATCAGATTTATGTCTAATGCATGCAAATTTGACTCAGCCATTAGCTTCGCCAATCCCTGTCCTTTGACCAGCTTTGTAGTCTTTATCTCCACATCGTATTCTAGCAAGGCTGTGATCCATTTTCCCCTTCTCCCTTCTAGATCGGTCTGCACTAAAACATCTTTCACAAAAATATTAGGAACATAGGCCAGAATGTGAGAATGTAAGATATACACTCGGAAATCTTTCAGTGCCTTCACCAATGCCAGGGCTTGCTTCTCAATGATGTTGTACTTCAAAGCTGCATCCCTTATAGCCCTACTGAAGAATGCAATGGGTCTTTCATGATCATCCCTTTTCTGCAACAATACGACTGCCATAGTGTGCCTAGAAGCAAATGAAAACAATATGAAATCTTGAGTATAATCCAGGCTGACTAGAACTGGAGCTGAAGAGAGGGCCAATTTGACCAAGTTGAAATATTTTATAGCCTCATTCGTCCATTTCACCTGGCTGTCCTTCTTAAGCGTGTTGGTCATTTCTTTCAAGTGTTCTGCAAGATTAGGCACAAAGCGACGCAGAAAATTCATCTTACCATTAAATGACTGTATCTCCTTTTTGTTCCTAGGCAGATCGATTTGCTGAATTTCTTGGAAACGTGCTGGGTCTATACGGATGCCATCTTTTGAGATGATATGCCCAAGTAATTTTCCTTCCTCCATGGCGAACAAGCTCTTCTTAGGATTCAGAGATAGGCCATATTTCCTGCATTTTTTAAAGATAATTTTTAGGTGATGCATATGCTCTTCATCAGATTTTGAAAACACTGTCAAGTCATCCAAGTACACCACCAAAAACACATCCTTCTCATTTGCCAATGCCAAGTCCATTGCACGCTGAAATGTGGCACCTGCATTCTTCAAACCGAATGGCATTTTGGCATAGTGAAATGTTCCCCATGGAGTTGTGAATGCTATCTTATCCCTATCATCTTCATGGACTAAAATTTGGTTATATCCTAAATAACCATCAAGCAGAGACATACGAGATGCCCCCACTACTTGCTGAAGTATATGGTCCATACTGGGCAGCGTATAGTTTTCCTTTAGTGAGACCTTGTTTAGATTTCTGAAATCAATGCATAGGCAAATCTCACCGATCTTCTTTTGTACAGGCACTAAGTTAGATATCCAATCTGAAAATTTGATAGGCACAATGATACCTGACTTGTACAACCTATTTACCTCTTTTTCGATGGATGGCAGCAACTTTGGATTGATCCTTCTCAGCTTTTGTCTAAATGGTTTCTGATTGGGCTTGATAGGTATGGTGTGCTGAATGATGTTCGTATCATAGGTCTTTAAATCTGAATAATCCCAAGCAAATACATCTGCAAATGAATCCATCAAACTGATATATTTGTCCTTGATTTTCGGTGGTAGTGTTTTGGACAATTTTACCAATTTCGATTTGCTGTTGTACCAATGTTGACTTCTTCTACACCTTTCTCCGTCGGCTACAAAGTTGGCTTGCGGGCTACATCGTCCTGATCGAAAAGTTCTTCTAGGGGTATCAACCCTTTAGGAATGATGTTGTTCTTTAGCTTCAATACGTCCATTTGATTGATTTGAAATTCTTCTGTACCATTCCATTTGTTCTCATCGTTTTCCACATCGATTAAGGTTTCTTTGAACTTGCCTTTGTTGAGCAGAAAATCCTTAATCTCCTCATCATCTTGGAACACTTGCCAATGTCATTGATTTTCTGGAATGGTTGGATGGTGCTTGAAATGGATTTCAAATTTATTGCTGGAGTTCATGGGGATCTTCAAGCTGCTCGCTGCCTTGGCAAGAGCATCAACAATGCTATTTTTTATTCGCGACACACATGTCAAGGTGTATTCGGAAAATAGCTTCAAGATGTCCAAAACTGCATTACTATAGGCCCGCATCCTAGGATGTTTCGCTTGATACTCACCTCTGACCTGTTTTATCACCAACTCGGAGTCGCCATATACTGAAATCCTCTTTGCATTCAGCTTCCTAAGAATCTTCAGGCCAGCAATCAAAGCTTCATATTCAGCTTCATTGTTGGAACATTCAAAGGCCAGCTTGTAGGAGCAAACCCTCACGCTGCTAGGTACTTTGTTTGGGGCGAAGAAAGGACTGCGTACCAAAATACCAATACCAACTCCATCATTCCCTACTGCTCCATCAAAATCCATGGTCCATAAGCCTTCTTCTTCCTCTTGCAAGTGTTGAAAATCTTTTCATTGTCCATTGTTAGTTTGTTGTCCATCATTTGTTTGCTGTCCATTGTTCGTTTGTTGTCCATCATTTCCAACTAATTGCCCAATCTTTTGTTGCTTTTCTTGTCTTTCTTTCTTCAAAATCTCTCTAAAATTTTCTGTTATCTCTGGAATGTCGTCTGTTTCTACCATATAACTATCTATTTCATTTAAACTATCTGAAAATAAAACAAAAGACTCTAAATCTGTATGTACATAGTTTATAGGATGATTTATCGGTTTCTCCTTACTTGTGATCATATACTTCATCTTTTGTTCCCGATATAATTTCCTCATCTGTCCAAACACTGGGATTGTCGCATAGGAGAAATCCAGCTGTAGTGTCCCCTTCAATTTTTCCACCCAAGACCTGGAAAGAAGCATACCAAACCTTGGAGGAATGTCTGCTACCACTACGTCCATCAGTACATTTTTCATAGGAAGCTGATCCAAACTCACAACTAAGTCTTTGATGAGCCCTATGCACCTTACTCTGCTGGAGTTGAATGAATAGATATCATGATATTGGTGGGTGATTTCCAGACCAAGATTATCCATGATAGCCTTGGGCATGAGATTGTAAGAGGCTCCGAAATCGAACATGGCATTGTGTAGCACAAAGTCATGCAATCGTAAACTGATATAGAAGGGTGGCACTTCGCTCTTGGGAGACTCACCATTTGTCGCTGGCCCAAAAATCATTTCAGGCTGATCATCTTCCACGTTTACCATGTCGGACATTGGGTCCAAATTCAACATTTTAGAAATCTGTCCTCTATAGCTATTGTTCTTCATGATTTCAGTCGAAGGGATGGATACCTTTAGCTTAGAAATCTCATTCTCTAGGCTAAAAGCGGGAGTTCTTTCTACTTCTTTGACTGGGATCTCTTTCCTTTCCTTGTCTTTTGAGATGGCTGGTTGCTGTGATTGTTCTGCTGATTTCGATTTGCTGCTCTCTGGAACCACCTCCTCCTTTCCCTTTCTTTTTGTAGTTGATAGATCTTTCTTTGTTGTTTCATCCTCCTTCTTTTTCTGAATTTGTTTAGCCGGTACATCTCTGTTTCGAAGGGAATATCATTGTTTTTGTGTGGACAAAGCATTCATATACCCCCTTTCATATTCTTCTGACTCTTCTTCCAACACGGTTTCATTAGCTAGGATAAAATCGGTGTCTCGGTGTGTAGCTGAATTCACTGCACATTCTTCTTCTTCGGTGATGTAAGTAGGCAACTCATCTTGAGTAAAAAGATGGTTTTCCTCACCTATTACATTCCCTTCCTCATCTGATTCCGGTCCATGTACAAGATTCTGTTGCAAAGGTGTTTGTATCAGCTATTGTACTGTTTGCTCTTGAGTCCGCTGATCTCTTTGTCTTATCCTATATTGTGGCTGGTGTTGGCCACGAAAGTTAGGATTCCTAACTTGTGGCTCTGGCTTGTCAGGTTTTACCCTTTCGAGCATCTATTCTACCTTCTTGAGCAGCTAATCCATTGAAGAAGATTCTTCTTTTGCTATGGTTTTCTTCTCTACTTTCGCTCTTGCTCTTTTGGACAGCAGGTTAGCCTCAACGCTGATTGAAATTTTCTGCATATCTTCCATTGTAGCCGGTTCTCTCTCTCTCAATTGGTATGCCATGTTAGCATCAAAACCATCGGGAAACTTCATCATTGCTAGTCCCACTGGTGGCTTTAGATGGTCTGGGATATCATTGTAGACTGCATTAAATCTAACACAATAATCTTGGACCGACTCACCGGCATTCTGCTTGATTTGTTCATACTCGGCCAGAATTTGAAGGGGATTCTTTTTGACTTCCCACCTATTCAAAAATTGCCTTTGTAGCTCAGCCAAGGTGGTGATGCTTGTAGCTGTCAAACCTCTAAAACATTTCCTCACATCACCTGCAAATGTTTGTACAAAGAGCCTCATTGCCACGTTCTCCACATCGATCTCATGAAGTTCATAGAAATCTGCCATTTTATCCACATGTTGTTGAGCTGTAATATTGTTAGGAGTGCCATCAAAAAACGAGATTTTACTTTGATAGTCATTTGGCATGTCATCTAGGACTTGGGTCAGAACAAGAGGAGCGAAACGGGTGGCCATCATTCTTGGTGGATTTGGCCTTGGAGGTGTTGGAGGAGTGTGCAGAGTTTACAAGGGGCTTGCACTTGGAGGTTGGGGCTGTGTGGCAATGTAGTTATCGATTAATCTATTATCTCTTTCTGTCTCAAGGTCTACAAGAAATTGCGGATTGGGGACAGTGTAATCAACAACCTTTTTGGATTTAGATTCAAACAATGATATCTCAAATCGTTCGTCAAGCTCGAGCTCTTCAAGATACTCAAAAATGTCGGGACATGAAGGGGATTTGAACATGGGGGTTATGGTGCTTTCTTGACGAAGGAGTCTTGGGATCAAATTTGGATTTTCGTAAATGTGAGGAGGGTCTAGGTCCAGATTCGCTCTAGTGTATCGTCTTGAAGCCAGTGTGCTATTGAGAGGAATTATGGGACGCAACCAACTTACTCAGCCTTTCCAATCCTAAGCTCATCATCTGGAAGCCTAGAATTCTTATGAAACAAGGGGATTTGATTTTCAACTATTCCCCAGTGGAGTCGCCACTATGTTAGCACCTAAATCTGCCTTAGGCTGAGGGAAGGAAAAAATTAGGGTAACCACAAACCACGCTCAGTCTGGTAGCTAGCCCTACCAGACTAGGAGAGGGCTCTCTCCGAGTCACACTCAGCAAATGGATAGACAAAATGGTCTGAGATGACTTGCAATGCGATATTTACCTTAGGCTAGTAAGTGAAAAAGGATTTTGGAAAATATTTTCGAAGTGACTGAACTTCTGAGATGTATATGGGACTGGTGCTTAGAAAAGAACAGAGAATTGAGGATGAAGGCACAGATTATTCCGTGAGGCGAGGTAGGCGAGAAGCGCAACAATTTTAACTTAAGGTGACGCAGAATGAAAAGATTGCCAAAGATAGTGAAAAGGGCATGGTCACATGAATCCTTTTCAACAGAAGAATAACACTGCACATGAAATTTTCCCACAGGCAGAGCAATATAAATTGAATTCTACCTAATCTCACTTAGAAAATTTCACTGAAATGAAACATGAAATGAAATATGAAACATAACAAGATACATATGGAACATAAGAACACATTTTCTACACTCACGACCACAAGAATCTCATGAAACAGAGCCGCTGCCTTTCATTAATCCTCTGTCAAAAATACATAGTGCAGAAACAAAGTTTCTTTCCCACAGTCTCCCAAAAGTTACAAGCCAGCCAACCCTTTGCAAATAACTTGCTTACAATATATAGAAAGTGTAGAGAAGAGATGGAACACCCAGGGGTTGGGAAGTTACTCAAATCATTTCGAAAAGGAGATGGACAGCCAACCATCAGCTACAGGTGCAGCGCTCTCAAGCATGACATTTGGCTGTGGTGACCCTTTGCATTCTTTTTCCACTTGGATAGATGCCCACCTGGAGAGAAAATTCTTTAAAAGGCACCCTTGGTGCCAAAAATCCGAAGAGTAAATGACAGGGCCCACTTGGAGAAGTCGGGACACGAAATTTCGCGAAACGGGAGCAATTTGGCAGTTTTTTCCCCTGTGCGCCGTGGCAAATTCCCTGTGCATTGTGCCACTTTGGAGCCTGTTTTGGGGCACTTTCAGGTGTCCAAAATGTGCCCAAGTGGGCTTGTTAGAAATCCTGTCCTGTCTACTTTCAAACCCAACTAGAATTTCTGAATTTGAAGCTCATTTGCCCCTCCAAAACTTCATTCTCCCAAGACTTCTTTCTGTGTGTCCAAAAAGTGGCAGAGAGGCCATTTTCGGGTGTTTTTTGACCTTTAGGAGACCCAAAACTTGTCAAAATTTCTTGCCCGAACACCAGTAGACGTATTTTTTGATGCTGAATCCAAATATACAAGCCATTCCTTGATCAGAGTGCAATATTTTTAGCGTCGCGCCAGTGGCGCGGCGCTAAAGGAGGAATTTCCTGTTTTTTGCCTAAAAATTTTGCCTGTGACCAAAATTTGCCCAAATTTTTTGGAATTTGGGCTGGAGGTTCCCTATGAAGTGATTTGCTGGGTTAATAAAGCCTCAACCAAGATTCAAAACCGATCTTGCTCCTTTGCCTCCTTTGCCTCTTTTGTCGCTTTGCTCAATTTTGCCTTTAGGCTCCTGATTCTAGCCTTGGAACTCGTGTTGCGTGCCTGGTAGTGATGAGTCACGTGCCTCAGCATGTCCTTCTCCCTGTTTGCTTTGCCGAACTGCTACTCCAAGTGCATGTTGACCCTCTCAAGGTAGGATTCCCAATATTCATTGATTTATTCCTCGAAAGAGGTGAGCGAAACCCTTCTTCTTTGAGAAACTTGGCGCTGCTCCCGGATCTTCTGCAGCTCCATGATCGTCTGTTGGTCCTCAAGCTACTTGTTTCTCTGCTCCAGGTAGTTGATGTTCCACTTGGCCCTTTCTAGATCAATGGTCAAGTCTTCAATCTCTGATTGCTGCTCTTTGATGATCTCTATAAGCTCCTCATTGGTGGGTTCTACATCTGGCTCATCATCCTGGACGAGAACAAACTCAGTCTCTTGCTCACCTGATGGCACACCTGAAGGCCCCTCCTCATGCTTGGGCTTCTTGCCCTTGTCCTGTACCTGTGTCATTGATGTAGGAAGTGAGGCCCCTTCCACCCCAGGTGGAGATAACACTCGCTTTGCTGCTGCAAACAAAGGTCAGGTGCCTTTAGGATAACCTCTCTGATATGTGATGAAAACGGGCATGGTGGCAATCTCATGACTCTCAAACTGATGTGAAGGACTCTCCACCTCATGCTCAAACTGATGTGAAGGACTTCCCAGCTCATGCTCAGCCTGATATGAAGGACCTCCCACCTCATGTTCTGCCTCTGATGTCACCGGTGGAGCACTGAAGAAATCACGGGAGATGAAGTCCTCCCAAGAAATACCCTGCAATCCCAACTGATGGTCCACCAAAATCCGGATGAGAGCAAAATGATAGACACTGTTTAGCTACTATCTTGGGGTCTTGCACTGCATTAATTTCTTCATATTCTCAACGTTGTTGCAAATGAAAAATGGGAGGCTCATCATCTTCACCCTAGTGGAGTGCATGAGCAGGCGGATGTGGTAGGCATAAAGGTGAGAAAACCTCCCCTCGTAACTGAAATATTTCATGATCAATCTCATGAGTGGGGCATACTCATCCCTCAAAAATCTGAATGGAAAAACCCTGGTGAGCTGGCTCAAGCAGCTGTTCTTGATGTAAGGCTCATAGTGATGTCTCTCCACCTTCTTTTTCTTATGCCACTGCTCCCCAACGTTAGGTATCCCTATTGCCACTGATATAGCCTCTGATGTCAAGGTGAAAGTGATCCCAGCCAGGCCAGATTGGCCTCCCTGTAGATGAAGTGCAAAAAGGCGGGCCAACTCATGATGTACTTTGACATTTGCCACCCTTGGGAAAAATTCATAACATGCCAAGTGCTGGAAACAAGACATGGCAAGTGGGCATGCCTGTAGCTCTGTGAGGGTGTTGGGCTTGTCTCTAAGATGTCTGCCACTCTGGTGATGTCTCCTATGGGCCCTCTCTACTGAAGATGTGTCACTGTGTATATCCCCCTCATAATCTGATGAATTTTCTGATGCCATCACTGCTGCTTGTACCCTGAGTTTAATGCTACCCTTTGGATTCAATGACACTGATGAATGCTCTAAAAATCTGTTACCAAGGGGACAATAAAACAGGGGAGGGTTAGGAGGGGAATGATGAAAAGGGGAATAGGGGTTTAAAGGGGAAATTTATCAGGGATTTGGGAGTGTTTGGGGCGTGTTTTTGATGGGGTAGGGTTAAGGAACTTTTGAGCTATATGAGTAAAGGGGACAAAGGGAGATGATTGCAATGTAGCTAGGGTAACTATCAGGGGAAAATGCTCAAGGGAAATCAGCTGATCAAGGTAGGGTTGGAGCTTATTTAGCAATTGTGTTACTGTAGCAAAAACCCTAGCTTTTCGTCCTCCTTTGTGTCATTTTTGTGTTTGCTTAATAAAAATTTGTTTTTGATCTCATGGTCACCAACATCAAATTTTTCTTTGAGTTTAAGGATCAATGGTGAAGGTGTCTAGGGCCACTTTTGCAATGATGAGAGCCAACTTCGAAAAATTTGGGTGATTTAGTGGCTTTTTTAGGCTCACAGGCCTGTGCGCCGCGCGCTTTGCCCAGTGCGCCGCGCGCCAGGTATGTGCCGCGCTAGTGTAATGTTAAAACTGTGGCTGGGCTCCCAGTGCGCCGCGCCACATTGTGTGTGTGCCAAGCGCGGCCAAACGACACGATTTTTGTTTGAAAAACAGGGGAGGGAGTTTTAGGGGGATTTTAGGGGGTTTTCTTGGGAGACAAGGAGGAATGGAGGTGAAAATGATGAGGAGTGAGGGGACAAGGGGAGGAAAGTGACCTTGGTGCTAATCATTACAATCTGCCAACCCCATCAACCGTTTTTCTTGTTGCTTTTTCCATGGAAGGCCATTGTGCTTTTGGATACCTTTCAAACATCTTACAAACAGCTAAACATTGACCAAATTGATGGAGAAGAGGTGTCATAAGGCCTACCTCGTGCTTTGATAGCTTTCACAAGGATTTGAAACAGTTTGGCACTAATTTTATGCCCCTGGATGTGTGCGTCGCGCGCCAAGCCCAGTGCATCGCGCGCCCTGAGTGTGTCGCGCCCTTGTGGACTTTGCACTGCAGGATGGCTTCCAATGCATCACACCCTCCGTGTGCATCGCGTGCCCTGGTGTGTGCGTCGCGCCACCTAGAAGTCTACTCTCCTTGCTCGAATTCCTCCTCCTTAGCTCTCCTTTCTTCAACAATGCCTCTCTCAAGCCTTTCCTTATCATAATGACTTAGTTTTGGGTCAAAACACATATATATAGGCTTTGAGAGAGTTGGGTTCAATTTTTACCTCTTTGAAAACCCACTTTCTAATGTTTGAGTTTTGCACTTTTCATTGACTTTTAAAACACTCTGTTTTTCCTTTTTCTTTGAAATTTTGGCTCTCATGATAAAATTTTCGGCATTTCTTTGTGGGGACTGTGTGACTGGGCCTCTGGATTTGAAATCCAGGACTGCATCTGAAAATGTCAACTATCGATTTTTTGGAAAATTTTGTCATAGTTGACCTTGTTTGACTTTTCTTCAAAACAGAGTTTTGAAGAAGAGTCGATGTATCTTGCGGTGATGATGAAGCTTTCTGCACTGTAGGTGTATAAGATCTCCCTCTGGCCTGCATGACTTTATTCTGGACATGTTTTTCAAAAACCACATTGACGATTTCCTAGACCCAGCAATAAAAAGGACTTTGACCTGTAATATGACCAGACCTTGGCTATCATGAATTTCAGTGATTGTGGATCAAGACCTGAACCAGCAGGGGCCAGACATGAGGGAAAATGAGTACCATGACTTTCTCCGTCAGATCATGACATGTCCCTAGCGAAATGTAGCTGAGTGGATGGAGCGGGACACCTAAAATTGAAATGCACAAAGAGCTTTGATCTCTGATGGAGGGCTGACCAGACTAACTCTAACACAATGCATAAAGAAGAAGTACATGAACACACCATATACCTCACAACCAAGGGCCATCTTAATAAGTGGATGTCAAACTGTAGAAGCTACTTGGACCATCGATCTCATAGCATCAATCACATGGAAATGGTTGCTTGCACATGAATGTTGACACCTGCATTCCACTTAGAAAAGTGGCTAAAGAATATAATGATCAAATGAGAAATATGAATGCACCATCAGATTTGTGGCGTCGAATAGTGCAAAATCGACTGCCCAATTTTTGGATTTTGAGAAGTTGAGAATTTGGGGCTCAACGAATCTTTTAGATTCCCCCTAGATTCCTCAAAGATTCTGCTCCATGGGTGGACTAGAAATATACAATTCAAAAGGTGAATCTACCTTCTCCATTGTGATCCCTGTGGAAAACCATGAAAAATTACTGTAAACTTGACTATATTCTGACATGGAGAAAAATTACCTCCTTGGGAAAATTGCAAGGATCGTGGTTCTGCTCCCTATTTCTGCGGTAATCATATTTCCACCTGCATATTGAAAAATGACCAAAAAATGCAAAACTCTAATGGAGATATGCATAGTGCCATTGCGTTCATGGCATCGAGAAGTGTTGAAACCATATAAAATTTGTCAAAATCTAACAAAGTGAAATTTCACCGCTCCTGCAAAATGTTGCCTCGAACTGTGTGCCAATATTCTACCTCCTCTGTCTCAAAATTCGTGCCCATTGATGATTCCTCCATCAGTCCCCTAGCGTGCACTAAAAATATTGGGTTTATATAATATTTTTGGGTGGATTAACCAAGTGGGTTAGTTGGCGTTGTGGTAAATTGAGGCATTAGTTGAGGAGGGGTCGAGTGGTCAAACCCCTCCCCTCCCTTTTTATACAAAATATAGTTTAAAAAAAAACTGAACGAAACTTTTATAAGGGGGTCACATCCACATTGGGTGGCCCACTCCATGCCTCCAACACACACATACACCAATGCTTTTAAAATTTTGGGTTCATTCATTTGAGGATGGTATGTTGGTACCGTTTGGTGGTGTCATGGGGCCACCGCACGGTGGTGGGCCAGGCTACATGGCTAGCGCAGGCTCGGTACCCACCGGCCTCTGTAACTTCTGCATTAACTCATGATGGTAGTGTTGGGGTGTGGTCCGAGTCCACTAGAGGTGGCCTGCCCACCCCTTATAATAGTTTTAATATATGATATATGAGGTGCGGTGGAGGTTTGGAGGGTTCGGCGGGGTGATGGCGGCCGACCCAAAATATATATTTTTAATTATGGTTGTGGGAGGGTTGGCGGGGGTCATGGCCCATTGGCCTCTTAATAAACTTTTTGTTATGTGGGGATTTTGGGGGCAGGGGGGTGGCAGGGGTGGTAGCCTACCACCATAATATTTTTTTTATTAATTTGTATTTAAAAAAAAGGTGTATTTTTCAATTCTTTAGCACATAAGGGATATTGGGAAAATTAACGAGGCCGTAATTTCGACTGATTTTGGGAGCTAGGTTTCATGCCTCGTGGTCGGTCATATTGTAGGACACTTAAACCTGACCCACAACCCAACTTTGACCAAAACTTTCAGTGGCTCATTCTCCCTCATACGAGGTCGAATTGACCAATCGTTCACACCTCCATGATCAAGACAATGAGATCTATGTTATGGTCCTGGTTCGAAGTCATTTTGAGCACTTTGATTTTTGAGTGTCCATAAACCCTCTTTGTCCTGTGTGTCTCTAGAAGCACCTCGATCAATCCTCCCCATTGAGGAGCTTTTGCTCCTCCAGAAGCATGAAAAATAATCTGCAACTTCTTCGTACCTTGGCTGCATCACAAGTGTCCTAAAGAGGCCTCACTTCCATCTCCTTCACCTTTATTCTTCGGAGCCCTAAGCGATGAACCAACACTTGCTACCTCTGCAACCTATAGTACATATTTTTGCAAATTACATGCTTGAATTTTATGACCAACTAATGACCCAAATGTCCCACACTTGCCACAAGTTTATAACACGTACTCTATGCTCAAGTTTACATCAAGATGGACGCAAGACCTCATCTATGACAACAAGGCAAACCTATCATTGTTGCTTCAACAAGTGATGGAAAACACATCATCACTACAACACATGATTTAAAAACATAAGACCAAACACTATTGTTTTGACAAGTGATGGAAACATAACATCACTTTCACAGTTTAACATGCGACACCAAATAAGACCAGACATCATTGTTGTTGAACAAGTGATGGAAAACACATCATCACTTTTACATCTTAAAATGCAACAAATGATTTACAAAAGCACGACCATGAAATGACAACATGTCTAGAAACCATTTTTCACTTACCAAGGTGAATGGGTCACCTCCTTGTGGCGCATTCGATGGTCGAACAACTGTTTCATCTAGTTCATGTATCGACACTTCGTCTTTAAGGCACAGCTCTGGATGAAGCCTCCAACAAGTGGCTCTTTGATGGCCACTTCTATTGCAATGACTGCAATACATATTCTTTCTCCATATCTATTTAACCTGTTTCCTTACATGCAATTGAGAGGATGTTTCATGCCTCATCCTTTTGTGTTCTGCCATTCTTTTCCAACACTTAGAAAATGTATGGTTATGTAATCCACAAAAGGTGCATGTTTTTCGATGCCATGTTTTATGCTCATCATTAACAACATGATCATAATCAAAATGAAGATTCGAAGATCGAAAGTGGTTATACCTTCCCTTGTTGTCTTTGGTGTAAGTATGGCAATGAGAGCTTGCTTTAGCTCTTTCCCTACAACAAAAACTGCCATGGGATGACGGGGATGTGTTCCCATCATTTTATTTCCTCGATGATTTTGACGATGTCTCAGAAGCATATGACACCTTCGAACATTCTCCTTTGATGTATCTCAAGCCTGCAAATTGAGGTCTCTGCACAAACTCCAATGGTTGAGTTATGCATTGGTTATTAATACCAAGATTTTCTTCCTTCTCGTGCTTTGTCCTTGTAAGGAGCCTCATGTTTGTCCCTGTAATTGGGATCTCCACATCTCCAACAAAAATCATACTATTTGACGATGAAATTGAAAGGAAATCAACATCTTTTACCTCCTCTATTGGCTTGGAAAGAACTAATGGTGGCTTCTCATCATCTGCTATTGGTGATTCACTAGCTATCTCAACCCATTCCCCAACTTCCTTTCTAACATACCCAAGTCCTGCTTCATAAGGTAATTATTCTACTTTGATGGGGTTGATAATGCCTTGGCCATTGATGCCCAAACCCTTTCCTTCATACCCCATTCTCTTCAACAATTTGGAGCCAATTCCTGTGGTATGATTTTCAAAAATAGAGAAATCATCATCAGGAAATATACATGAAGATGGAGAACTACTTTTTACCTCACGTGGGTCATGCTGTAGCTTTTCCAAGGCCTCGTCCTTTGCTTGTAGCTGTTGTAGTAAACTTTGTTTCTGCTCTTTCTCTTCATGTAGATGCATCTTTAATTTAGTGTTCTCTATTTGAAGATTATGTTTGTTGTACTTCAGTTCTTCCAGGGCCTATTCTGTGGCTTCCAACTGAAGTTGTAATCGCTCCTTTTCCTCTGTCTCTTTCTGTAGAGTTTCATACATTATCTCTACCCTTTTGGAAATCTTGAGCATGGTCTCGTACATCGCTTTTTCATCCTCTATCGCTACACGTTCTATTGTTCACGCTGCAATTCACATCAACCCAAATACTGCTCTGATACCACTTTATCGAGGTCCAAGTGTGACAAAGGATCCTTCTAAGACCTTTTACTTTCGTGATGTGTTAAATTTCATCTTGAAAAGAACATTAATGAATACATCTGCATGCTGTAAAGAAGATGAACAAGACAATCATCAACACATGATAACATAAGTGTTGGTAACGGAATTCGTCCAGGAGGGACTAGGTCTCTAGGCCCCGGTGTCAAGATGGTGTAGACCACTACATTAAGTGCTATCAACAGTGATGATGTACATAAGAGGAGATGTCGCTATCATACAAGGAAACTACCCTCACGCAAGAGTGGCTCCAAGAGTTGTTCTACTATAGGAACTCTCAGTCAAAAGGACTCCTATCAGTATGACAGAAACTCATGCATGGTGAGCATCCTGCCAACATGGCACAAAAGGGATCTCAAAGTAAACATGCATGACAACAACATGAGTATCCCATCAACATACAACAAAGAGATATCAAAACATAACATGACGAATCATGACAACAAGTACATCACATAGACGATTCCGCATCACATTAAGTAGGGACCATGAAAACAAGTAAGAAACAGGATCCCACATCAAACATCAAGCAAGGACCTGTGCAGCACAATGCATAAAGAAGAAGTACATGAACACAACATATACCTCACAACCAAGCGCCATATGAAGAAATGGATGTCAAACTGTTGAAGTTGCTTGGACCATCGATCTCACAACATCAATCGCATGGAAATGGTTGCTCGCACATGAATGCTGACACCTTCATTCCACTTAGAAAAGTGGCTGAAGAATAGAAGGATAAAATGAGAAATTTGAATGCACCATTAGATTTTTGGCATCGAATAGTGCAAAATCGACTGCCCAATTTTTGAATTTTGAGAAGTTGAGAATTTGGGGCTCAAGGAATCTTTTAGATTCCCCCTAGATTCCTCAAAGATTTTGCTCCATGGGTGGACTAGAAATCTGCAATTCAAAAGGTGAATCTACTTCTCCATTGAGATTCATGTGGAAAACCATGAAAAACAATTGTAAACTTGACTATATTACGACATGGAGAAAAATTACCTCCTCGGGAAAATTGCAAGGATCATGGTTCAGCTCCCTGTTTCTGTAGCAATCATAGTTCCACCTGGATACTGAAAAATGAACGAAAATTGTAGAACTCTAATGGAGACATGGACAATTCCATTGCATTTGTGGCATTGAGAAGTGTTGAAACCATATAAAATTTTTCAAAATCTAACAAAGTGAAATTTCACCCCTCCTGCAAAATGCTGCCTCGAATTGTCTGCCAAGATTTGACCTCCTCTCTCTCGAAATTTGTGTCCACTCATGGTTCCTCCATTTGTCCCCCCAGGTGCACTGAAAAAACTAGGTTTACATAATATTTTTGGTCAGATTAACCAAGTGGGTTAGTTGGCGTTGTGGTAAATTGAGCCATTAGTTGAGGAGGGGTCAGGTGGTCAAACCTCACCCCTCCATTTTTATACAAAATATAGTTTAAAAAAACTGAACGAAACTTTTATAAGGGGGTCAGGTCCGCATTAGGTGGCCAGCCCCATGCCTCCCACACACACATATGCTGGCGCTCTTAATATTTCGGGTGCATTCATTTGAGGCTGGTATGTTGGTACCGTTTGGTGGTGTAATGGGGCTGCCACACAGTTGTGGGCCAACCTACGTGGCTGGTGCAGGCTCAGTACCCGCTGGCCTCCATAACTTCTGCATTAAATCATGATGGTGGTGTTGGAGTGTGGGATGGGTGCACCGGAGGTGGCCTTCTCACCCCTTATAATAGTTTTAATTTATGCTATATGCGGTGTGGTGGAGGTTTGGAGGGTTCAGCGCGGTGATGGCTGCCGACCCAAAATATATATTTTTGAATTATGGTTGCAGGAGGACCGGCAAGGGTCATGGCCCGTTGGCCCCTTAATAAACTTTTTGTTATGTTTGTATTTAGGGGGTGGTGGCCCGCCACCATAATATTTTCTATTATTTTTTATTTAAAAATAAGGTGTATTGTTCAATTCTTTAACACATAAGGGATATTGGGCAAATTAACGACGCCACAATTTCGACCGATTTCGGGAGCTAGGTTTCAAGTCTCGGGGTTGGTCAAATTGTAGGACACTTAAACTTGGCCCACGGCCCAACTTTGACCAAAACTTTGATTGGCTCATTCTCCCTCATACAAGCTCGGATTGATGAACCGTTTGCACCTCCATGATTAGGACGATGATATTTATTCTCTGGTCCTAGGTTGAAGTCATTTTGAGCACTTTGATTTTCGAGCATTCATAAACCCTTTTTGTCCTGTGTGTCTCTAGAGCCACCTGGATCATTTCGGTTAGTAGCCTACTGATAGATATTTCGGGTTGTTGCCCGATGGACAAAGGGTGGTAGATTTTTCTCTTCCTAATTCTTATTATTTAGATTCAATAATTTTTTCACAGATAGATTTGAGTAGATATGGGATGCATGATGATAGGATGACATATTGATCGATGGACAAATTTTTACAGGTGGAATTCTCCCTTTTTGAGAGGGAATGTTACTATATGAAACTTCAGTCAAATTCCATTTCGGACTACTCATTTGATGGAAATGAGGATGGCATTGAGTTCCTCTTTTCTATAGGACCAAAATCGACCTAAATATCACCTTGTTTGGATAAGAAAAAGTTGGTTTTTGATTTTATGTACCCACTCATGTATATTGGGTCAGGTTAGCCTCACTCACATGCACACTTGGAAAGGTTGGCCTCATTTTTTTATTTTATGTGTCCACTCACGTATATTAGGTCAAGTTAGCCTCACTCACATGCGCACTTGGATAGGTTGGCCTTAACATGAAATGGATAGTTTTGGACACCCCTAGATGCCTATAAATACAAGTGACCTAGAAGCTCATTTGAACATCATCACATCAAGCATCATCTTCTCTCCTATATGATTTGGTTTGACACATTGGTGAAGGAAAAGGTCATATAAGGGTCTGAATTCATAGATATGAAGTTCACACATACATTAGGGTTTCTATTCTGGATGCATGCACAACACAAGGAAATCTTATCCATAGACGCACATGTCCTAAGGCCAAGGGAGCGTCAGGGAGCTATAGAGGCTCGCATGCTAACATGAATGGAGCATCCATGGGTTTGACTATATTTTACCATCATCTAAAGTTTTTTTAAGTTGTCTGGAGTCTAAATCAAGTTGTCTCTGATATATTTTGTCACTGTAAACTAGTTTATGAAGTTGTTGGTTTGTATTGCTAATGATATTGTATTGGGCTCATTGTATTCTTTGTTGAATATTTTATGACAATCTAGAAAAAGAAGAATTTCAAATGGTTTTCCCCCTAGTGGGGTTTTGCCCTAGTCTTTGTCCAAATTTGGTGTCTCTTTTTGATGTCTTGATTGTTTTGTTTTTCATTGCATTCATTGTTCTATCTTCAATTACTGTTGATGAATGGAAAGACTAATTGTAATTGGAAATATTTCTAATTGAAGTTTGGAATTGGGCTAAAGTAATTGATACAACACAAAATAATCTGAAAAATTAACAAAGGAGACACTTTGACAATCACTGCAATGTTACAAAAAAACACGAGCCCAATAGAACTTCATAGATGAGAGTTTATGAATATCTTCAAGCCTGGGATTATGATGTAGTGGCATAAATTAGTTTTTGTTTGTGGACTTCTAGAAGTCTAGTTTTATTTAGTTGAGTTGAGTTTTTTTTAGTTAGTTCCTTAACATTAGTGTTGAGTATATGTTAATAATGGTTTTTATTTCCAAAATGGGCTCGTCGATTGTTGAAGGGAAAATTATGAAATTTTTTACTTAAAATAGAATTGAGGATCTAGCAGTTAGTTGGAGATCCTATTAATTTAGATCTGGAACAATTTTCTTGTTTATTTTAATGTGAAAAATGTATTTGTAATGCTGGGATAGAAGAAATAAAGAATCAATGATGTCATATCTCTATATTCTACTAAAATTTCAATCTAGTTTGGACTAAGTAAAATAAAATATGTGAAAAGGAAGGGCTTCGTTGATCTGATGTTAAATGGAGAGAATCATCGTTGTCAAAACTCTGCTTCTAAATTGTTGAGCTAGCTAATGAATATTGACTAGTTCAATTTCATTGTAAATCTAATTACTAAGGTATGAGGAAAGTTACTTCAATATGGTTTTGTATAAGCATTAGAAGGATCTTTGTATGATTGAGGTCATTTATGGATTTAACTATTGTCTTGATCTATTTAAAAACAAGTGAATCCTAAATTATATTTCCAACAATGTTGGGGATCATCAAATTATCAATGCAAAGATAAATTTACGAGAATGTTTTTTAACTATTCAATCTCCTGCTTGAATGGTGTAGTTGAATGGCCAACTAAAAGTTTAACGCTACCTAGATTTTTTTTCAACTATTCTGCTACTTGGTGATTGTCTAGATTGGAGGTCATATGTTGACATTGCTACAATTGTTTTTGTTAGAGATCGATACCTCTGTGCCAAGGTTGGAAGTTTGTTATTTTAGGCATGAAATTATTAATTAGGTTTACACGTCATTTTGTTAAGCAGGGATACAAGTTAGCAGCTCTTCTATTTTTAGTAAACTATCATAATTCCACTAGATCTATCCATCAAATTGCATACTCCTCTTCTAATTCAAGCTCTTCGTCGATGAATATTTTTTCATGATTTGGAACATATTTGATGGGAGGCATGTCATTTTGACCCTCAGTAATTGTGTGTTGGGATTTTAGCAGCTAGATATCTTGGTGCAATGGATCGAGTATTTCCCTTTCTTCATCTGCCTGATTACAGGGGTCAAATTTGTTCTGTGCCAAACATTCCTTTTTGTTAGAGGAGGATTATTCAATTCTAGAAGCTAATTTATTTGGCCTAATGAGGACCTTTAAGTCCCAATCCATTTCCTTCCTATGTCCTCTTGGAAATATTTAGTTGGGGGGAACCCTTTCTTCATTATATTTTCTACCACTATTCACCTTCTTCATTACATTTTTTGGAGTTATTTTGTTCTTTGGCATATTTGGGAAAGAACCCCAAGTTCATGCTAGTTCTTAAATTTAAATGGTAGTTGATCATAACCCACATCCTACTAATGAGTCCAATCATCTAGCTGGAGATTTATTATTTTCAAGAGTTTCTTATCAAGATCCACTTCTACACAAAAATTGGCACAAGATTGCATACATTCTCAGGTTCTACTGAATTGATATAATGTCCCATAGAGCTTCCTATGTTCCTAAATATGTTTTCATTCCAACAATCGACGGGAAAATATGTAATTTTAACCCAAATAGGAACAACTAATTTGAGTTGAAATGTGAACTCCATTAGTTTGGATACAAGCCTTGAGCCCCCATAAAATATGACCCATGTCTAAAAATTAGATCTCTATCTACTTCCTTTTCAAAAAGGAAAGAGAAAAACCATCTCAAATAGAAGGAAACAAAAAGATTCCATTCATTCATAGGTCACCAATTTTTATCCACCCAAAGAATTAAAGAGTGTAATGACAACCAAAATCCCATAAATTATCTAATTAGGCCTTTATCTTCTAGCCTAAGAACCATTTCTAGGGATTGATTGTCATGAAACACAATTTTCAAGATATCATTAGATTCTTTCACAAATTGCACCAGCTTGGAGTATTGGGACCTGTTACCCACCACTTCGTGGGTGATATCCCTAGGGGAAATTTTTCTCCATGATAAACGTCAACCGGTAGCCAACAACCCCTTATGGCCTCCTACTAGCTCATTGTGCCATTTCTCTGCCGCTTGATCCAGCCATATGGTCCCTGTCTCACCTGTATTGATCATATGTTTGAAGGTGGGCCTCCTGAATCTAAAGGTATGTTTCGTCATTTGGTAATTGAGTATTGGGCTTACTTATCATGGATACTTCTAGGTATGGATTGTTGGGGGGCATTTGGCAGAAAGGGTGGTGTTAGTTTTCTCTTGTCCCATTGATCTCTTTTGGATTTTACCCCTGGATCGCAGTCCTGTAGGGTCTCCTTTATTGAACATTTGGTTCTAGGGTGGTACTACCCGGGAAACCCCAACTTAGGGTTTGTTGTCCCACTCCTTTATCCGAATATATTACTCCCTTTCTACTCACTATACACCATTCATGATTTCTCCCACTTGGGTCCACATAGGGCCAGCCTCCCTATCCCCTTGCCCCCACCTTGGGTTAGTCTTGGAATGATGCCTTTGAGGTTGAAGTAGTTAAAACAAAAACAAAAAAACATAATTGGCCAAATTTAACAGAACATTTTACCACAAAATGCAAAAGATGGTTGGGACAAAATAATTAGCACATGGGCAAAAGGTAATACATGATCTCTACTGTAATCCATGGTCATCACCTTGGTTCCATATGCCCTAGATGAGCCTCCTTTATCATTCAAGAACCCATGATTGTACCAGCCCCTGGAGGGCAATGAACCACCGTACCTTAAAGGGGGTAATCACTGTTATATCTTACACATCATGCTCTTCCCCTTTGAGCCCTGAGCAGTTAATTAAATAAATTCATAAAAGAAAGAAGGCATATAAATAAGGGTGGAAAAATCAAGGCCGATGCACCTCATGTACCACAATTTCTCCCTCCTATACAATACATACCAAGGTGTGGGCTTCACCTTATATAGCTACACCTATGCTCCAATATGTGGCCTAAGATTTCCCCTCATTCCCTACCCCATTCCACTTATTTATCACTCACCACCCCTATTACAGGGATATACCTTGGACACACTATCCCCTTTAACAAATGAAACCACCTAATAAGGTACTTGGTTAACCCCCTTTGGAGATTGGAGACACTAGCACATGGCAAAGCCCACTACAAAAGGGCATGCCATTATGAAGTGCCCACTTTGTTATCTATGGTTTGTAAGATCTTCTACCTGATTATTTTAATTACTGTTTGTACTAGAAACCTAGGGGACACATTGGATCTTATGTAGGATTACAGATGGTTTCCATTTGGGTTTGGCCTCCCTATATGAGATCTTAACTCCCAGAGGTCTACATTGGCACATATAGGGTGTGCATAGAGATCCATTCACGTCCACAACAACAAAAAATACTCAAGGATCTTCACCGATGTTGAGAGACTACTAGTGATCCATTTTGGATGATGGTGATATGGTGGGTACATTCTACCAAACAGGCCCGCACAGGAGCCCCACACTCTTGGAAGATGTCCCAGGGATTGTACAATGTCATGGCATCTTTCATTCCACCACTCAGGTCCTATTAGAGGATCTACAAGCATCCTTGATTCATATGGTGACCCATGGGAACATTTATGTACCCTCAGACCTGCTAGGAGCACCACAAGTCTACTACTTGGAGAACAAAGGGGCCACCCCCTTGTCCATCATATTCCAAGGAATTTATTCCTAATTATTGTACTTCAAGACAATATTAGGCATTTGGAGGGCCCCACGATATGCACATATTATTATTTGGCCCTTTGTGAAGTTTACTTTTACACTTGTAAACTAGTTTGGTGGGCTTGTCACTAATAGGGGTTTTATTTGCACATTATTTTATCATTAGGGGGTAATGTAGCTGGTAGGTTAATTAAAACTCCTTGTGAGGCTAAATATTGATGTTAAATACATTACTTTGGATCATCACTTAACTTGGGATCTCTCTAATCATAGAGAACTTCACATTTTTCCCGTTGAGGAATTTTTTTGGAGATGGATGAATTCTGATGTATGGATTTGGGATATTTTTCTTGTCTTGGAGCTTTGTCCTGCAAATGAAATACTGGTTGGATATATTCTATAATTTCTTAAGTAAATTTTAACGTTGTTATTCTTGTTGTTGCATACTGCTAAAATTAGTGTTAGTTGCTACATAATTGAAATGTGGAATTAAACATGTTTTTGCTAATTTAATGTAAGAGCCAATTTTATATGAATGAAATGTCCTAGAGATTATTTGTATCGATAAGCTTCCATCATTTTCTTTGACGTATAAATTCTTGAATGTCACTTTTCTTTTCTTTCTCTTAACATTGGATGAAGCTGACTTTATGGACCTCCTTGATTAAGAAACCAAGTTCTTACTCATCATCCTCCTTGACTCCATATCCCTAAGGGAATTAGGCACTGATCTCTCAAAAGGGTGATCATTTTAACCCTCTTTTTATCATTTTCACCTTTTTCCCTAGGTCTAGCCCCATTAGGTCCCCTAGCAGATTAATTTCCAGGGAATTGACCCAAGGAAAAATTTCGATCTTCTACAGGATGCTACACTAGTAGGACCCCTCCCTCTCCTCCAAATTTGAAGAAATTCTAATAGTGGAATCTCCGGGAATCCAAAGCCCTATCTCTAGGATCGAATTTTCCCTAGGCATCCCCAAGGCTAGACATGAACAAGATCAATTCAACCTTTTGAAGTAAATATTCACGTTTGGTACTTCCCTTTCACCTTGTTCATGATAGGAACATCATTGGTTGCTACATTCCATCCACGAACCTGGATTGGGTCCACTTGGCCCCGTGTGGTCTCACTTCTCGATAAATATTATTTTTCAAGAACCTTTGAGAATCCAAGTGTCCCAATGATTATAGAGATTGAGAACCTCATCTATAAGCCTATTCCTTCTCCCTCAACCCTCCAATCCTCACCCCTTACCCTTGGAGGATCAAGTCCCTTGCTTAAAGAGCGAGCAAGTTCCATTCTTCACTCCATCCTTGGGAAAGGGTTTCCAAGGTCACTTTTCACCTATCCATTGACATATACTTTACAAGTGATTCTTACACTACTGGGAATCCTCCCATTAGTGAAAGTACGTAAAGAGCATGGAGACTTAGTTGTGGTGACAGTGGGCTAAGCCTCCACCTTTGCGCTTAACCTAGCAATTGCCTCTTACTAACCCCTTTAGGCCCCTTTCTGATTTGAGTGGTAAAAGGACCATAGACCACCTACAAGAAAAAAATTAAAAGCATGGATATCAAAATTAGGTAGAGGTGGTTCGAACTTCTTGAGTTCATTCCATAATTACTCTTCACTATTTTATTTAAGAGTTTTAACATAATTCAAAAAAATATTAAAGCATTACAATTAAATAATTTGATTTGTATAATTTAGCAAAAAAATGTAAGAAAGAAAAAATGTAAAATTCTATATTTATTTTAGAATGTAAATATAAATAAAATTTTCATTTTAAATAATTGTAATGAAATGAATATTTAAAAATGAAAATAATACTTAGATCAAACTTAAATAATCAAAACAATTAATTCTAAAAATTTAAAAATAAATAAAAATAATGAATGGTGCAACTTAAATAAAAATATTTATTTCAAACCTAAATAATCAAAACACTAAAATAAAAATAATATTTAGGTTAAATTAAATAATGGAAATAATTAATTCTAATGATCAAACTTAAATAATAATAATAATAAAAATAAGTTATTTATTTAATTATTATTATTATTATATAGTAAAGATAATATATTATTATTATATAATAATCATAATATATTATTATTATTAAATTATTGAATTATAATTAATTAATTAATTAAATTAGCAAATCAATAATGAAAAAACAAATATATAATAAAAATTAGGAATATATATATATATATATATATATATGACTTAAGAAGAAATGGTAGGGATCTTACAACTTCCATCCATCCCTATAGTTTCCTTAAACTTTAGGTGAATGAAATGATCTATCTTTGCAATGACTCCTCCCATGTTTGATGTGTGGGAGATGTTTCTGAATGTTTTGATTTATTGAGCGGCTAATTTCAGCAGCATAGGGTGTTCCACATGAACAAGGGATTACATAAACACCTTTCATATTAGAGATGTCAGGAAACTTTGAATAGTATTAAGGGAGCTAAAGGTTGAGGGAACCTTGCGATTTTTTAAATCATAATTTATTATCTATACACAATAACAATAAAACATCCAATCTAATTCAATTATTTTAATTTAAAATTTTGTAAAATTGTCCACGAGTTTTGGATAGACAGTGATTCTGTGCTTTGTAAAGGCCCTGGTTGATGTGAAGTCACAAATTCAATTTAATACCCCGATCAAGGTGATATATTAGACATGATGAAAATGTAGTCCTACCAAATTATATATATATATATATATATATCCTCTTACCAAACCCAACTTTTTTTATTATAAAATTAATAAATAAGATATATAAACATAAGTATTCTTCCTCTTATATATATATATACTTATGCAACCTACATTTTTCATCTAAAATGTACTGTCATTAAATCTAGATTAATATTTGAACAATAATATTTAATATATTAATTATATTTACTTACATAATTAAAATAAATATTATTTTTAGTAATATAATATATTATTTATATTTATTATAAAAGTTTTGATTAAATAATAAAAAGATAAGAAATTAAATATTAAATAAATATATTTAATTTAAATAATATAAGTGATGGAAGACTCCCATATTGTTAGAGATTTCCAGAAATAACAGTGTGTAATATGAATGATTAATTTAAAATGATCACTATATCCACAAGGTTATTTTTGGTGAGTGACGATGGATGAAATCACTATGTGAAATATTCTAGATCATACATGTTAAGTAAATCATATATATTACACAGTGCTACTCTTGAAATCTCTAACAATTAAAAATATATTTTTTAAATTTAATAAGAAACCAGAAACGAAGATCCTGAACAATACAATACAATACAACGCATGGCCATATGGTTACTGCGACTACAAAAATGTGGAGCTTGACTTGTCCTTGCATCTTTGAGGTATCGGAAATTTTAAATTCTTTGATTAATTTTTGGAACATTCTCATTCGTTTGAGCTTGCAGTTTACTATCCAGAGAGGCCATGAAATCTGTACAGTGCAATTCTAGTCATAACTTCTCCAGATCTTTTCTTCCTATGAATACATTTATTTTCAATAGTGTAAATTTCCTCCTCTTAAACATTTATTTTCAATTGTAGATAACTTTGAAAATTACCTTTGTATATTGGATTTACTTTCAATCACTTGTGAAAGATATATGGTTTGAAAATCACATTTCTATTTTTGGCATTTCCAGAAAAGTAAATAATATGGGTTTAGCAACGAATTTTTTGCAAGACAAAACAAATACTAGAATATTATAGATAAAATGGTCAATAAATAATTATATTATTTTTAAGAAATGTAAAATTTAAAAAATGGGTTGTTTTTGTTGTGGAGATTTGATAGAATATTATAGATAAAATGGTCAATAAATAATTATATTATTTTTAAGAAATGTAAAATTTAAAAAATGGGTTGTTTTTGTTGTGGAGATTTGATGGTTTATGGTATTCTAGAAATTTGTGATTATGATGGATTTATTTTATATAAGTTCGCATCTCAAGAATTTTGATTTCTCTTAATATTTATAAATTTATAATTAAGATGCACTTATACTAGTTTTATATATATTTAAATATTATCCCCATGAAAATCTCTTTGGGCACTTCATTTATGTAAACTACATGGACTAAACTTACAATTTCAAGCAATCTTTCTCATATTTTAAACAAATTGAAAAATAGCTAAACTATAAAATATTGGCTCTTTAAAATATTTTGATCTTACTATTTTATTTTTTTAATTGCTTTGAAATATTTTATTATGATTCTTTATATATATATATATATATATATATATATATAGATATATCTATATATATAAAGTTAATATTAAAATAAATTAGACAATAAAATTAATTTGGATTCAAAAGAAAAAAATGTAGCATTTCTATTATTATATAAATTATGTTATTTCACATGGACATTGAAATGTTTTATTTATGGTTAAGACTGACTGAAATGTTTTACCACAATTCCTTCATATGATTGAAATATCAAAATCTCAAATTCAAACAACTTATCCTAGTGAAGCAATAAGGGTAGGAAACAACACAACAATAGGGGTAGTAAACAACGTATCTCACTGAAGCAATAAGGGTAGGAAATATACTTGAGCATAAACACAGAGTAATCTGTGGAAATTAGATATACTCGGGATATCCCCAAGTCTAAAAGAAACAAGAATATTTATAAATGAAGATCTCATTCTAGAAGACCAAGTTGAACTTAGGAAAGAAGTCTAAAAGGTCAAGGAGGCAAGAAAGATAGAGAAATGGGCAATCATTAGGAATAGGAAAGTTATTATCAGAGATAAAGTCTCAAGAATGAGTGATAAATAAGGACTTGTATCACTCCAAGTCCTCTTATGGAATTGCCATGATTTTCCATTGTGTAAACGTCCTATGTTAAGTTGGATCTTGAGTGATATTGATGTTATTATTTTAGTTTAAACTTGGGAACATGACGAATCTAGGATCCCTCACATTAACGGTTTCACTCTTTGGTTGACTTGGAATAAGAAATCCTTTCAGAGAGGTTTTGGTGGTATAGCCTGCTATATAAGGAACATTGTTTCCTCCCACATCCAAATTCATAAAATCAACCCCTTCAATCAATACATTTCAATCGAGTTCTATGTTTCTACAACCAATAGGATGTTTCTTGTAATTTTTTATTTCACTCCTATCAACTCTACATCCTATAAGAAAAACAACTTGGATAAGAATTGTCCTTTGAATACCTTAGAAAAAGACATCTACAACCTAAGAAATGAAGGTAATATCCTTTTTCTTGGGGACTTTAATTCTAGAACTTCTACTAACCAAGCTATTATATTAAGTAACAACTCTAACCCGGACCCCTCGTGGCTTGATGAAGATAGTAACATAGCTAATAGATTCAAGAGAAACTCTCAAGACATAATCGAGAACTAATTTGACACCGAGCTCCTCAAACTTTGTAGTTCCCAGTACCTAATCATATGTAATGGTATTGAAAAGTGGCCTCTCTTGGTTCAGATGACCTGGTTCCATGTGCTGGCTAGTAGTGTCATGGATTATGCGATTTTTGACACCCTTGTCCTCAACCGTATTACAAAATTTGAGCTACTTAATGGGTTCAAGCTTGAATCTAACCAAAAACCCCTGTCTATATCCCTCAATCTTGTTATGCATACCACCAACTTCTAGGACACCAGTGAAAGAGAAATACACATACGCTTCATAGAAGTAAGGCCGACCTTTTCATAAGAAATTTAGAAAGGAATTTAGGCTCCCTCACTTATAATAACAAAATTGATAAAATTTATTACCATTTTAGTACTACCCTTTCCAATTCCATTAGCAAGTTCTCTAATGAGACATCGTATAAGAAGAATAATAGAACTTCCAATCCTTGGTATGACAAAGACTATAAAATTTCTAGGAAAGCAATCAGAGACGCTCCTAATGAAATCATTAAGCTTCAGAATATAAGTATATACAAATCTCTTATCAAGAGGAAGAAGAGGTCATATATTAATAAGAAACAAGAACATCTTCTCCACCTTTCTAAAGTCGCACCCAGAAAGTTCTGGTGGAATGTGCTTGTTCGTAAAACTAAAGATAATCATTCTATCCCCTTAGAAAATTGGGACAACTATCTTAAGAAGTTGTATGACTCTTTTGACACCATGGGCACCATTGTAAACACTCCTACTAAGGAGGATACAGTTTCTCTTGAAGACATTGAGTCTGGGATTAATAAGCTTGCTAATGGGAAAGCTAAAGATATTGAAGGATGTTATGCTCTTGACCTGTGAGAAGGTGCCGGAATACTAAATATATGAAGAAATACAACATAGAACATAGAAAAAAATGAGAAAAATAGTAAGTATTTTATTATTAAAAGATGTAAGCAATGTTCACTTGCCTCTATGAGGGGGCAACCTCCAGCAGAGAAGAGCTTGATTACAAAATAAGACACGATGCTCCTCAATGGGGAGTCTCTATCCTTTATATAGGATTCATACATGCAATACCATGGGTCGGTACCATGGTTCTCTCAATACCATCTATCTATTACCATGGCCCATTTGCAACTAACTGTGGTCGTTTTCTTAAATGCAGGTAAACCACTTACAATTATTAATATGAGTTTTATTGACTCTTTAACTAACTATAACTATGACTCGACCCTATTACATAAATAAAGGGGTTTTGGTTGGACCCTAACATGCCCTCCCTCATAAAAAAAGCCTTTTCCTCAAGGCTGAAGCTGTGGAAACTACTGAAGAGTAGTGGTCGGTTCCCAGGTCACATCCTTCGAAGAGGTGTCTTTCCACTTGATGAGGATTTCCTTGATCGTGCAGTTGCGCAGATGTCGTTTTGGCGTGTCGAGGACTTGTTTAGGTTGGAGCTAGAGTGAACCTTCTTCACCCAATTCAGGTAGACTAGATTGAATTATGTAATTGTTCCCCACCACAATCTTGAGGCATGATACATGGAAGATGGGATGGATTTTTGATGTTGGTGGCAAGACTAGCTTGTAGGCTACTGCTCCAATGTGCTGAAGTATTTGATAAGGTCCGTAGAATTTTGGAGCTAATTTCTAACAACCCTTGTATTTGAGTGATGTTTGCATGTATGGTTGCAGCCTCAGGAATACCCGATCCCCTTCTTGAAATGTGCATTCTGAATGATGTTGGTTTGCTTGTTGCTTCATGCAATTCTGAGCTTGATGGAGATTATCTCTGAGACGTACTAGCATGGTTGCACGGTTCTATAGGAGTTGATCCACTACTTGCACCTTAGAGCATCCAGGGATATAAGAAGTAGGTGAAGGTAGGATTTGACCATACACTACTTCATATGGAGTCATCTTGGTGGCTACATGATAGTTAGTATTATACCACCATTCAGCTAGAGGTAACCACTGTACCCATTGATGTTGCTATTTTGAAGTGAAGCACCTTAGGTAGGTCTCCAAACATTTGTTGACTACTTCAATTTGACCATTAGTTTAGGGATGATAGGAAGTGCTTAGTTGGAGTTGGGTGCCTTGTAGCTTGAAAATTTCTTTCCAAAAGTTACTGGTGAAGACCGGGTCATGATTAGACACAATGGAAGTGGGCATGCCATGTAGTTTGAAGATCTAGTCTATGAAAGCTTGAGCCACCAATGTGGGGGTAAATGGGTGGGGTAGGGCACAAAGATGAGCATATTTAAAAAGTCTGTCCACAACCACCATGATGACTAAGTTGTTCCCTGACTTCGGAAGACCAGTCATGAAATCCATAGAAACATCCATCCAGATTGAGACAGGGATGGGCAATGATTGTAAGGTTCCTGAGGACTTGACTATTTCTCCTTTGCGGCATTGACACACATCACATTTAGCTACAAAAGTAAGAATGTCAGTTTTCATGCCTGTCCAAAAGAAAGAACAACGAGTGCAAACATAAGTCTTCTGAAAGCCTGCATGGTCTGCAGTGGGAGATGAGTGCAACTATGACAAAATGTACATTTTGAGGGTGGATGTCAATGATAACACTGCTCTATCCTTGTAGTGAAGAATCACATCCTTCCAAGAGTAACCCACTATGGAATTAGGATATGATCTCAAGTTATTAATGATTTGGGAGAGAGAGGGATGTGAAAACCATTCCTTATGGGCTTCTTCAATCCAATATGGTATGGGAAGAGAGATTGATAGCAAGGTGCTTTCATCCTCAAATTGGTCTGATAAAGCATCCGCTACTACATTGTCATGGCCTTTCTTGTAAATTATCTCATAATCATATCCCAACGTTTTGGCCAACCATTTATTTTGCTGGGGCGAGGATAGACGTTGCTCTAAGAAATATTTGAGGCTTTGATGGTATGTGTAGATTTGGAAATGCCGCCCCAATGAGTATAGTCGCCAGATATCTACTGCATGTAAGATGGCCATAATCTCCTTCTCATAGGTAGATTGTCCCAGATGTCTCCCACTTAGTTTTTGGGTGGTGAAAGCGAAGGGTCGACCTTCCTGCATTAAGACAACACCAATAATAGTACCTGATGCATCACATTCAATCACAAAAGATTTGGTGAAGTCAAGTAGTGCCAATACGGGTGTTGAACACATGGCCTGTTTGAGAGCCATAAACATCTATTATGCTTCATTAATCCGGAGGAATGAAGCGAGGGGACTAGAAATGCAACCATAATTATGGAAAAATTTGTGATAGTAGCCTGTGAGACCTAAGAATCCCCTCAAACTCTTCAAGGTTTTTGGTTGGGGCCAATCCTGCATTGCTTGTATCTTTTTGGGATCCATCCAAACACCTTCACGACCCACAATATGGCCCAAATAATTGACTTCTTCCATGACAAAAGAGCACTTGGACAATTTGAAAAATATTTTATGCTTCCATTGTTGTTGCAAGAGCAGGTCTACATGTTGAAGGTTTTTTTCCTAGGTGAGGCTGTAGTGAGAATGTCATCATAGAAAATGAGGATAAATGTTGTGGGATATGGTTTGAGAAAGTGATTCATGAGGCTTTGAAAAGTGGATCGAGCATTACAGAGACCAAATGGAATGACCAAGAATTCATAATGCCCTTCATGAGTTTGAAAAGCAATCTTGGGAATGTCTACTTCTTTCATGCATATTTGGTGATAGCCCGAGAGAAGATCTAGCTTAGTAAAGAATTTAGCACCATGTAGTTCATCCAGCAAATCATCAACAACTATGATACGGAATTTTTCTCTTACCATGATCTTGTTGAGGGCCTTGAAGTCTGTACACATGTGCCATTCCCCATATTTCTTGAGCACTGTGACCATTGGTGGTGAATAAGGACTGATGCTAGGACGAATCACACCAACTTCTAAGAGTTCCTTGATGATTTTTTCAATTTTATTCTTTTGGGAAAAAGGATATCTATATGGGCGCACATTCGGTGGTTGTGCCCATAGGACATAATTGATGCTATGATCATGTTCCCCTCTAGAGGGTGGAAGCTCTTTAGGTTTGTTAAAGACCTACTGGTGGCAGTTTAAGACCTGTTTCACCTTAGGATCAATACGAAGAGTAGTGGGCCTGATGGCTTGGATGGCATTAAATTGGGCTATAACTCCATGATGGCACTTTTTCAACAAATTTTCCATTTGATGCGAGCTGGTCATAGAAGGAGAACCTGCCTGGAGTCCATGGAGGGTATGCAAGTGGTCATTCTATTTAAAACTCATATATAACTCCTGGAAATCCATTTTGATTGGGTCTAGTGTGCAAAGCCATTCAACACCCAAGACAATGTCACAACCACACATGTTGATTGCAAACATGTGGGTCTTTAGGTTGTAGTCTCCCATCTGAAGTTTGATATTTTCGCAGCGGCCTTCACATTTCATTGACCCCTCATCAACAATATAGATCTGGAAATTAGAGACTGCCTTGACACAATAATTAAAAGCTTTGACGACTCTCTGATGGATAAAGTTTTGAGTATTGCCACTATCAATCAATACTACTATAGGGCGATGTTTAATAAAACTTCTGATTTTGAGAGTTTGGTGCACAGAAATGCCTGCCAAAGCATGCAACGGGATAAATGGTTCTTCTGGCATAGTTGGGAGATCATTGCCCTGCTGGATGTCCTCAACTTCCTCCTTTGGTCCCTCAAGGGGTGGGGCTTCCTTAGATGAGTTGTGATCAATAACATCAATTTGAAAGATTTTGGCTTCCTTGCATTTATGCCCTAGGGAGTATTTGTCATCACAGTAGTAGCACAATTCTTGTTTTCGTTTTTCAGCCATTTCTACTGGCGACACCTTTCGAACCTTAAGTATTTGGGGTAGTGCCCTAAGCCTGGGTGGGGCATCCCTTAGCAATGAAATTTGGGTGAGGTGACTAGGCAACTAAAGCACGTTCCACTTCGATATGCTTTGTGAAAATGTCCATCCATGTAGGTGGGTGGTGCATCTGGACATGGGCTTGGATGGCTTCTTTGAGACCACTTATAAAACATTCCAAGTAGAGTTCATCTCCCAGACCTTCTGTGCATATGGCCAAGTCTCAAAGGCTACAATCTATTCTTTTACTATGCCTGTCTGTCAGAGCTTAGTAAGACGACCCAAAAAATTATATTCATGGTCAAAGTGGTCACAAATGGATATTGAGAACACCTTCCAAGTAATTTTCCGAGATAGCATTTCTGATGCCACTACCACCATTGCCATCTCTCTTGGTCCAAGTAAAGGGATTCCACACATAGTTTAGTTTCATCATCTAGGATATCATTCAGAATGAAATATACCCATACTGTTGGATTAGAGCCATCAAATTTATGCATGTCCAGCTTGGGTGGTCGAGGGTGGGAATGTTGGTGATTTCCATGGAAGTGAATATGATGGCTAGATTCTCCATCAAGGTATTCATTAATACCATGTGCCTCTGAATGCAACCCCGAAGTGACTTTTTTGAATGTGTCCATGAATTGTTGCATCTGGTCTGCTAGGTTTTTGAAAGAAGCCAACTGTTTTTCAAGGCCCTCTATTTTCTCGTTGGCCATGGCTTGAGCTCTAGTTTCTACCATACACAAATCCTGGTCACTTGTCATCATTTTGAAAAAATTTGGGACCACCCAAAAATTGAAGCTGACAAGTGAATGGTACCATGGCGATTAGCTCGCCATTCTGATTTTATGGGCTAAGTCTCTTATAAGCATCCCATGAAGGGATCATATTTTTTTTGTTTTATATTTTTTATACTCTGAATGGAGTTTTACTCCCCGCTTATCAATACTAAAGTGACCAATTTCGAGAAAACTTAACCCTACCCAATGTCCTGCAAGAATTGCCCCAGGATATAGAAGCCACAAGCCTCACTTCACAAATGGTCAGATATGCCTGTGAAAGCCCCAACAGCTAAATATGAGTTGGACTGCGGTGACGATAGAACCCCAGCTGCTAGATCTAAATGGTACTGTGGCGATAGAACCTCAACTGGTGGATTTGATTGTTGCAGTGGCGACAGAACCCCCACTGCTAGATCTGATATGGCAAAGAAGATAATGGGCAATCTTCATAGAGTCGAGGGAACTATGGTCTCAACGAGTGTTAGGTGCTATAAATCGCAATACACATAAGGGTCCACAATAGTAGATGACCCAATATTTCAGGGCACTAACTAAGGAGGATCAACCGTACCCTTAGCCGTACTACCCGACTACTTTTTCATATGGGTGAGTAATCTCCCTGAGTGCTATTCTCGGTGTACTGTAGCAGCAAGATACCAGATGGCTTATCTAAGGTGAGGTTTCAAGTGAGCCTATGGGGCTTCCGATATACCTAGAGGGTACGTGGAAGACAGTCTGTGCGTGGTTCTATCTAATCCACTACTACTTGAAGGGGTACCCACAGGGGTTACAAGGGGGTCCAACAAGCATAACCACCTCTTGTATTTCCTGCATGCATGCCTCCCCAGATCCACAGGTTTATGCGCTCAAAAACAAATCCCGTTGTTTAAAGACACCGGAACACATCTCTAGCCTAAAAAAAATTATCAAAAGAGGAGATACCACCGGCCCTGGAAAGAGCTATGATTCCACTTGTTATGCTCTTGACCTATGAGAAGATGCCAGAATACCAAAATACGAAGAAATACAACCGAGAACACAGAACAACATGAGAAAAACAACAAGTATTTTATTATTCAAAGATGTAAGCAATGTTCACTTGCCTCTTCTAGGGGGAAACCTCCAGCAAAGCAGAGCTCGATTACAAAATAATACACGATGCTCCTCAACGGGGAGTCCCTATCCTTTATATAGGATACATACATGCAATACCATGGGTTAGTAACATGGGTCAGTACCATGGTTTTCTCAATACCATCTACCTAATATCATGGCCCATTTGCAACTAACTATGGTCCCTTTCTTAAATGCGGGTCGACCACTTACAATTATTAATATGGGCTTTATTAACTCTTTAACTAACTATAACTTTGACTCGACCCTATTACATAAATAAAGGGGTTAGGGTTGGACCCTAAGAAAGGATACCAAGCTAGGATATTCAGAATGGGAAGATCTATCCTCATTCCTTATCTCCACAAGCTTCTCAATTTCATTGTACAAGATGGCTTCCCTCATATTTGCACACAAAGTCTTATTCTGCCTATCTTTGAAAATGGGGACAAAAGCATTCCCTCTAACTACATGACCATTATGATTAGCCACATCCTAGCAAAGCTATATGGGCTCATTCTGGAAAAGAAGCTCAACCTTTGCCTTGAAAACCATGGTAAAAGAGTTAAAGGAAAAGCTGGTTTTAGGATACATCACTCAACTATCGGCCATCTTATCACTCTCAGGATCATTGCAGAGTCATCTTGCAATAGTAAATTTTATCTCTTTTGTTGTTTTATGGACTTTAGAAAACATTTCCATGTTGTTCCTCAAGATAAGCTCTGGGAGAGACTTGAAGAGATCATGGTCCCTCCTGAACTGAGGATTGTTGTGATCCACCTCTATGAGACTACCATGGCCAAGATTAAGACCAATGAAGGGTGTTCTAGAGACATTAAATGCAGTATCAGAGTTAAGCAAGGGTTTCCCCTATCCCCTACCCTTTTTGGCATATACATCGATAAGTTAGAGGAGTGTCTGGATACTACAGGTTGCAAGGGCACCGAGCTTGCTGTTATAATCATTACTCTTCTCCTTTATGCTAATGATATCATTCTTATTGCAAAAATTCATGATGACCTCGACAAGCACCTTAAGACTCTTCATGTCTTCTGCTCCAAGATGGGTACGATGATTAATATCGACAAAACCAAAGTCATGATCATTAAATCCAAAAAGGACACCCATGGTTTTTTCATTTATGGGGTATTGACTTTCCTCATCATCTCAACTGGAATTATAACATCAAGAAAAGGATTATTGGAGGATGGAAAGCTTATTATGATCTTGAAAAAAATTGGAAGTCAGTTGATCTTTGCATGTGGAGTAAAAGGAGGTTCCTCCTCGTGAGTCTTGTCACCCCTATTGTCTTATATGGATGTGAAGTCTTGTGTTGTAGTATATCTAGAGATTCATGGAGAAATATTGATATGATTCAAAAGAAATTCATAACCTATAACCTAAAGATCAAGGGAAATACTTGATATCCTATCCTCTTGATCAAAGTTGGCATGTCCCACATTTAATGTATGGCTATGTTTAGATATCTTATGTATAAGAAGAAGCTTTACAACATGGACCCCAAGAGGCTCCCTAAAATTGCTTCTAACTCTAGTCAAAACCCCCACCTTCACCTCAAAACAATGTAAACTTTGAAATGGGAACTATAAACTCAAAACGGGAACTCTAGCCCAAAACCCCCCAAAAAGACATGAAAAACATGAAAAACAGTGCTAAAAATGAAAAGTGTTGATTCTGGAATAACACTTTATTTTTTTCTAGGATAAAGTTTGAACATGTTTTAAAAATGGCGATGAAAACCAATTTTTTGTGCAAAAATTTTCCAAAAACACCCTCAAAATGAAAAGTGTTGATGTTCGAATCACACTTTTATTGTCAATGGTAAATTTTGTGCAAAAAACACCCTCAAAACAAAAGGTGTTGATCCTGGAATAACAATTTTTTTTTTCAAGGGAAAATTTTCAACATTTCGAAATAATGCCATAAAAGGTTTTATCATGACTCCAAAAAACATTAAAATTTCAAAAGAAAAAAAAAAAAAAAAAAAAAAAAAAATTAAAATAATGAAAAAAAACAAAAAAAAAAAAAAGTTAAAAAGAATAACAAAACGTAAATTAAAATATATCATAAAAACAAAACATAATTAAAAAATAAAAAATAAATAGCAAAAAAAATTAGCAAAAAAAAAAATCAATCATAAAAATGTATAAAAAAAAACCAAAATTAACTTACAAAGATAAGAATTAAAAAATTAAAAAAAAAAAAATTAAAAAAATAAAAATACAAACAAATAAATAATAAGAAAAATATATTTAAAAAAAAAAAACTTGTAAACCAAAAAAAATGGAAAAAAAGCAAAAAATATAAAACCAAAAAAAAATATGAAAAAAAAAATCAAAAAATGAAGTAAAAATAGGAAAAAAAAAAAATTAACAAAAACTAAAAAAAATAAAATGAAAATTAAAAACTAACTAGATTTAAAAAAACCAATAGAAAATTAACAAAAAAAAAAACATTTTTTTTTAAAACTATTAAAATTAAGATTAAAAGCATTTAGAAAATAACTTTAAAAAACAAAAATATACTCAAATTAAAAAACAAAAAAAAAGGCCAAAAAAATTTAAATTTAACAAATATATATGTATTTTCAAAAAAAAAAAAACATTTAAAGATTTTATTAAAAAAATAAAAAACATTTCAAATATATATAAATATATATGTTGACACCTAATCTTCATGATTGGGAATTTTATGTAAATAAATAATTTTGGAATGTGAACAGTCATCAAGAAGATGAACTGATCAGTCACATTCATGTCTATAACAATAGCTACCTAACGAAATAAAAAAATCAGTTTTTCTGAGTTTTTCTGCCAAGTCTGGAGTTACTGCTGCCCTAACATGGTATCAGAGCCAGCTCCTTTTTTTAACCTTTGTGTTTTTGTAACTCCTGGTCTGCTCCACTGCCATCCCTGAGTTGTACCTGCACTCTGCTTCATATTCTATTACCTACACCATACAGTGCGCTGCCCTTACTGTCTCATCCGCCATCTGAATGAGCCTGAGCCTGTCGGTATCGGATCTGGTCTCGCAATGTATTGCTTGAATGCTTCGAACACGTTGTCAAACGCGGTTTGAAACAAGTGGTCCTCATATATTTCTTGGTTCTGAGCCATTTTAACTATACCACTGTTCAGATACCCTAGGAACTCAGAAACGCTCGAGCCAGAGGTTTTTACCTCGGTTTATGGTAGCCAAGAGCCATCCCTCAACTCTTGATTCAGTGTCAGGTATGGCTCCACAGAAGCGCATCGTGGTTTCTTAGGGACAACCTCCACTCTAATTTTGTCGAGACTTTGGAGGTCGATTAATCGTTGTGGTCTCCAAACGACAGCCGAGACTTTGGTGGTTTTGAAGCATGGTGGTTTTGAAGCGTGGTGGTGACATGGCGCCCACCGTGGAGCACAAGTAGAGTGTCTCTGGTTCAAAGCAAGCCTGGCAGTTTTCCACTCTACGTCAGCGAACGAGCCTTGTTTAAGCGAGGCTCAATTTTCACAATCTAAGCTAAAGCATGTGGCCTGGTAAATTAACATGCTTTTAAATGATTTAAACTCCTGGCTCTTAGCTTTAATTGCAAAGTTTTTTGATATATCTTTTGGAGGGACCTGAATAGCTGTATGCGGTGTTCCGTTTATTTGAGATAGCGGTGCTGAGTTAATGCCTGTTGCTGTGGCTTATATTAAAGCGGTGCTGAATTAATGCGTGGTTTATATGTGCGCTAACGCTGTATATATATGTGTGCAATGTGGTTACATTGACCAGCGTTTGAGTTTTGGACGCCTGATGATTAACCAGCATATATATATTGACCATCTTGTTTGAATAAATTTTTTTGAATGCGTTTTGGACGCTATTTAAATAAGTTTTGAATGGTTTTTTGGACGTTGTTTGAATAGTTGTAGATATGGAATGTGGTGGATATATTATATGAGGATACTTGGAGGGATTTGAAGAAACAGTACATAAAAGTATTTGAAATCTGTTGCCTTTTTGAATACTACTTCACTGTATATCAGCAGAAGTTTCTTATCAGCAGAGGCATTTTTTACAGAATGCATTCAATCATCTCTATGGTAGGGATAGTTCTCACTAGCAAGGAGAACTATCCTGAATGGTCCCGGATGGTAAAACACACCCTCATCTACAATGCGTTGTGGAAGGGAGTGTGTGTCGGAGAAGGAGAAAATGACCCAGTACAGCCTACATCAGACAAAGAGCTCGTCATTTGGGAAAACAAGAACAGGAAAGCCTATGCATTAATCGCAGCATTTGTAAATGAAGAAGTAAGTCGCCATATTTCATCATATTCAACTGCCTTTGAAGCTTTACAAAAGCTGAAAGAACTTTATGACTCACATTCTGCACTTGAAGTTGTTCAGCTCATGATTAAACTCTTCACTCTTGAACTAAAAAATAATGATCCTCTTGCTCTTGCATCTGAAGTAAAATCCATAATGCATGATATCAAATCCACTAAGGTTGAGTTGGATATCCCTCTTATTGCTTTTCTCAAGGCACTCTATCCTACTTACTCCAATTATCTTGAGTCTTTACAAGCAAATGGAAATCTTAAAGATATAACCTTTGACTCTCTTGTGAAAAAGTTTGCTGAAAGAGAGAAAGTCTTTGGAAAGAAGATAGTCCCTGAATCTTCTGAAGAGATTGTTTGCCTTGCTCATAAAGAAAAGCATCCTGCTCAAGATTCTACAAGAGGAAGAGGTGGACAAAGAGGAAGAGGAAGATACTTCAAAGGCAAGGGGGGCAGACATTCTCAAGCAGAAAAAGCAGATCTGCATTGCATTCGCTGCAAACGAAATGGATCACATGATGCTTCTACATGCAAGCTACCATGGGACAAAATTGAGCAGAAAAG
Source organism: Pinus tabuliformis (assembly GCA_031772625.1). NCBI lineage: Eukaryota > Viridiplantae > Streptophyta > Pinopsida > Pinales > Pinaceae > Pinus > Pinus tabuliformis. Next base: position 755,280,099 of record CM062808.1, on the reverse strand, counting down.
AAACCAGCAGAAAGGTAAAACTGATGATACAGACAAAGGTAAAGCACCTAAATCCGCTCACTATATTGAGGCACAATGTAACATTGGAGTAAATGAAGATTTGTTTAATGCTTCACTTGCTTCTTCGAAAAATGATTGGTTGCTTGATTCAGGAGCAACCTCTCATATGACTCATAGGAAAGATTTTTTTGAAGATTTCACTGACAATGTTGATGGAGCAGTATACTTTGCAGATCAGTCAAAAATCAAGCCATCAGGGCTTGGCACAATCAGGCTTAAACTGCCTGGTCTTCCAGACTTTCTTCTGGATCATGTTCTATATCTCCCACAGCTCAAGAGAAACTTGTTGTCCTTGGTCCACATCCGCCAGCAAGGTCACTCCATTCATATGTTTGATGGCAAGCTTGAGGTAAGAAAAGCATCTAACCACTCACTTGTCATGAGGGGAATAGAAGAAGAAAGACTTCTCAAACTGCAAGGAACCTCTGCTCATGCACAACATTTCTCATATATTTCTCATCATGAAGAAGGTACACTTCCATCAATTTTATTATGGCATGCTAGATTTGGACATTTAAACTATGACAGTCTCCACTTATTGAAGAAAAATGGTGTTGCTGGTTTGCCTACAATTCCTAGGAAACATAAGCAATGTGATGCTTGCATTCTAGGAAAGCATAGCAAACAATCTTTTCATGATTCACATTCAAGAGCACATAGGAAGCTTGAACTCATTCATTCAGATTTATGTGGTCCAATGCCTGTTCCTTCTGCAAATGGAAATAAATATATCATGACATTTATTGATGATTACACCAGAATGTGTTGGGTTTATTTATTGAAGAACAAATCTGATGCTTTTCAAACATTCAAGAATTTTCATAAATGGATTGAAAATGATGCACAATCTCATATTGGGTCTATACGCACTGATAATGGAAAAGAATATACATCAAATGAATTTGAACACTATCTTCGCCAACATGGGATCAAACATCAAACAACTGTGCCTTATAATCCCCAACAGAATGGTGTAGCAGAAAGAATGAATAGAACAATCTTGAATATGGTACGATCCATGCTTTTCTTCAAAAATGTAAAGATAATGTTTTGGGCTGCTGCTGTTCTATGTGCTACATATATAAAGAATAGATGTCCATCTAGTGCTATAAGAAACAAGACTCCTTATGAATTGTGGTATGGACATGTTCCTTCGGTAAAACATCTCAGGGTTTTTGGTTCCACCTGTTATGCTTTGATACCAAAGGTACATAGAAACAAACTTGGTGCTAGAAGTCGTAAGTCTATCTTCCTGGGGTATTCAAACACCTCTAAAGCATACCGCCTCTATGATGAAGTAAACAAAAAGTTTGTTGTATCTAGAGATGTCATTTTTCTTGAATCATCCAAATCTGACAATGTTGTTCAGTGGCAACTTGATCGCCTGGATAGATTCACAAAAACGAAATCATTTCAAGAGTTTGATAATTAGATTCCACATCTTGAAGGGGGGATTCCTATACTAGATCAACATGTGGAATCTTCTTCTGAAGAACAATCTCCCCTGCATGAAACTCCAACAACGAATGATGCTTTAAGTGATGTAATTGATAGAATTGGGAGACTCAATCTTGATTCAGTCCCAACTCAATCAACAGAGCTTCCTGGACCATCTCAGAAAGGTCCCCCAAAGTGGCTGACAAAGACACTTGAAAGTGTTCATCCTGATGAAATTGGAAAAACAGGAACTAGAAATTCAAACCGAAAAAGTGGAGGTGATGTAGATGACTCTAATTCACCTGTTGATATGGATGTTAATTATGATTGTGAATTGAACTTGTCTACAGATTTTGAACCAACTTCCTTCAAAGAAGTTGCTTCTCATGATGAATGGAAAGAAGCGATGAAAAAGGAGTATGATGCCCTCATAAAGAATGGCACTTGGAAGCTGGTTGATCCTCCATTTGGAACCAAACCAATTGGCTGCAAGTGGGTCTACAAGAACAAATACAAAGCTGATGGCTCACTTGACAAGCACAAAGCTAGGCTTGTGGCAAAAGGCTTTGCACAGAAGGAAGGGGTTGATTATGGGGAAACTTTTTCCCCCACAGCAAAATGGGCCACCATCCAGACACTCTTTGCACTAGCTGCTCAGAACGGTTGGAAAGTCCATCAAATGGATGTAAAAACTGCATTCTTGAATGGAGATCTAAAAGAGAATGTTTTTATCTCCCAGCCTGAAGGATTTGCTGTGAAAGGACATGAACATAAAGTATGCAAACTTGTGAAGTCCTTGTATGGCCTCAAACAAGCACCATGAGCCTGGTATGAAAAACTAACTGAGCATCTTCTGAAACTCAACTTCAATCATTTTGATCTTGATGATGCAACTTTATTTGTCAATAAAGTTGGAAAAACAATTGTATATCTTGTGGTATATGTAGATGATCTTTTAATGACAGGGAACAATGAAAGCTATATTGCATCCATAAAGAAAGAATTAGGAAAAAGTTTTGAAATGACTGATTTGGGCTATGTTCATTACTATCTTGGCATTGAAGTAACCCAACATCCAAAATCCATATTTCTTTCTCAAAAGAAATACATTGGAGACTTGTTAAACAGATTTGGCATGACAGAGTGCAATCGTCTTTCTACTCCAATGGAACAAAACTTAAAGCTCACATCTGTTGAAGGAAAGGAATTTGAGGATGCAATAAAGTATAGACAGCTTGTAGGAAGTCTCATCTACCTCACTAATACGAGACCAGACATTTCATTTGCTGTTGGAATCCTCTCCAGGTTTATGCAAAAGGCTTGTGAGGGACATTGGTCTGCTACAAAAAGAGTTCTAAGGTACTTGAACGGAACTCAAGACCTTGGAATCAAGTATACACAGGTGGATGACTTCAGCTTGATTGGATACTCAGATTCAGAATTCGATGGAGACAAAGAAACTGGGGTATCTACTTCAGGATATGCTATGAGTCTTGGATCGCGAGCTATCTCCTGGAGATCACGCAAACAATCAGTTCCAGAAGATTCCACAACAGAAGCAGAATACATGGCAGCAACTGAAGAAACGAAAGAAATTGTGTGGCTCAGGAAAATTCTTGAAGATTTGCAGGTAAAACAAGTACAATCAACTCCACTCATGATTGATAACACCTCTGCAATAAAGTTGGCCAAGAACCCAAAGTTCCATGATCGTACAAAGCACATCAATACTAAATATCATCTGATCCGACATCATGTTGAGGTCAAAGCAATCCATCTCCGTCATTGTTCCACAAATGAGCAAATTGTAGACATCTTCACCAAAGCACTTGGAAGGGAAAAGCTTGAACAATTCAGAATGATGCTTGGACTCACCAACATCCCTTCAGATTAAGGGGGGGAATGTTGACACCTAATCTTCATGATTGGGAATTTTATGTAAATAAATAAATTTGGAATGTGAACAGTCATCAAGAAGATGAACTGATCAGTCACATTCATGTATATAACAATACTACCTAATGAAATAAACAAATCAGTTTTTCTGAGTTTTTCTGCAAGTCTGGAGTTACTCCTGGCCTGACAATATAATTCTTTTATGTATTGAAGCTTCTGTGATCCATAATGAATTAAATAAAGTCTTTTGGTAGAAATCACATAAGAGAATTCTTCGCCAATGCATTTCGAACCAACAAGTGTGGTTTATCATCAGACCGAATGAAAAGGCAAACCATGGCAAAAGATTAAATAGAGAGCAATGTAGAGACATAATTTCAAGTAAGGGCAATATTTGAACAATAATATTTTAATTATGATATTAATTTGTTAATATATTAAAAACAAATATTCAGTAACGGCTATATTAAATGACTAGTTTTTGAAAAAAAATATTTAAATAATGATATTATTTCATTGATTGATTAAAAATATTAATAGGTAAGCGCTAGTTATTGAAAAATAATATTTAAATTAATTTATTAAAACCAAATATTACTAGTTTTCGAAAAATAATATTTAAATAATGATATTAGTTTATTAATTAATTTAAAATATTAATATGTAATGGCTAGTTTTTGAAAAATAATATTTAAATTAATTAAAAAAAAATGAACATTAAGGAGGGGAGTCAAAAATTATAAAAACAAGTCAAGACCCTAATCGAGACAATATCATTTGATAAATAATTAATGAAAATAAAATAAAAATATAACCAATCAAAAGAAATATATATATATATATATATATATATATATATATATATATATATAGAAACAAATATGGGGTCAATAATAAAATATGGGGCTCCGGTCCATTAAACAAATAACACAAATACTAAAAGGAGCTAAGAATGAATATGATGATAAAATACATAAAAGAACATGAATAATTAAGAAAATAAACTCTAATGAAGAATAAATCAACAACAAATACTATAAAAAGGACACCATTACCTACATTGATAAACAAACAAACAAAATAAATCCCAAAAAGAAGCCTGAAAAACTAGGAGGACAGGACAGGGACCCAACTTCTACTAATATTCCAACCATCATATCTATTCAAATTATTGGGTCCTTTTTCAATTTCTAGGGCCTCCCTCAATTTACGATCATGCAAATGGCTAAGACTAGCAACGACTCGGGCATTCTCAATGTAGATGTGATGCTTATATGTATCTGCATGCTCCGCCAAAGCAGAGGAGCGGGTCATGCCATGCTTGATGTCAGCAGCATGCTCATGAATCCTTTGATTAATCGACTGACCAGTCTCACCAATGTAGGGAGTTCCACAAGAGCATGGGATAATATAAACACCCTTCATGTTCTCGGGTTCCACTAGGTCTTTTACATATCTAAGGGAGCTTCGGATGGTATTTAAAGGCCTAAATGTTCAAGCCACCTTATACTTCCTTAATAATTCTAGTGGATGTCATATTTTTCTTAATGCTAGTTTGCCATTAGTTCGTTTGGAGATTGGCAGGGTGAGAAAGGTTTTGGATTTCATTTCTCGTAATTTGTTGTCTCTCCATTTGGAACTTTCAAGTGAGATCACTGCTCCCCTTTCATCAAGGATCGAGGGATGCTCGGCTCTGAAATCTACTCATCTAGAAGAAATACAGAAAGTAAAGCAGTCCAAGAAGTTCAGTAAGCTCTTGCAACCTAATAAGTCTAGTTGCTTTCGTGGTCCTTCTAGAAGCAGAATTAATTCTAATCAAATCTTTGCTCTCCGATCTTGGGTTGACGATGTTTCTCATCTTCTGCCATTGAAGGTGAAGTTAGAATAGTCTCGTATCCACCAGGTTGGATTCCCTCAGGTTCATTGTTCCCTAATTCTTCTTTGGTTTCTGTTTCTTTCAAAAATAGTGGAATTGGACCATTGGTTCTATTAATAATAATATTCAATTGAATAATAATAATAATAATTGGTTTACTAGTAATAATAATAACAGTGACTATATTTTCACCTTAGATAGGAATAATAATATTAGGAGTATCAATAATAATTTATAATTGGATAATGATAATATTAATAATAATGATAATAATTTGTATAATAATAATATCACTGGGCTTAATGATAATAATAATATTAATGAAGTTAGTGACTCTATTTTCAATTTTGATAATTGTAATAAGAATAGGATTGATAATAAGACTCTAGGTTTGGATAACATTGTTTGTTCTAATGTTCTTTTCTCTTCTAGTAATAGGGTTGTCAATCTCTATAGCTTTTCTTTTGATCCCTCTGTCTTTAGTCTTTTGGAGAAAGGTTTAAATTTTTCTCTTTCTTGTAATTTGTTGCCTCTCCATTTGGAAATTTCAAGTGAGATCTCTGCTCCCCTTTGGTCAAGGATCGAGGCATGCTCAGCTCTGAAATCTACTCTTCTGGAAGAAATATGGAAAGTAAAGTAGTCCAAGAAGTTCAGTGAGCTCTAGGAGAAATTGATCTCGTAGCTTAATAAATCTAGTTGCTTTCGTGGTCCTTCGAGAAGTAGAATTAATTCTAATCAAATCTCTACTCTCTGATCTTGGGTTGATGATGTTTCTCACCCTTCTGCCATCGAAGGTGAAGGTGGAATAGTCTCGTATTCACCAGATCAGATTCCCTCAAGTTAGTTGTCCGTTAATTCTTCTTTGGTTTCTGTTGGTTACAAAAATAGTGGAAGTGATTCTATTAATAATAATATTCAATTGAATAATAATAATAATAACAACAACAATAGTAATAATAATAATAATTGGTTTACTAGTAATAATAATAAGAGTGACTATATTTTCACCTCAGATGGGAATAATAATATTAGGAGTAGCAATAATAATTTATGTTTGTATAATGATAATAATAATAATAATAATATCACTCAGCTTAATAATAATAATAATATTAATGAAGTTAGTGGCTCTCTTTTCAATTCTGATAATTGTAATAATAATAGGATTGATAATAAGACTCTAGGTTTGGATAATATTGTTTTTTCTAATATTCTTTTCTCTTCTAGTAATAGAGTTGTCAATCTCTCTAGCTTTTCTTTTGATCCCCCTGTCTTTAGTCTTTTAGGGAAAGCTTTAAAATTTTCTCTTTCTCCTAGAAAGATCCTGGTTGACGATATCATCTGTGACATTGAATATGGTATTAGAGACTTACCGGACATCACTAAAGATATCATTCGTCAAGACTGTGCTATTGTACTTAGAAAGGCAAAGCCCCCAAGAGCAACATCAGCAAACCTGAATTTGATGCTCTCAAATCGTTAAACAACAATAAGAATATTGTTGTTCTCAAAGTTGACAAAGGTGATGTTGTGGTTATTCTTGATAAAGGTGATTACTATAGGAAGATGTTGGACCACATCCATAATAGCAAGAGCTATAGCAAACTCGACAAGGATCCCCTAAAGAAGATTTCCAAAAGTGTGGCTCTTGCTATAAAGGCTAGTAGCTCGGTCAGCTCGTTTAGTCATAAGCTTATTGATGGTTGCCCTCTTACCCCCAAAATTTATGGTCTACCAAAGATTCATAAGGAAGGGGCTCCTTTGAGACTCATTGTCAACATGATAAGAGGGCCAACTTATATTTATCCCAAAAACTTAAGCCTCTTGTTGGCCACAGAGAATCCTTCATCAAGGACTCTACATCATTTGTTAATGAGTTAAAGAGTTTCAAGCTTGATCTAGATGACAAGCTTGTGAGCTTCGATGTGGTCTCCCTCTACACTAATATCCCTATCAACGAGGCCATCGAAGTTGTCAAGCACATCACAGATCTTTATACGGCTTATTTAGTTGGTATTTGTCTTATTTCTACTTTCTTTTCATTCGATGGGGAATTCTATGAGCAAACTTACATTGTCGTCATGGGTTCCCCCCTCTCCCCTATGGTAGCTAATCTATTCATGTAGGATTTGAATCAATGGCCTTAGCTTCTTCTCATCTTCTGCCTAAGATGTGGAAGAGGTTTGTGTATGACACTTGTGTCATCTCATCCCATAGTAAAGAAAAGTTGGAAGTATTTTTCTTCCAACCTAACAATCAATCTAGTTATATAAAGTTCACCATGGAATTTGAATGTAATGGTAGTCTGCACTTCCTTGACGTCCTCCTCTCAAGGAATGATGATGGTTTTTTCTCTCATCGAGTATTTCTTAAGAAAACTCATACGGAACAATATCTTCCTACTAATTCTCATCATTTCCCAGCTCAAAGGCTTGGTGTTCTCAACAACTTAGCGACTAGAGCTTTAAGAGTTTCTGATGAGAACCATCTCAATGAAGAGAAAGCACATATCCTAAGTGTTTTCTTTAATAATGGGTATAATAGACACCAATGTACTCAGGCTTTCCTCATAGCTAAAAAAGGTCCTAGTGCTAAGAAAGTTACAAAGGGTCAATTTTCGGGTGTTCTTCTTCCTTTTATCCAAGGGGCCACTGACAAGATTGTGAGGATCCTAAGGAAGCATAAGGTGTCTTGAACCTTTAGGCCTTTAATTACCATCCAGAGCTACCTTAGATCTGTAAACGACGTAGTGGACCCCAAGAATATGAAGGGTTTATGTTATCTTGTGCTCTTGCGGAACTCCCTACATTGGTGAGACTGGTCGCTCGATTAATAAAAGGATTTGTTAGCATGCCACTGATATCAAGCGTGGTAGGACCCTCTCCTCTGCTTTGGCAGAGCATGCAAATAAATCTAAGCATCACATCTGCATTGAGGAAGTGCAAGTTGTTGCTAGGTTTAGCCATTTCCATTATCGTAAATTGAGGGAGGCACTAGAAATTGAAAAAATACCCAATAATTTGAATAGAGATGATGGTTGGAATATTAGTAGAAGTTGGGTCCCTATCTTGTCCTCCTAGTTTTTTAGGCTTCTTTTTGGGATTTATTTTGTTTGTTTGTTTATCTATGTAGGTATTGGTGTATTTTTTATAGTATTTGTTGTTGATTCATTCTTCATTAGAGTTTATTTTCTTAATCCTTCGTGTTTTTTTATGTATTTTATCATCCTATTCGTTCTTAACTCCTTTTAGTATTTTTGTTATTTGTTTAATGGGCATGAGCCCCATATTTTATTGTTGACCCCATTTTATTTATTGATTATTTTTCTTTGTATATATATATATATATATATATATATATATATATATATATATATATATATATATATATATATATATATATGTATATGTTTCTATTTTTATTTATTTATATATTTCTTTTCACTTGTGTATATTTTTATTTTATTTTATTTATTTTTCCATTAATTATTTATCAAATGATATTGTCTCGATTAGGGTCTTGACTCATTTTTATAATTTTTGACTCCCCTCCTTTAATGTTTGATTTTTTTTTAATTAATTTAACTATTATTTCTCAAAAACTAGTTGTTTAATATAGCGGTTACTTATTTATATTTGTTTTTAGTAAAGTAATAAATTAATATCGCAATTTAAATATTATTTTTCAAAACCTAGCCATTACATATTAATATTTTAATTAAATTAATAAAATAATATAATTATTTAAATATTATTTTTCAAAAAGTAACCATTACTAAATATTTTTTTAATATATTAATAAATTAATATCATAATTTAAATATTATTGTTCAAATATAGCCATTACATGAAATTATGTCTCTGCATTGCTCTCTATTTAAGGCTTTGCCATGGTTTGGCTCTTCATCTGGTCCTGATGATGAACCACACTTGTTGGTTCGAAACGCGTCAGTCAAAAATTTCTCTTATGTGATTTCTACCAAAAGTCTTTGCCTAATATATATATATATATATATATATATATATATATATATATATATATATATATATATATATATATAAAATGAAATAAACAAATTATTAGTTTTTTTTAAATAAACTTAAAAAAGAAAAATAAACAATATTTAAATACAGTTTTAAAATAAATAAATGGACTCACGCCCTCCGCCTCCCGGGCGCCCATGGTTGTGCAGCCCTTGGCAAAGGGGCTGCATGCAGCCTCCTCCACCCAAGGCCATGCCACCACTGGCGGCCAAGTGGCAGCGTCACCACCCGACTACCCATTGTGGCGCAACCCGCCGCTGCTCAGCCGCCCGTGGTGGCACGACCCTAGGCAGAGTTAGTTGCATGCAACCCCTTTGCCTAGAACTGCTCCACCATGGGCGGACGAGAGGCGGTGGCGTAAGTCAATTTTTTTTTTAAATAAAAATAAATTGTTTAAAATTTTGTTTTTAGGTTTATTTAAAAAAACCTGTATAAATTATGTAAACTTTTTTTTTCCTTTTAAAATTTCTTCTATTTTCTTTCAAGTTTGAAGTGTTTGAAAAAAAAAACTCTATTTAAAAAAACAAAAAAGAAATGTTTGTTTTAAAAAAATAAATATTTATTTATTATAAAATTTTAAATGTTTATTTTATTTTTAAAATAAAACATATATATATAATTTTTAATTTTGTTGTTTTTAAATAAAACATATAGGATTTAATAAAAAATTTAAAAGTTTTTTATTTTTTTTTAATTTGAATATATATATATATATATATATATATATATAGAGAGAGAGAGAGAGAGAATTTTCATCTTTTATTTATTTCTTTTAATTTGAGTATATTTTTGTTTTATTATTTTTTTTTAATGTTTTTAACCTTAAGTTTTTTTTGGGTTAATTTTCTAATTTCTTTCTAATCTAATTTGTTTATTATTATTATTATTATTATTATTATTATTATTATTATTATTATTATTATTATTGTCTAGTTTTTGTTAATGTTTTTTTAGATTTTTCTATTTTTACTTAATTTTATAGTTTTTTTAATTTTTTTTTTTTTTTTTTTTTCCAAATTCTTTTATGGTTTACGAGATAATTTTTTTTTTTCTTTTTTAACATTTTTCTGTTTACTTTGTCTTATTTATATATATTTTTATATTTTTTTTTATAAGTAATCAACATTTAAAAAAAAAAAAAAAACAACTTCAAGTTGGTTAAGTAATCATGATTTAAAAAAAAATTAGACATAATAAACTTTAAAGTGTGAAAACTAAGCCCTCTAAAAAAAAAGATATGCTGCATCAACACGTCTCAAAATTACCATGAAAATCACTAACATTAAAAAACAAATATTTATATTTCATACATAAGAACATTTTAAGTGTCAAAAGTATGCTCCGAAAAAAAAAAAGTGTATTATGCATCACAACTTTTCAAAATCGGGTCACTTTTTTGCTACCTCTACGAAACGGTTAATCATATCGGTTATTTCAAGTGCCAAAAACTATGCTCTAAAAAAATATGTGTGTTCTGCATCGCCCCTTTTCAAAATCGAGTCACTTTTTTGCTATCTCTACGAAACGGGTAACAATGTCAGTTCCCATTCCAAAGTTTATGTTGTTTCAAGCGCGGGTGGCGTAAGGATGCCCAATCTTGGCTCAACAATTGGGGGATTAAGGAGGAGATTATCATGGGAAGCAAAGATAGTATCAAATATTCCATTACCTCCAATTTTAAGGACAAGTTATGGGATGATAAGGAGCTAGAGGGTAAAAGGAAAGCTCAGATACTATAAGGAGGTGATCAACCCCACCCTTGATAACCAAAATTATCTCTCCATGTTAACTAACACTAAGAAAAGAATAAACATCACTCGGAAAAGAACTAATTCTCGTGAGCTTTGTAGTGAAACAAGGCAATGGTATACTCCCAAGACTCCTTGGGAGGATAGAATCTATCAGATTTGTGACACTAAGAAAGTGGAAGATGAGAAGAACTTCCTTTTAGACTACCTGGCTCTTACTCAGATCTGCTCTCAATTCCCTAGCATCTGCCACACTTCCAACATTCTTGACTTATTAAGCCAACTCAATTATAGTGATCTTGGAGCACTTATTTCCCTTCTCTTTGACCATAGAAATAAGATTTTGAAGAATCACAGCTAATTTTTTTTTTTTTTCTTGAGGTCTGATAGGCCACATTGGTCTTTGTGGTTGTTAATCATCATCATCATCATCATCATAATTCCTTTAATTAAAACTACTCAAATCTTAATATTTTTTTTGGGTTATTATCATAGCATACATTTTTTTTTATTTAAAGAAAAAAATTTTTTTTATCTAGCTCAATTTTGATTGTTTTTTATTTAAAGAAAATTATACTTTTGTCTTAAAAGGGAAACATGTCAACTCTAAATGAACATGGAAAACAATAGTAAGAAATATGATTTCAATGCCACAAATAAAATCCTAATGAAAGTCGAATTTGACACTTCACATCTCACACATAGGCATATATTTTTAATTTAATTGAAAAAAGCTAAAAGGGGTAATTTAATTGAAAAACTTAAAGTGTATAACTAAGTTTGATATAATACTAAAAATATTCTATGAATTTTTAATCCATGTCCTCCACCAAATGATTTTTGATAATTAAATCAAGATTCCAAAAGTTTTATTCTAGAATAGGCATGGACACCAATATATATAGTAAGATTTTGTGTTTGGCTAAAGTATAGTTTAATTAATAGACAAAATTCACCAATCCATATAGTAAGTTTTAGTATTTAGATAAAATATAATTTAATTAATAGAAAAAATTATATTTTTTCTTTGATTTGGTCAATTTTTAAAAATAATTTTTTTTAAAGTTATTTAATTTGCAAAGTTCAAGTGTTGTGGCATTTTGAGTGTGTTCAATCTATTTGTGCATTAAAAAATGCATATTAAATAACAATAAATTTCACATTTAAGAGCAAAAGGTCATTTTATTTATTAGTTAAACTATGCTTTTAGCTAAACTTATCTCTTGTCTTTGTATGATATTCAAAAGTGTCGTTTTTTTACAAGGTGTCAATTTTTTTTAAGTTTTATGGATAATAAATTTAAATTTATTTTATATATGGAGCTTTTTGAAATTTATTTTATATGTAAAATCTATTATTATTTTCTTAATGTGAAATTATTAATAAATAACATAAAATTTGTATTTTATTTATTTTTAGAAATATTAAATATAGTTCAATAATTAAAAAAATGTATTATATATGTGTAAATTTATTGAAACTTTCAATCTTTTATTTTTTTCGAAATTGATATTATAATTTTTTATCTCCTTTTTTATTCATTAAATTTGGATGATTTAGAGGAATCACAAATGTTTCTTTTTAGCCAATTTGAGATAGAACTAGAAAAGTATTCAAGCATAGAGTTTTGACTATGTTGATCACTCACCCTTGAAATACAATCTAGAAATTTATATTCACCCTCATACTATTGAGTAACAACATTGCTTATTGTTCTAAAAATGACATGAAAAACCTTTAATGTTGGTCCAACTACTAACCTAGTAGTGCTTGAGGGAGGGAATATTAGATTCTTTCATATACACAATCATGAAGTCTTAATATACCACCTTTATGTATTTCACATCTTGAGATATAGTTTTTATCCTAAGTATGTTTCTAGATTCTACTTTATTTCATCCTACTTTATCTCTTTGTGAGGTGTCAAGGTGAGAGAAATTGAGATAGTTTTATAGTTGTATTATGTATTTATATCATTGGAAGATGAATAAACAATGAGGCAATGTCAGAATAGATATTATGGCATGAGGTCTTTTTCGGTAATTTTTTTCCTCTTATTCTTATATTTCTTTATTTTTACATTGAATCACAATAAGGCCTTGACAACCCCAACAACTGAGTACTATGCAAGAAACTACTCAAAAATTTCAAACTTATCAATAATACCTCGAAAGTAATTGGAATACATCATTACCTTGATAGTCTTGGCCAACTCAAGCTCAAATTCAACCTTGGCAATAAGGTTGGTAAGGATCATATGGGAAAAATAATAATCAATATTATCTGTCATATCCTAAATATCCCCAATATACTCAGTATCAACCCCAAAAATCACACCAACCTCCTCCACCACAACCACAATTGAATTCTATCCAATCTCTCCAATTGCATCCTACATAATGACATCAAAGGCCTACCCAATTTCCTACACAACATCTTCTAAATCTGAAAAATAAAGTAAATTACCCCACTTATAATGCTAAGGTACAACATTTTCAACATATACCATTTTCCCTCTTTATATAAATGAATTTCAACTTAGATAAGGAAGATTATTGCAAAAACATTCCCATAAAATTATGAAAGAATAAAAAAACAAATTCCTAATAAAATAGACGTTACAATAATAATCCAACCTTCCCATACTCTTCCATTATATCATTCATCTACATCTTCACAAAATTCACCATTTCCAAAAATATTGAAAATAGATGAGAATGTAGAAAATTAATATTTCCATCACATTATGATATGTTGCATGAGTTAATAAATGTTTGCATTATAGTTCCCTTATTATAAGAAATAAAAGATATTCTAATATATGAAAAAACATTAAAGGTATTAACCATAAGGAAACTAGGAAGAAAAATAAAAGGTCCACATGAAGTAGATCTTACTAGGAAGCTAGCAAATATAATGATGGGAGAAGCGTAAATAGAAAAATATCTAGACTGAGGAAGTCCCATTTCGAATATTAATATCAATAATATTCAAATTCCAAAAACATTGATTGATCTATGACCCACAAGAAATGTAATAAACATAAATATTATTGATGAATTACAATAAATCAATCTTCAATATACATTAATTGTATTACAATAAGTAGATAGGTCAACTATAAAACTGGAAGGTATACCGGAAAATATTTTTGTATCTTTGTATTCATGGGAATACCCATTTGATTTTATGATGCCTACAACTAAAACCAATATACGATTTCAACCATTAATATTAGGGAGGCCTTAGTTAGCCACTACCAATGCATTTATGAGTTGTAGATCTAGTGATATGACAAATGTCAAGAAATCAATACATGTAGTTATTAGCTATTTTAATCCTCTCTTCTTGACAATTACTTGTGATTTGTGTTGCCTTCTTTAATTATTTATTATTTTTTCTTTTGTCAAGCAATTACCAAATCAAAATTCATGAAGATCACAACAAAAAGAGACACAAGATGTAGGTACTAAGCAAGAGCAAAAACCCCTCTCTAGGGGAAAAAACATTCAAAATCTCATTCTATAATTGAACCAAGTCAAAGTGAGAAAATCCAAGATCTTTTGACCAAGAATAAGACCTCCTCCAATCACCAACTCAACCCTCCTTCCAAGTAGAGAAACAATTTTAAAGTCAATGAGAGTAACTTCCTCCAAAATTGCTTCAATCTAGAATTTTAGCCTCTTTGCAACTCAAAATTTTAGACCTACAACCACTGCAAAAAATTTGTTCCCTACAACTTGCCAAAAAACCCTAGAAAACTCACAGCTATGAGAGAGAATATGCCCCAAAACATATTTTTTTTCCTTCCTTTTCTTTGACCTTCTTGTCCTTGACTTTGTACTTCTTTTTCTCTTCCTGCTGTACAGATCAAACTTGTTGATGGATGAATGCAAAATAGGTCGAGCTCCTCTTGTATTTATATTTCTTCTAGATGGTTGAATAACCCTAATTTGGGTCGACTTCATCAAGGTAGGGCTAAATTTGTGAGGATGAGACAAATACTTGTTTTGACTCAAAAAAAAATTTCTTTACATGATACAAAATCCCAAGAAGGGTCTAACAAATGTGACAATGAATCTTAAGACTCAAGAGAAATATTAGAAGCATAAAATTGATGATTTGACCTAATAATTAAATAAAATGAGTATGAAACCCATGCTTAAAAATAGTTTTCTCTTTTTCCTTTTGTAATTTTAAAATAAATACATAATGATAAAGTACAATATAAATTATGAAGATTGGCCATGGCTACATTTTCAACACTCCCTATTAACTAGGGAGGTATCCATAATTGTACAAATAGGTACAAGGATGAACTCATACTGACATGTTTACATAAGAGTTTCAACATAAACAATGCTAGGGATACCCTAACTACCAATATATCCTCCCAATAGGGACTAAGGTGTCATCGAGACACCTACATTTATAGGTACCATCCGGCTAAAATCTTGGTATCATATAGATACCATCTATGCCTACATCACCTGGCACGAACCCTTACTGGGATGCAGGTAACATCAACACTGACTCGAAGCTCCAAGATACTCTCCCACACAGGCATCGAGACATCCTAAAAAATTGAGATCTCAATACTAGTCAAGTTAGGATGTCCTCCCAAGTACCATCTTATGCATAATTTAACGATACTTATTCCTCCCTGTCAATGAAATAAGAGATATCCCCCAATCTAGCCATGCCTCTAAAATATGCTAACTTCTTGTCGGGTAGAAATCTACCTGTTACAATGCTCATATTAACATGATTTTTCATGGTAAATATATTTTTAAATATACAATCAATATATTAAATATATAGTCAATATTCCTTAACTTTACATGTTAATTATCTTGTTTGGTTTTCACAATTTTTTTATTTCAATTATTTTTTGGGTTTTGAAATATATATATATATATATGAAGATAAAGTTGATATTAAAATAAATTAGTCAATATAATTAATTGGCATTCAAAACAAAAAAATATATCAGTTCTATTATTACATAAATTATGTTATTTCACATTGATATTGAAATGTTTTATTTATGGCTAAGAATCAGTTAAATGTTTTACCACATTTCCTTCCTACTTGGTTGTAATATCACTAAAATCCATACAATAAGAGTGATTATTGGTGTTTTATAATGTCTTTAATTAAAACTACTTAAATATAAATATTTTGTTTTGATTATTATCATAGCTTATATTATTTTTTAATTAGAGAAAATTTTATTTGTATTTTAAAATAGATGTGTCAATTTCAGTTGTCTTTTATTTAGAGAAAATTCTACTTTTATTTAAAAAGGACACATGCAACTCTAAATAAACATTGAAAAAAATACACAAATTTTTAGTACTATATTGTAGTTGTTGGTGCAATAATTTTATTTGTAATTAATATTATTATTATTATTAATTATAAAAATAATAATATATGAATTTAAAAAACTATATAACATGAAAAGTATAGTAAAATAATAGTAAGCAATATGATTTCAATGGCACAAATAAATCCTAATGAAAATCAAGTTTGACACTTGAGGCCACACACATAGGCATATATTTTGTAACAACCCTCACTACTTAGGCAAAATATATATATAATGAAAAAAAAACATGACATAAAAATGTCATTTTCATTACTCCGCCATAAGAATAAATGTAATATTGGAAGTAAATTGGTAGCATCACAGTAGTGGAAATGGTTTACATTATTGTCAAGTATGAATCATGAAAATTGATGTTGATGTTATTCAACTATTCACATTGCATCTAACTTAGTTGAACTTTTTATCCCATTAACGCAACCTTACTCATATGCACATTTCTTAACCTAAGGTATGGTTGGTTATCAAGTTTGACCTTCAAGTGTTAAACAATGATATTGGGTTTAATTGGAAGCAAGGGATCCTGCATTGCAGTTAGTCCTTGCCTTGAGGGAGGAGCAAGGCTTGACAAGCCGTAAGTGTCGGACAACCAAACCATAGTAAATGCCAAGACAATTAGCCAAAGCAAGATCTATATCTAGACCATCATCTACTCAACAATGCTTGTTGGGTGCTCTCATATATTGTACTACAATCTTCGAATGTGCTCTCATAGATTTTACTAAAATATTTGAATGATTTGGTCTTGCATAATGAACTGTGAAAACAATATTTTGATGTCTAGCTTGAACATATCATCACTAGAGATCAATGAATTTTCAAAGTATAAAGAAGCTTTGTAGATCACACGAATGCCAAGAGAAATGGAATGCAACATGTGGATAGAAAATGAATTGGCCTTTAAGAAAACAAAGAATCATATGAGAAAAAAATTTGAACGAGCACAAGTTACTTGTTAAGAATTAATCAAATTGCTTAGGCACAAAACAAGGCCCCCCATCGATAATATTATAAGAAGGGGAATACATGGACATTTGAAATAGAGAAACTTGAACCTCGCAACAAAAGGCAGAGCATAAAAATATTCAAAATTCAGTGACTGCAAAATTTCTCTCAAAATTTCGAAAGAAAACAAGCTAAAATCAATGTCATACTTATAATGTAACAGAGACTTATGAAGTGACATAAAACAAAGTCGTACATGTAGATCAATAACACTCAGATCACACTTTGAAGAAGGGGGTATGTTTTAGCTATATGGACTGGAACTTGTCAAAAAAATAAAATAATGGATGAGTTGTGATTGATCTGTCTGAAAAAAGATAAAACTGTCAACTTATGCATATTTTGAGAATATGACACATTTAATAAAGTTCAGGAACATATAGTAAAGCAAGTAAGTCTAATTCCATATCCCACAAACAGTCGATAGAAGATAATAGTCCTAATTTCAATATTGTATTAGACAAGCCAACTTTCAATAGATTATATACAAATACAAGAATTTGGTCAATGGATTTGGCCTCATGACTTCCTTGGTCATTATGGGTTTGTCATAGCCATCAAACAATTTGAGCTAACCCTTGAGGGCCTGGTTAATATATATAACATATATGGTTATCTTTCTTATAAAAAATGTGTCTTTGCCATAGAAATCAAACAATTTGAGCTAAACTTGGGGCCTAGTTAATGGTTAATATATATAACAAAGATAATTATCTTTTGATAAAAAAGTGCATTGTGGCCATGCCATATAATGAATTAGTAGAAAGTTTGAAACCGGTCCTTCAAAAAAAACAAGTTTCAAAATTCCTGCCTATTGGCTAAGATATTGTTGCTTTACTAAAGATATTCCTATATAGAGATATAATTATATATCCAATTAGTATAATTCCTACAAGAGCTAGCAAAAAGAATACTTTGCAATGATTAAAAAATTTTAACTTAGATAAGCAGTGCAACTCAATCAGAAAAGAAGCTAAGCAGACATCCAACAAGTTTTTGGCTTATTATTGCATGTGTCTAGGTAATAATTTTTCTTCCTATACATTGCTTCTTGATGGAACAAGGATTCAGATGTAGAAACAATTATTATCTCTACAGCCATAGATAGAGAAACAAGTTGCATTTCAAGCAAAATATAGGTATGGATTGGGGATCTGCTTGTTTTTGCAATGTAGTTAAAAATTTATGAAATATGTTGCATATTCAACTGTAAACGAGTGGTTAATAATGAGTGGAACCTATCTAAAATCACTCTTCATGCTATGCTGAATTTATATATTAATAAGCATGATATGTAATGAAAAGTAGTACTAGAATGGACATGTGTTATGTTATTATAGCAAGAGAATTGCTTGTTCTAGGTCCAAGGAAATGCCATGTCTATGGATATATTCACAAGTATTTTGATGGTATGAGCAGCATTCTAAGTTTAATCAAAGTAGCATCCTAACTGGGATCCTAGCAGGATTTGGATATTATTTTGGAGGGGCCACAGAACTTGATAGTACCTATTAAAAACCACAAAACGTCAAGCTTTAAAAATTTTCTGTTCTTTTTAGCTCCTACTCCCTTTAACTATTTATCTAGCTAAATTACTTGTGACATGTTTCTAAATCTGTGTCCTCATCATCTGTAAATCCATTGTATAATAATTAGGTCCTCTTGACCAGATTATTTTTATGTTCGATCTAGCACCTTCCTCATTTTGTTCAGGAGCACTAGATATAATTTTTGGCGCTGGACCGATAGAGAAATTGGAAGGAAATGTCGTAGAATAGGTCTTCCTAGATTGATTGGACAATCCATCATGCAAAAAACCTTACCAATCAATAAGTTATTCATTGTTATTTATAAAAGCAAGCCTATGATATTTGGATTTATAAAAGCAAGCCTACTCCAGACAAGGCAACCCTGGGATAGAGGTGTTGTGTTCTCCTATGGCTAGGCATGTAAAGGGTGGGGTGTGTCATCATGGCGTTCAAGTTTCCAAAAATATACATTGATTTTCAATGGGGGCGTGTCTCATGAGTCGAGGCAATAGTGAAATGTGATAAGGATAAGATTCGAAAACTCGATAAGCTTGGCCTTCCCAGAGTTAGAAGATATGGCCTTCATTCCAAAGAGACTACCCTTCCTTCCTGGTTCTAACCATGGTCCTGCCAACTCATCAGTTAGATGGAACCAATCCCAACAAGTGTCACAACAACTTTACCATATCCTCCTATGACAGTTTGTATTCATATTCAAAATTTAGATAAGAAGTTGATTCACTTTAGATGAGGCTAGCAACATTAGTGTTTCTCTGATTCAAATGTGGTTGACGACGTTGTATGAATAGGTGTTATGCTTATAACAATGTATTTCAATGCATAGTGAAATGGTTTACCTTGTTCTTCACTATAGTACAGATCTTAGTTTTTTGACAACTAAAAGAATGTGCAGTGAATAGAGTCATAAAGCTTTGTTGCATTTCTCTTTTATGTTTACTCAACTACTCATTTCAGTGGAATGCAATGGAATTTAGGAGGGCAGTGCCACAAGCAGTTTGAGCACTATTATTTATTAAGGCCACTATTCTATTCCTCTTTATGGGTTCCTATTAAGAATTTATTTTGTCCAACCACACTTCTTTGTGCCAACTCTGATTCAGAAATCAATGGGATTGTCTGGTGGGTTATGAAAAAGGTACACAAACCCATTCCCTAAATAAATAGCTAGTTGACATTGTAACCAATAGTCCCTTGGGAGGAGAAAAGGGAATAAGGTGTTCGGTTTGGCTTCCAGAAGTGCCTTTATGGAAGTGTGTAATCTGAGAAGCTTGTGAATTAATAGAATGGGTTGTGTTTTATTATTCCTACTTTGTGTGTCAACAAAGCATGGTGATCAATAAAGCATGGAATAATGTGATAAGTTGTAGAAGAAGGCTATGAAACATATATGAGTCATTAAATTATTTCCTCAAGAGAAGGCATGTTAATTGCTATGTGATAGTGGACAATGGCTATAAGATGTGGAAAGGGTTCTATGCATTTTTAAATTAGAATTATAATTGTTCAGTAGAATTTTTGAGGGCTCCTTTTCTGGTTCAAGAATGGGAGGTGGATGATGGAAATGGAACAAAGAAGGAAACTTTGAGGTTGGACGTGATAGAAAGCTCTACTCCAAAGTTCAAGGAAGCAGACGTTATTGTCTTCAATACAGGCCACTGGTCGAACCATAAAAAGAACTTTGAAGGGAAAGGATTACTTCCAAGAAGGAGATCATTTCTATCCTGAAATGAATGTATAGGAAGCCTACAGAAAGGTTTTCACAACGTGGGTCAAATGGGTTGAAAAAAAAAAAAATCTCAACAAATCCCTATACCTGAATATAACAAGCATAACATATTACAGAAAGGATGCCCACCCTTATATATATCAGAGACAGTATCCCTCACAAGAGGAAAGATTAGAAAAAGGTGTCAAGACTGTAGTCACTAGTGCTTTGCTAAGGTCCCTGATACATGGAACGAGCTCTTGTATGATTCAATGTTGATCATAGGAAAAGGATTGAGGACATGAATATTAGTAGTGTTAATTTAGGACATGAATGTAGGTGTTTTTATTTTATTTATAAGATTTCTCTCTTCATTAATGAAGTAAGCAACCTAACATAGAATTCTATTTTAGATGGAGTGTTTATGGAAATGCAATTGCTTTCCACATTCGAATCTATAGATAAGCTTAAGGTTAGACAATCATGGATATTGACAGCTAAAAATGAGGTCCATTTCTTGACTGTCAAACCATAATGTATTATGGAAGTTATTATATTAAATGGAAGCTATTTTGTCCAAGAAGGAATAAGTTGTAAGGATAAATATTTGGGCGACTGCAAAACTCTAGAGGTGATGTATATTCTATAACTAAAAGCTTCATTATCAATAATGTATCGATTTTTTTTTAAAGTTGTAGAAGCATATTCTCTAAGGACTTCTTCAAGTTCATTGATCTATGTTGTCTGCTACGGGATTCCTTGTTCTGGAGAACTGAATTCAATAATGTTTGATCCCCTAAACATTTCCATATCACAAATCTAATCGTATTTTTTGGCATTGTCATATCATAGATCTAATCTTATCCTTTGGCATTATGGTGGTAAATTTTTCAATTCAAATTTCAAGTTCTTTAGGAAAGGATCATACTTTAGTTTCACACTCCATTTTTATTGTAAACTAAACTCTCACTGTTTCAATCCTAATGTTGTTTATAAAATAGAAATAAATAACCAAAAACTTAAACAATTAAGGTAGAACATATGAGAAACCAAAATATATCATGTACAAATCTAGTTCTTCTCTAGAACTAAAAATATTTCATATTAGAAAAAATGAGCAAGTCGAAATGAAAAACAAAATATGAACTTTACCAATGGGGATGGTGGCATAATGTTTTTATCCTTTCATAAAAAATCCAGAGAAAGTGATTAGGTTAGAACTTGGAATAGGTCCATAGTGCAGGTAACATTGCTGCCCAGATTTCCATGGGCATGATACATACAAATTTAATGACTATGATTTTGTATCTATTTTGTTGTAGCACATCACATGCAGATAAAATTGCAACATTTGTAATCTGAAATTATAAATAACAACTAAAAAAGTTTCATCTTGAACACAATATAGAACAACTTATAAAGAATAATGCACTGAATGATTAAGAAGACCTGCCGCATGTACCAAGCATGTTTTAAACTTTCCATATGGAAAAGAAACCTTAATGCTATTTGTGTACCAAAGCTAACAAGCCCAAAGAAACTGGTTCCATATATGTGTAACGAACCTCCCGAGCCCACCCTGGGAATTTAGATACTAAGCCCCATTAATTAAAATTTTCTTCATGTACAGTTAAGTTTTAATGGTCAGTACTCCTAATCTTACTATTAAATCACATTCAGTAAGGAACCATATATAATATTATATACCTTTTCAGATCAACGCCTAAGCATAAACCATGACTTGGAGAGAATAATGAATCATAACATGCAATCAACAAACTCTTTAATAACTGCTTACTAGCATCAATAGACAAATGAATTTTATGCATCATGCACAAGTAATTAAACCGACTTCATTGGATTCAATTCTTGTAACATGTAGGGCAAAGAAAAATTCTGAATTATCGACAATATTATTTAAAGCATCCCTCCATCATTATTCCACATGCATAACTAGCTAGATTAGCCTTGTTGGAAGCAAATTGTTATGACATGCATGGTATAGATGTTCTGAAACGTTGACTATACAGATTAGAAGAATTATTTCCTAATTATTCTGCATGCATCAATATCTCATGCCGATGTCAATCTCATATAGATGATTTAGTAGAAGCATTAATGAGTAAGATGGCTCCATGGCCCCAATCAATATCAGCTACCTACTATGTTGCTACATCTTTGATGCAATATGAATCACATGCATGAAAATGAAATCATTCATCATACATAATCCATAATCCTACCACCACAAATTCATGTAAGGTTAACATGTGTTCCTTAAGGATTATGCACAAAAATTTGCATCATAGTCACTACGCTTGATCATTAACCATAGTTAGCCAATTTTCATAGCGGTTAAAGAACAACTAGTCACCTAATACATCATAAGATCCAAATTTCACAACCATAACTAAAACTACATGTATCTTGTAACTAGAACCACACGCCCCATATAATCATCTCCAAACTACAATGAACACAGGTAAATCTACTCATATATAAAAGTCACATGTAATTCCTTCAATCATTCTCATAACTAGAAAACTCATTCAATTTCTTTCATAAGCTACATGAATTTGAAATAAAGAGGGAAGAAGACATCATACATAACATTTTTCCCAAATGAATCCCACTTAAACATCACTTGGAGAGTGGAGCACCACCACCCAACCATGAATCACCTTTAATCCCCCCCGAGTTGAGGTTCTTGCCATGGATCAACTACTTCCAATTGATTTATGCCATGTGTATTTAATACCCTCTTTCATGATATAGTTTCCATTGGCGGCATCTTGCTTTTATGGATTTTTATCCATTTTCCTAGGACTTTTTTTTCGAAAAGCTCTCCTTTATCTCTCGCAAGGCTTTTCCACATAAAAGCTTACCGTTATCTCCTGCAAAGATCTTATGTTTTTCCATGATGGATATCTATCTCCAATCCTTCCGATGGATATTTATCTCCAATCCATCCAAGATTATCTAGAATCACATCTAGAAGCTTTATCATGAAAGATTTATCCTATCCCATTTCTCAATGGGATTTGGCAGGAATCTCATCTCTTCATGTCTCACTTTTCCGAGTGATTTATTTATTAATTTATTTGATAATATATTTGTTTTTCATATTACATATCACACCTACATTTTGTTACCTTAGGTTACAATATTCTGACACACAAGGGAGGGGTGTTACATACTTCCCCCCTCAAATTTTACACCATCCTCAGTGTATTACTACATCCTTGTTCATAGGTAGTTGTCTTAGAATCCACAGCTTCTATGGCCTTGCCATCTAATGCAAATCTACTAAGATATATATATATATATATATATATATATATATATGTTTCCATCACATCTCCTTTCATTACTACCTATAACATTGGTTTCAGACAATTTGTAAGAAATTTTAGATGTAGAAATTCAACTAAGTTTACCATAATCAATATCGCAATACTGCTAAATTAGCTATGAATTATATTGTCCATCATTTTTTATTTTTTTTATTGAAGAAATGCATGTTATTCCTCTGCATTCTTCCAAGCCTTTGTGTTCTTGCCAAACACTTTCTTCCTGCAGTTTCTCTACATACAATAATTCAATTAGCATATTTTTCAAATCAATATGCATAACTTATCCTAATAGTTTAGCTCATATATAACCATCATAATCATTTGTTTTCATCATAATCATATGCATACAATTGAAAATAAACCATAGTTACTTATCCTTGAGTCTCTTCTTAGTTTCCTTCTTTTTTGCAACCGTTAGGTCGGTTACCCTACCAGACAACCTCCTAGTGTCTTCATGCATACCTGCACACGAGATGTATTACCACGTAGCTATATGTATCATGTTTTAATCATGCCATACATATATCCATACTGGTACCATATGTACTGCTTGTACATAGTACAATCTGTACCACTACATATCCTACCAATGTCTGTATCATCACCTGCATTACATAAACTTATCCACATGTTTTCAACCATCTTAGCATTATGCCAAAAATTCCTTCATCTATTTCTGGTAAGTATAAAAAACTATATTCATTTTCTTGCTAAGGAATTTCATGGACCTGTTCCATTTCTATAACAATCATCATGCACACTATAATAGTATCATAACAGTTGTCATGGACACTATAACTCAATCATACCTACAAATTTTAGTTTTGGGATTAATCCGTTACCTATACCAGGTTTTAACAAAAATTAAATACATCATAAAGCATACTAAACTATGATACTTAGTCTATCATAGATATTTGAAGTGTCATGCTCATCAGAACAAATTTGGTTATTCCTTAGTAATTATTCCACACTTAAATAATTATGTCAATGTATTTTTTTTCTTCCAACACCTTGTTGGTTATGATAAGTTTCACGTAGTTCTAAAAGTTATGGGTAAACATTATTCACTTGCATACAACTCCCATGTAGGAGTTATAAGTGAAAACTTATACTATTTTCCACTTCATATCCTTGAGACCAAGGAATTTTTTATCCTCTCTTATCTTACCTGATGCATGTGTTATGCTAACATTAGATTTTTATATCATTATGAGAGGTAATTCTACAAAATCTTTTTTGCATTACCCATTTTCTGGTTACTAACTGAGGCATTTTCCGAAGAAGCATCAAGACTTGCTTCTAGATTTCCATTATGTATGTACATTAGGTGTACTTTTGGTGTCAATTCATTGTTCTTCTTATCATATCATCATTATTAACATATGATCTTTACAATAGGTTGTATCATGTTTTCAAACCCACTTGACAATCTCATTCCTCGTTTAGGTTATATTTTCATGTACTTTATGACTATTTCTTTATTCAACTGGAATCCCATAGATTCCAACTTGTGAATGTTGAATTAACTATGCATAACTTTCGGGCAAGGTTTTGTTTCCTTCATTAAGGTGTATTTAGATCATTTTCTTATTATTTATTGATTACCCATATCCAAGGCTAATTTCATCATGACTTGCATGTGTATTGATCAATATAGTCACATTTAACTTAAAAGACAACTTTAAAGTACTTAGTCTCATATTACGTATAAAACTTTCCGTTTCACATTTACCATCCCTTCTTAGGATCTTTTAAGCATAACTTAATTTCCTTAAGTTGTGTTCATTCTTAGACAGCATACACTCATAATTTGATTTCAGATATCGATGAATTATCACTATATTACATTCATGAGTTGGTACTTTATTTAGGCTTTGCCCTTATAAGGAAACCATACAGTCTTAAATTTTTAAATATGTTAGGTTCACCATGTCATCAAATCTATCGACCACTTATTACTTACTGAACTAATTAGTTTTGTTTATGTTTTGAGTATAGTTTCCCAGGGAATCTCTCTTCCCCATACTCTATATCTATCAAAAAACTTGTATGTTTATCCATTATTTATCTACCCTACTATTCATATCTGCAAGCATCATTTTTCAAGGCTTAATTTTTGACAACTTATAAAGATTTTAAGTTCCTTATGTAGGAGGGGACATAATAAAACAACTCATGGTAACTCTCCACTTAGCGTTGCTTTATGCAACATACCGAAGTAATTCTCAGGTACCCATATACCAGATATGCTCCCCCCCACAGCATCATCTCATCATCAATATAAACTCACAAATAATTTGTGGATTGGTCTGTATGATGGCAACAATAGGTTAAACAATACTTATGTTTACCATGACCTCATCATCGCTTTCAATATTTAGCTAATCACAAACAAATTCTAATAGCCATATGCAACATAGCATATCATCAATTCTTCATGCCATATTTGTATACCCATACTTATTTAAAAAAAATCTAACATCATCATTTTAAGCCATTTGCTCATTATAGCATATAGTTTAAGCATGCGATAATAACTTAGTTGTAATATTTTTCATATAACTGTAAGGATTAATACCCTTCACTTTTCTTATCCAGCCCGACCCTATCTTTTTCAAAATAACATAAATTTATTGTTTTAGACATGAGAAAATGCTCATAATTTGGTCACGCACTCCCTTAGTATATATATATATATATATATACAAAGGCTAGGATAAAACCCTCAAACAAATTGAGAATATTCCTAACTTATTGACATTAATAAATAGGTTAATTGTTTGTATTATTATTTACATTCCACCACATGGCAGTACAACACCCAACTCATGAATCCGATTGGTAGATTGAAGGTACTAACTTAGTACCACTAACTTATTTTATGTTATTACCTTCGAAACAGAGTGTAAAGATAATTTAAGATGAGCATACTCAGATTCCAGAGTCTTGGATAATAGCATTAAAACACTTTATAGCACTGCATTAAGCGTTGGGTGTGCTATCGTCAACGATAACCAGAGAAAAATTTGTATGGAGTTCTGTGGAATCGAACCTCATGCTATTATATTATTTCACTATTAATGAGAGAAAATATTAATGATTATACGAATTTTATTTGTCTAATTGTTGGGCACTTAATCTCACTAGTATATAACAAGATTTATAGGCCACTTTCCTTGAAATATCCATGACAAGAAACTAGAGTGTTTAAGGTTCCGACCTTTTTGTATATTCACTTTTGATTTGGAAAACAACTATGAACAGAAACAACGGAATTTTCTAAAACAATTCTAACAACAACCAAAAAATAACACGTAATCTTTTACATGTAGTTTCCTTTTGTTATAAATGGTTAATTAAATTAATTTCCTTATACATGTCTCTTCGTTCCTGTTTCGGCCGCCATCGGAACCAAAGCTTGTGGCATTGATATCTTACATTGATTTTCTCATTCATTGCTGCAAGGATGATTGATACGATTTTTAATTTATTTTGCAGACAAATCGAAAAAATACACTGTCCATGTCCTTGCGGAAATGATAATTTATTTATTATCATGCTTGTACCGGTTTTAAAAACGTTACCTATTGCTATGGTCAGTTACTTTTGATTTCTATCAATCATGGAATCAGAATGGTTTTAAGTCATACAATTTTCAATAACAAACCATTTTCCTCTCTTTAATTTCTTTCACCTGCCGAAAACAAAACGATGAAATGAGTATACTTTTCTTTGGTTTACTTGTGTAACCAAGTTTCAAATTTGACTATGGAAAAAAAATGGATCGAAACCATAGAAAGAGCGGTGCCATTATCTGGTTGACTTCTTGTCGAATTACAATGTCTAGGTAAGCCAACTCAATGAAACTTTCGAGTTTAATAAAATGAAACATGGAAAAGTCATATTTAAAACTTTTCTAGTCAAACGCATAACTCATGTTCATTCGAGACAGGTGAGCATCTCAATTTATCTTCAAGAACGAAAATTCTCAATCATATCGGTGACTATTCTGATTGGGTAAGCTATGATTCCACATCATTGCCATCTCTTTCAAAGGAGAGGAAGTGGGTTATACCCATCCATTAAATGCCACTATAGTTAACTATCCCATGTATTCTCTGATTACAATCTCAAATCAGTTGATCACTGACGAATCTGCTGGTGACCTTGTCTAATTTTTAAAATGGAAGCAACTCTCACTCAGAGTTTTAATGGTGCTACTTCCCTTCATGACCGGATTCCATGGTTTCTTTTAAAGCCTTTCTATTCCTCATTGACCATCTGTCTAGATCTATCTGGTATCAGTGGTGGCGTGACTTTGGGAATGTGGTAGAGCCCGAACTGTCATTCTGCGAAATGTTTGAGAAGAATACAAAGAGTCGACAAATCAGATTGGGTAGCAATTGCTTCCAACCCTCATTGTCTACGTGAGTCAGGGACAATGGTTTTCCACCCATTATTACTGCCAATACAACCCCATTTTTTAAAATATTAGTTTCGTATGGGGAACAATTCAAGCTGCTTTATGCGATCATATTATTTTATATGGAGTGGATACGAATGTCAGCACTTTCTCATTTCCTTACTAAAAAAATTAAATATTTCAATTCATCCTTAACAACCCTCATTTCCCAACATGCATAATTCATTATGCATAATTATGCCCCAAATTAAATAATTAAGATCCTTATTTTATAAGGGTCGTATTCATTGAAAAAATAAAATTATATATAAAGTGAATTTTATATTGTTTACCCCTCAATAACCATCTTAAGATTTGGATTCATTCACAAAGAATCCTAATTTCCCTTAGCGATGAGAATCAATCTAAAATTCAATCTTTTAAATTTCAAGATTAAACTTTACCCTTTATAAAAAAATTGGGTTATTTTTCTTATTAAAACCCACTCACAAACATTTTGTGGAGGTGGATTGGTCCATAGGCCTTAGTGTTTGAAGCTATGGCTTTCATACCATTTGTAACGAACCTCCTGAGCCCACCCTGGGAATTTAGCTACTAGGCTCCATTAATTAAAATTTTCTTCATGTATAGTTAAGTTTCAATGGTTAGTACTGCTAATATTACTACTGAATAACATTCAGTAGGAATGATATACAATATTACATACCTCTTAAGATCAACCCTTAAGCATAAACCACTGCTTAAAGAGAATAATGAATCATAACATGCAATCAACAAACACTTTAATAACCCCTTACTAGCATCAATAGACACATGACTTTTATGCATCATGCACGAGTAATTAAACTAGCTTCATTGGATTCAGTTCTTGTAACATGTAGGGCATAGAAAAATTCTGAATTGTCGACAATACTATTTAAAGCATCCCTCCATCATTATTCCACATGCATAACTAGCTAGATTAGCCTTGTTGGAAGCAAATTGTTATGACATGCATGGTATAAATGTTCTGAATTGTTGATTATACAGATTAGAAGCATTATTTCATAATTGTTCTGCATGCATCAATATCTCATCTCTATGTCAATCTCATACAGATGATTTCGTAGAAGCATTAATGAGTAAGATGGCTCCATGGCCCCAATCAATATCAGCTACCTACTATGTTGCTACCTATTCGATGCAATAAGAATCACATCCATGAAAATGAAATCATTCATCGTACATAATCTATAATCCTACTGCCACAAACTCATCTAAGGTTAACATGTGCTCCTTAAGGATTATGCACTGAAATCTGCATCATAGTCACTATTGTTGATCCTTAACCATAGTTAACAAATTTTCATAGCGGTTAAAGCACAACTAGTCACCTAATACAATGTGAGATCCACATTTCACAACCATAACTGAATCTACATGTATCTCGTAACTACAATCACATGCACCCATATAATCATCTCATAACTACCATGGACACAGGTAAATCTACTCATGTATAAAAGTCACATGTAATTCCTTGAATCATTCTCATAGCTAGAAAACTCATGCAAATTATTTCATAAGATAAATGAATTTGAAACATAGAGGGAACAAGACATCATAAAGAACATTTTTCGCAAATGAATCCCGCTAAAACATCACTTGGAGAGCGGAGCACCAAAACCCAACCATGAATCATCTCTGGTCCCCCCCTGAGCCAAGGTTCTTTCCATGGATCAGCTGCCTCAAATTGATCTATGCCTTGGGTATTTAATACCCTCTTTCATGATATAGTTTCCATTAGCAACATCCTGCTTTTATGGATTTTTATCAATTTTCCTAGGTCTTTTTCGGGAAATCTAGCCTTTATCTCCCACAAGTGTTTTCCTCATAAAAGCTTGCCTTTATCTCCCGCAAAGCTTTTATGCTTTTTCCTTGATGGATATCTATCTCCAATCTATCTGATGGATATTTATCTCCAATCCATCCAATCTTATCTAGAATCACATCTAGAAGCATTATCATGAAATATTTATCCTATCCCATTCCTCAATGGTATTTGGCAAGAGTCTCATCTCTTGGTGTCTCGCTTTTCTAAGTGATTTATTTATTAATTTATTTAATAATATATGTGTTTTCCATATTACATATCACACTTAGATTTTCCTAGCTTAGGTTAAAATAATCTAATACACAAAGGAGGGGTGTTACAATATCAGACTCTCGAGTAAATATTTCTGGATTAATTGCAAATGATGTGGAGCATAGGGTTTCATAATGTCTATGTAGATGTTGTAACTTAGAGAAAAATGAGGTAAAAATTAAAATATTGGTAGGGAATCAAATTGAAATGTCTTCAAAATACGAGATTTGTTCAAAAGATCCTATTTCTTATCCTTGAACTTGCAAGGAAAAAATATGTCACTTTCATAACTAGAATACTTTGGGATAACCTCTTTTTACGGTATAATTTCTTCGAGTAAAAGTCTACTTTCCAAAGAAGTCAATGCATCAATGCAAAAACTCAGTCCTATCAAACAATAGACAAAGACTCGGAGCTAAGAATTTCTAAGTTTGACCACTCCTTACCAAACTAATATATGGAAAATTAGATTTTGACAACATTTTACAGCTATTCATAGTAGTACCTGTGTGAAATGATTTTGGGAGTGCAGCAAAATATGGCATAAATTTTGAGTGCACATTGTGATACTCCCTCATGCTCCATAGAAGTGTAATTGTTTCCAGAGCAAGTCCATCAATCCTTTTCAGCACTTGTTCTGAGACAACATGTTGTAAAAGTGAAATATCTAGCCACGAGTAGCAGGATTAAGCTGAATGAGGATCCTAACAAACCTTTGAAAAAAACATAATGAATAACCCAGTGATATATGAGACTGAACTCACACTCAATGCCTAAACTTATAATTCATTAGGAGTTTAGCTCTGAACTACACACAGTAAAAACTTTTAAATTTGATGCTCAAATATGATGGGATAAGGTTACATTAGGTGAAGAATTCAGTTTTTACATTTGATGGAACTACTCAAAAGAGATATGAGCTAGATAAATTCTTGGAGGTAAAGCAGAGACTCGATCCATTTGGGTTCTTCTCAAACAAATGGTCAGATGTTGTGTTGGGAGCATGGATATGGATCGAAATAATCTTAAATTTGAATCTTTATTAGCAGAATTTGTCATTGTTTTAGTTGGATGTTTCCAATGACATTTTCCCTTTGGAATGAAAGAAAATGGATGAGGATATTGCGACTATATGATTACTATGAAACATTGAGTCTCAATTTGCATCTATTTCATGAGAACAAAAGTTGCAGTGTTAATTTAATACGCAGCGCAGGACAATGTTAATCTAATACGCAATGCAGGAATCATGAAAATTGGCACAATGCCAATGTGACCTTTAATGAAACTGCCATTCATTCCCATTGAATGGTTGATCTAAGCTATCCTTATTCAATAAGGTGTACTAGTTATGATATGTGTAATTAGAGAGATACAATAATCAATACATAGTTCTTATTCATGGAACACATTGCTTGTTATTAGTTAGTCATATAGATTAACACCCAACCTGATCCTCCAAACTCACTTCCAACTAGAGGCTTTCATGGAATAGGGAAAAATAATAGATTAGAAAAATAGTCAAGAGAAGAAAAAGAATGAAACTCCTTATATATTCTATTTCTCAACCTTTTGTTATTTCTAGGCAAGAAATGGCTTATTCAAGACTGCAGTCTGTGAAAAAGAAACTTGCAAACCAAGGGATCATTGAGTATCTTCCATCCTTTGGAACTAAGGAGTAATACAGTCTTACAACCAAGTGCAGATCGACAAATGAATAAGTCTTATGAACAAGTTCTACTTGAAAAATCGTTAGGCAAGACAATGGCTAGATGTGTGTGTGGCTAATCTATCTTGGTTTAATATCATATTGGAATACTGGTTAATTTTTTATGAAAATAGAATAGGGAGATAAACAAATGCATTATCTATTGT
The DNA here is from genome assembly GCA_031772625.1 of Pinus tabuliformis. NCBI lineage: Eukaryota > Viridiplantae > Streptophyta > Pinopsida > Pinales > Pinaceae > Pinus > Pinus tabuliformis. The sequence goes on along the minus strand of CM062808.1, from coordinate 755,247,611 downwards.
CGAAGACAACTCATTAAACCTCCTCAAAGGAAATTTACTTGTATTTTACCACCACTTGATCTACCCAGGTAAATTCATTGAGTGCCCAAGGCATGTCAACTCATTGGTTGCAAACACTTGGGCTACAAACTCAGTGTGAGGTATGAATTAGCTATTTTGAAAATATATAGTGTATGTCAAAGTTATAATTAAAAATAAAAAAGATAATAAATAAACTAAAATTATAGCATTGTGGTGACACTGACCATGCATGCATCACAAGTATCACAGGAATTGATTCCCAAGTTTCTCTTTCGCTGGACACTTTGACACACTAGAATCGTGTCGAGTACAACTGTAGTATTTGAGGTTAAAAAAATCATCTCTCAAAATCTTCTGGTACTTAGTATAGTAGTTTCTGGGTGTGTTTCTTATTCTAGTCCTTGCCCATTGATTATATTTATAGGGAGGGATGAATTCCTGCTTTCAGTTTGGGAAAATATGAATATGTCTCTTCGACTGAGCCATTTCTTTCATGTATATGTTGTCATTACTTGGCTAGGACTAAATACTTATTCCGAAGGCTGAAAATAAGCACTCACAACCTAATTTTGTTGAAATCCCACCTACATTGGCATGCAAGTGCCATCTACATTGACATAGAAGTGTTGGGTCAACCTTCGCCATGCAAGTGTCAGCGCCATCTCCACCACCATGCTAAGCATGATTGAAGGAATATGCATATATTAGATAACATTCTCATAGTGATTGTGGTTGAATGAATTTGCAGATCCCATACAACATTCTTAGGTTGCACAGTCTCTGGCTACATAGTATGTGAGTATGCAGATCCCAGCTAACATGAGAGGAGATCCCTTCAAGTATGACTCTTCATCATCTCCCCTATAGGAAAGAATAGTCATGGGATTCTTTAAACACGTAGCAAGGTGCTCTGGAGGTCATGAAAATGACTCGATGAGGCATGGTGTGTTGGTTATAGACTGTGGTGGTGATCTGGAAGGCACCAGTATTAAGGCTCACATGCTAGCTCTAAGGGAAAGCTACAACCACACTACCGACTAAGTGAGAGCTAAAACCACCCTAGAATAGAAAACATATGTCATAGTATACCTCAACACTTGATGTCTCGAAGTCTGAACTAATTATCACTAACAACTCATTTGTGGAAGAGGTGGTTGCAATCTTATTACACACTGAAACATTTCTCATCCTTCTCCCTGCTATTTTATACTCATCATTCGATCTGCCATAGTTTCTTGCACTTCCAGAATGGAACGCAACAACTACTTCTATAGCAACAACTTGAATATCACCCGAAGACAAAGAAATGGGGTGTGGAATGTGATCAATGAACTCTGGATGGTGTTTCCTCTCCTATTAGTCAAGTGGTCTTATGACACAAAGGCCAGAAGTAGAGAAGTAGTAGAAAATAGAAAGAGCATGAGAGTTTTGCAATATAAGCATGTTATAGGCATGCTATACTCACAGGTAAGATTTCTTTATCTGCTTTCCATCTGCCTAGTTTCTACTTGCTACCCTAATTGCTAGGTTTCTTCTTGCTATCCTACTTGCTAACCATCTACCTAGTTTCTGATTGTTGTTTGACTTGCTTTTGTTTCCAGTGAATTGTCTTTCTATTCTATCTCTCTACAAAAATATAATCTTGTTAACACAGAGAGCATCGAGTAGGTGAAATCTCATTGAGGAGGTGTTTATTTTCTTTGAAGTGTCTTTTTTTCATATCTTCTAGGGTGGATAGAGGACTCAAGTGGAAACGTATGACGTAGTTCTTCCAACTTTTGAGTGTATGACACCTGGTTACGTGTAAATAGAAGAACATAAGAGTGTATGACACCTCAAATGGTGGCAAGCATATAGCGGCAAGCGTACATGTAGCGGTGACAGTTCCTTTATTATACATTGTAGTCCATGGAAATATATTTTGATTAACATAAAATGTTTGAGATTTAATGTTGACATTAGTTCACGAGGGTCTTTATACCATGAATGCATTAATAATGTATTCATTATAAGTGTAATTATATATGTATATATGTTACTGATTCTACTTCAGCCACCCAATCATAGTTTTTCATTCACAGAAGAAAGCTTTTCATTCACGGAAGAAACTCTCTCTTTCATTCCCTATCTCAACTAGTAAAACATACCACAATATTTACAAAGGGGTTTATGCCATTGTAATTACAAAAAAAATATTTCCATTTCATTCATTTCCACCCAGGAAGCATTAGAAATTCAGATAGTATACCCATTTCACAATTACTACAAAAGAAATAAAAGTTCTAGAGAAATACAAAGAAAAAATTATATGTTTGGTTTAGGCTATTAGGGAATTTACAAAGGAGAAGTACCACTCCTCCCATCCAATGAGAGTGACAACGACCACTTCTCCCCCATGCCAGTTTCCACTTCCAAAACAGTAATAGACAAAGACCTGACTAGGTATTTCCTCAGACTCCAAGTCTGACTAGGGAATCCACTGGCTTAAAAAGGAGAAGTACGACTCCTCCCAGCCAATGAGAATGACAACCACCGGTTCTCCCCCGTCCTAGTTTCCACTTCCAAAATAGTAATAGACAGGAACCTCATGAGGTCTTTGCTTAGACTCCGAGTTTGATTAGGGAATTCCACTGGCCAATCAGGTTAAGAATCCCCTTTCTCGCAACGTCTTACCTTCGTAAAAAGTGTCTTGCCTCCTCAAAAGTGTCCTAATGAGGAAATAAAATTATTCTTGTTATTCTCCCTTCTCATACACCTTAGGTTTTTCCTCACACCCTCCTTGGCTTCTTTTTCCCAACAGAGATAATTTAGCTTTCGGGATGGGAGTAACTATCTTTAACTTTCTGGGAAGTGAAACTTTCAATTAGTGACTTTTCTTTGTAAATTCCCTTTCTAACCATAACCAATTTTTTTAAGTTAAAACTTAAAACATTAAATTTTCACTAGGCTTCCACACATGCCACATTTCATTTAATTACTGTAGTGAAAGTAAATTAAATATTTACATTTTACTGAGTGGTGTTACATATTTTTAATTTAATTGAAAAACTAAAAAGGTGTAACCATGTTTGACATAAATGGAAGATCTCTATCTCTCACTAATACTAAAAATATTCTATGCATTTTAAATACCCACTATCCACCAAATGATTTTTGATAATAAATGAAGATTCCAAAAGTCCTATTATTTGGTAATTAAATGAAGATTCAAAAAGTCCTATTCTAGAATAGGCATGCAAACCAACCCATATAGTAATATTTAGTGTTTAGCGAAAGTATAGTTTAATCAATAGAAAAAATTCACCAATCCGTATATAAGCTTTAGTATTTAGCTAAAATATAGTTAAATTATAACATAAAAATGTATTCTTTTCCTTTGATTTGGTCAATTTTTCTAAAATTTGGTAAAGCTTTTTAGACATTATACATTTAAGCTATTTAATTCGCAAATTTTAAGTGTTATGGGGTTTTTAGTGTGTTCAATCCATTTATGCATTAAAAATGCATATTAAATAATAAGAAATTACACATTCCATGGGAAAAGGCCATTTTATTTATTAGTTAAACTATGATTTTAGATAAACTTATCCCTTCACTTTGTATGATATTCTAAAATGTCATTTTTCTTACAATGTGCCAAAATTTTTAAAGTTTTCTGGATAATAATTTTAAAATTTATTTTATATATGGGAGCTTTTTGTTTTTTTTTGTTTTTTGTTTTGTAATCTTGGTGGTACCTTTCTATTAATTTCGAAAAATAAAGTAGGTTACATCCATATGTCTGAGAGTTAAGTGGCCTCAACCTACCCAATGCGAAACTAGGTCTGTTGGCCACCTAACTGCAAAATATGCCATCCACAAGCAAAAAATAATAAATTTGTCCAGCCATGCTATATATACGTAAGAGATTTTATACTTTACATTCTCTAAATAGTGATAAATATAACTAATAATAATTCTAAAACTATAGGACTAAAGCATTCAAAATGAAAACCATGGGTGCACTATCATTGTTCATGATTAGAAAAATCCACAGGACCAAGGTCCTTCATAGTAGAACCAGGAAGCTCCATGTGAGGTATGCAAGGGATGTGCTGCTCAATTTGTCTCAGCCAACCACTCTGTTATTATAGTTGGAATTGAATTTTTTTCAGTTCTTTGGTAAAACATGAATGTCCCCGAGGGGATGCATGCATGTTCGAACTGTTATAGATCTAAACCAGAAATATATGATAATGGAAATAAACCCAGAAACAATATGAAATGATTCTTTATAGATCAAACCCTTAAGGTAGGGCAACACCATACATTCACTCCTTAAGGAAGGAGAACACTCCACAAGCCATATGCCTGTTCATACAATAATCCTTGACTATCTCCATGTGAAGTATCTAGCCTCTATATAGGCCTCATACATACAATACCATGTGTCATTACCATGGTTCCCTCATACCATCAACTAATACCATGGGCCCATTACATTATTATTAACTACTTGTGGTCTCTTACATGATATGGGTTAACCACCTTATTTATTACTATGGCCCATCCCATTATTACATTATTACCTTGGGTACCTCCCTTGGTACCCCATATTATCCCCCCCTAGGTATATAACACTCCACCCCCTTAGCATGTTTCGTCCCCGAAACATGGGAAGAACACAAATAATAAGATCTACTCAAAAGAGTAGTCCACTGGTACCATGCACGTGCATCTAGCCATCCAAGAGAAAGGTGAACCCTCAATCTCGCTGGTGCCTCGCTTGCTTGAGATGGAAGTTGACCATGGCAGCTCTTCTGTGTTGATGTGTAGTAGGTGGATCTTCGCTCCTCGCTATCCGTCATACGGGGGTTGTTGTCCTTGTGGCTAATTGGTTGCCATCTTGCGGGGTGATGTGGGTGATGATATGTTGAAGTTTTAACCCACGGTGTCTTTTTCTTTAATTCACCCTGCTGTGGTGCCTGTTGTGGTGTCTTCTTTTCCAATATGACTTCAACCACTAAGCCCTCCTCTGATGTATCAGCACCTGTAACATTTTCTGCTTCCGCCTCTGTTTGTGTTTGATTGTCGATCATCACTGGCTCATCATCTAATATGTCAGACCCTGGAACATCTTCTGCTTCAGCCTCCTGGCACTCTACCTGTTTATTAATGGAAATATCCTGTAATGTAATTTTCTTCTTTTTATACCAGAGCTTCAGGAATTTCTTCTGTACATTAATATTGATAGTACCCACTGATTCCATCCAAGGGTATCCCAAAAAAACATCTATATTATCTGTCTCTGAAGCATAAAAATCACCATGCAACACATACTTATCCATAGAAATCTTCAAACCCTTATACACTTGAACATCCTCATTATCAATCCATGCAGTTTCAATGTGTTTTGCTGGAACTTGCAATCTTTTTGCCAAATTAACACTTATAAGATTTTGCTTGCAACTAGGATTTATAGAAACAATGATCTTCTCTTTCTGAATCAATCCATGAACCTGCAATAAGGAGACACCTGTAGCAAATAACCCCTTATGTGTCTCATTCTCCTTTTTTCTAGCCCGAGACCATTTGTCCAAAAAGAGTTTTTCAAATTCTGCATCTGAAAGTTTGGTCAACTGCTTGTGGTCAAGTGATAACCACCATTTTTCAGCCTCATCTCTCATATTAAGCTTCATTAGAATCTTCCAATGTGTCCCATGTATGTACTTGTATCTCTGTATGAATTCTTCAATAGTAGGACCATTATCTTTCCCTGTAAAATATATCATCTCTATGAAGAGGGTTTGAGAAAAATTCACTTACTTGGCGAAAATTTGAAATTGTCACAGTTTCGTCAATATTGCTCAGAATCCCTATTATGACCTATTTTCAGAAATGGAACAATCATTCTGCATCTGCCCATGTGTTAGAAATCTTGATCCAGGCACTAGAATTTCAGATCTGCGCTGCAACTCTCCCGCCGTCACCAAAATTTCTGCAAAAAGAGCTGATTTTAAATCAGCGATATCTCCCTCATCCGAACTCCGATTCGACCGATTTTTTTTTTGAAATCGGGTATTTTTTCACATAGAATCCAGATCTACAATTAGATTTTGTAGATCTTGCACCAGGAAGTCCAGATCTGTGCCACAAACTCACTGCCTTGAAAAATTGTCTGCAACCCCACTGACTTTTAGATCAGCGATATCTCCTTCATTCGGACTCCGATTCGACTGATTTTTTTTGAAATTGGGTATTTTTACAAAGAATCTAGATATAAAATTATATTTTGTAGATCTTGTGCTAGGACGTTCATATCTGTGCCGCCAACTCGCTGCCCTGAAAAATTGTTTGCAACCCCACTGATTTTTAGATCAGCAATATCTCTTTCATCCTGACTCTGATTCAACCGATTTTTTTTTTGAAATTGGCTATTTTTTCACAAAGAATATAGATCGACAATTAGATTTTGCAGATCTTACACCAAGATGTCCAGATCTGTGCCACAAACTCGATGTCCTGAAAAATTGTCTGCAACCCCACTGATTTTTAGATTAGCGATATCTCCTTCATCCAGACTGCGATTCAACCGAATTTTTTTTTGAAATCGGCTATTTTTTCATCAAGAATACAAATCTGTAATTAGATTTTGCATATCTTACACCAAAATGTATATATCTGATCTGCAGTCTCGCCGCCCCCGAAATCCTGCAAAAATTAAAAAAAATTCTCCACTTTTGTGCCCAAGAAAGTGCTCTGATACCACTTGTTATAGCTCTGATACCACTTGTTATAGCTCTGATACTACTTGTTATAGCTCTGATACCACTTGTTATAGATCTAACCCAGAAATATATGATAATGGAAATAAACCCAGAAACAATATGAAATGATTCTTTATAGATCAAACACTTAAGGTAGGGCAACACCATACATTCACTCCTTAAAGAAGGAGAACACTCCACAAGCCATATGTCTGTTCATACAATAATCCTTGACTATCTCCATGTGGAGTATCTAGCCTCTATATAGGCCTCATACATACAATACCATGGGCCATTACCATGGTTCCCTCATACCATCAACTAATACCATGGGCCCATTACATTATTATTAACTACTTGTGGTCCCTTACATGATATGGGTTAACCACCTTATTTATTACTATGGCTCATCCCATTATTACATTATTACCTTGGGTACCTCCCTTGGTACCCCATATTATCCCCCCCTAGGTATATAACACGAACGATACTATTCTAGAGCTTTCACTGGAATTCTTTTCATCATCTAGAATAGGTGCACTATCTTCTTTTACTAAGTTACTCTTCCACAAGTATGGCTTGGATCCGGGGCCACTGCTTGCCACTCATCCATTTCCAAAGAAAAGTATTCCATGGTCTATCATATTTATTCCCACTCTGTGATCGATTGCCTAATTGGGTTGGAGATGCTGGCATGGCAAGCTTGGGTTGCTTCGTCAACTATACGCGAGGCTGACCTATGCCCTCGTCCTATCCCAACCCACTGAAAGAGCTGGGTTGGATTCTCAGAAGCGAGGCTTCCTTTCTCTGCCTCTCATTTCCTTGACTTCCACCACCATTTTTCTTTTCCCCCTTTGCTCAATCCATTCTGCTTTCTCTTCCTATCAATTGATTTTCCTTTTCCCTCACCCCTAGATTTCCACCAGCCCAGGGCTGAAGTTTGGGTGCTCGACGTTGCTTGAGGTCGCTCCTAGATCTACTTCAAATTCAAATGACACTAGCTGACTAAGGAACCCATTCCACTGATTGTGAGTAATTGTATGGAAACACAAGATTATAACGCTACTGTTTTTACATGCCTTCCTCTTCCCAGTGCAGAGCCTGAACGAACTGACCATGCCAACTATTAGCAGGCCATCAGTAGTATAGCAACAACTTCCAACAATAATTGACTTCGTCTTCCAAACATAGTAACAAGAATTGAAAGGGGATTCAAGCTAGCTGCAGGACTAAGCCCATAGCCCATCAAACCCCTTCTTAAATGATCCCATATAGAGACCCCAAGATGTGGGAATCGAGACCCCTTTCTCCGTAATCAGCTTCAATTACTTGACATCATTCCATACCCACCACCGATACCTGAGATGAGTTTCATCGAAGCAGAGGTTCTTGGACCAAGATATTCGAGTCCACAGAACCAGACTGACCCATAAATTGGCCAATAGGGCTTCTCTAACTTCGCCCCTCTCCCACTAGAGGGTATATTAGGATTTCCTTGAACCCCTGACTCTCTCTACGTTGACGCAATTAGGATCCCCCCCGATTCTCCATAGACCCAACACCTTGTCAGTACTTCCAAACCCATGGGAGGGGAATTTCCACCTACCCTACTCTCTACCATTGCAACCTTGCATTCACTCATGAGAGACAAACATATCCCAAACTCTACGAACATTGGGATGACAAAAACTATGGACACAGAACCGACCTAGAACCTAGTGAGGCCATGCCTCTGCCTCTTATAGAACCCGTCACCACATAGCCTAGGCACATTCAATTCGCCAACCGAAGGCCTAATGCAATGCTCCATTCTAACTGAAATTACAAGCTTAAGGTCGATAACATACCAGGAATCACTACCAGTTACTAAGGATTTCGGTTGTGTCAGTTTGTCCCGAATTCCTATCACAGACAATTTCCATAGGATCATGAGTGCCCACATTACTCTCCTCAACAATCCAAACAGATTATTTCCCTCTCCAACTATCCTTGAGACTCTTCCACCCTTATGCATTAAACCTCGCATGATTTCTACGACCGCTCTAATTGTTGGCTGCATTCAGAGGGTGGTTGTGATGCTCTTAATGAGCCACATTAATCTATGGGCCCGTAAAATTCCACTAGGGTCAGTTGGCACCCTGATCAGGGACAGCGAGTCATGCTCACCTCTAGTTGTTGATGATATTTGTTATATTTATCTAAGATACCTTGGAGTGGAATCATATCATTCTACAAAGATTTTGGCAGCCATGCCATTTCTATCATACTTCCCAGATGGGCACATATCTAGTTTGACAGGAAATCAATAACTCTATTCCCTTCATGTATGACATGAGAATTGATTAGGTAGTCAAATGAGGGCATGATTTCTCCAACCTCCTACACTAAATGAGCTATGCGCCAACTATGACTCATTTTTTGCCAATAGGAGCCTTGAATTAGCTTCTTAATTGTGTCCACCACCGGCCTTGAATCCCCTTCTATCACTAGTCTTTTGAATCCTATTTTTTGTGCTAAAAGAAGGCCCTATTTTACTATAGTGAACTTTTCCTCATTGTTACTGGCATACCTACAGTTTGTTGTGAAGATCAGTTTGGTTTTTATTTTATAATCCCTAAATAGGCCACTAAAACCAACATTTATTAGGTTTCCTTTCTAAGCCCCATCAAAGCTTAATTTAATAAAGCCTTGCAGGGGGCTCTTGAAAAGGAGTGGTGATGATGTGGGGGAGTTCAAGACTTTCCATGAGCTTGGTGTTATCACGATTTCTTATAAATTCAGCAGTTTTAGGATTCTTGCTTCTGTTGTAGCAACTTGCTAGTCATCCGGATGTCATTTCTCTGATAGGATAGTTTCTCTTATTTTCTGTATCATCCCTTCCCATAATAACACCTGAGAGTTTTTTCTATATTTTAAGATTCTATTGTTTCTTTCTTTCCATATGGCACATATGATAAACCCCGGGGCTAAATTCCATGCTCTATTTATGATGAGGCTCGAGAAGATTCATTTATGCCATTGGATTATAGTTTCTTTGAGGCTAAGGGGGTTTCTGTTTAAATGGCCAAACACATTCTTGAGTTGGTTCCATTTTTGGATTGCAAAGGGGCAAGTGTTCAATAAATGTTCTAGATTTTGGTTATGGTGGCCACAAAGAATGAACTAGGAGGGACCCTACTAACCTTGTTTCTAAAGTTGGGCCCATGTGAGGATTCTCTCATGACATACCAACCAAAGGAACTGCACAATTCTTGGCCATAATTTACCCATCCATATCTTCTTCCGTAGTGTTATGAAACCAACTTACAAAAAGATAGAAAATATAGATGGATGCCTTATAAATAAGCCTCTTCAAGGGGGCAACCTCCTTTACATTACACAAATGAACAATACTTGGATGATACAAATGATAATACCTCCTCTCTATATATAAGGAGTCTAAGGGGTCATAATCTAATTAGAGCCGAAATAACAATAATAATGTAAGGGCACCAGAATAAAAATAGTGGGCTTCTAAGGGGCACAATAATAACAATATGGGGACTACATGGGCACAACAATATAATAAGGGGATTGTACTAATAACAATAAGGGGTTACACTAGTAGTATAGGGAACTAACATGCCCCTCTCTTTCAAAAAGTGTTGTCCTCAATGCTTGAGTAGTTCTACATGCTTTTGTATAAAATTATCATCCTCCCATGTAGATTCTTTTGCAGCGCCTTGCAAGGACCATAGCACTTTGGTGATAATTTATTATCCTTTTTAGCTTGCTTGAGGGACATTTGTTTGTATGATTGTATTCGTAAAAATACCCAGTCACCTATATCAAAACTTCTTTCATTGTGATGTTGATCTGCCTGTTGTTTCATTCGATTTTGTGCCAAAGTGAGGTTATCCTTTAAGAGTTGGAGAACTTATTGTTGTTGAGGGTCTACCATAACACCTTCATGAGATACAATATGACCCAAGTATTCCACCTCTTGTACTCCAAAGAAACATTTGAAGGTTTTTTCATATAATTGTTTCTCATCCAATAGTCTGAGAATTCTATCAACATGTTGAACATGATCCTTCCAAGACTAGTTGTGGATTAGTATATCATCAAAAAATACTAACACAAATTTTCTAAGGAAGGGTTTGAAAATGGAATTCAAAAAACCTTGGAATGTATAAGGTGCATTAGCAAGGCCAAAAGGCATGACAAAAATTTCATAATGACCCTCATGAGTTCTAAGTGTTGTTTACGGAATTTCTTCAGTCTTCATTCTGATTTGATGATATCCTGCATGAAGGTCCAACTTGCTGAAGTAAATTTCTCCATGCAATTCATCCAATAATTCGTCAATGAGAGGAATGGGAACTTTATATTTAATAGTGAGCTTGTTGAGCTCTCTATATTTCAGAAAAATGCACCATGATCCATCCTTCTTGTTCACCAATACTACTAGAGAAGAGAAAGAACTTTGACTAGGTTGAATTATATCAGTCTCTAGCATTTATGCAACCATACGTTCAATTTCACTCTTTTGTGCAAAGGGATATCTATAAGGCCAAATGTTTGGAGGAACATTTCCTATTAAATGAATAGCATGATCATGATCACAAATAGGTGGGAGGCCTTTGGGAGTCTCAAATACCTTGGAACGATTGTCCAAGACTTTTTGGATATCAGGAGAAATAGATGATTTCGACATTGGAACCTCAAGCGAACATAATTGTGCTATTACGCCACATTGTTACTCCTTTATAAGCTTTATCATGCCGTTAGAGCTTATTATCTTTCCCGATTTCCATACGATACTCCTTAATTCAACTTTCTTTTCTTCTGAAAAGAATTTCAAGAAAAGTTCTTGAAAATTATAAGTTATCATACCTAAAGATTGTAGCCATTGGACTCCTAGTACAACATCGGCGCAACCCATTGGAATGGAAAGCATTGGACAATTCAAAACATATTCTACCATGGATAGCTTGATATTATGGCACTTTCCAGAGGAATTTATCATTCTTCTATTTGCAACCATCACTTGACACATTGGTGCTAGATATAGGAAGCAATTCAATTCCTTCGGTATCTTGCAATGAATAAAATTATGGGTACTACCCAAATCAATCAATGCTATTACCTTTTTCTTCTTGATATTTCCTTCTATCATGATAGTTTGAGGAGTGGTAATTATTGCCAATTCATTACAATATATGGTTTGATTTATTTCTTGATGCTCGATGTGATCTTTCACTTCTTGAATGTTTTTCTTCTTGATATGTCCTTCTATCTTGAGAGTTTGAGGAGTGGTAATTCTTGTCAATGCTTTACAAGATATGATCAGATTCATTTCTTATTTCTTTGGAGTTGGTTCTTGGCATATATCCTCTTCTTTTGATGTTTCTTGATCCTTTCCTTCCTCCTCTTCATAATCTATGTAAAATAATTTCTACCAAGCACACTTATGACCTTTAGTGTATTTGTTATCACAAATGTAACACAACCATTTTTGTCTTTTTTCTTCCAATTGTTGTTGTGTAAACCTTGTAGGTTGTGGAAGGCTAAGAGAAAAAACACTTCCATATTTATAGTTCTTAGTGGTAGGATTCCTTGTTTCCATAATTCCTCTTTCATTTTTTTCTTGCCAACCTGAATGCCTTCTCCAATGAATCAAGTTCCCAAAGACGAACCTCATGCTAAATGTTATCCTTTAATGTCCCTATGAAGACATCAATCCTTTGCTTCTCTGGAATATCATTTACCCTTATATTCAATTTTTGGAAGTCCTCAATGTGCTTTGCCATTGAACCCTTTTGTTTTAGATTTATCATTGGCTAAAGAAGGCGTTGCTCTTTGTATCCTCATAATGTGCTATCATTTCCTACGTGAAAATTGACCGAGTGAGAAGTGGTTTATGAGAACAAAGCCCTTTATACCATAAAAAATGATTCGTCTCTAAATATAAAGATGCAATATGTACCTTTTGTAATAGTTGTACACCATTTAGATCAAAATATTGCTCCATCTGTAGTATCCAGTTCACCGGATCCTTGCCATCAAACTTCCTCATAGTAGATATCATTTTTGGGATTCAACTTCATTAGGTGATGCTCACAGGGGTGAAGAATTGGGATTGAAACTAGTGAAATGAATCACATAGCATCAATCATCACTTCTGGGGCTTGCACCTGGTAACCAGGACTTCTCAGGAGGTCTCCCATCCCATATCACCTATGGCTCAAGCACGCTTAACTGTGGAGTTTTCCCCACAATCAAGACCACCTATCTTGCTACCCTATTTGCAAAACCTTACCAAGTATTGTGACTCATGAACCATTTAAGAAGAGATCCCTCCCTCTTTTTGAATTTAAGTATTAGGGGGTTTACATAGTGCATTATATTAGATATCATTTCTAGGATTCAAATGCGTTAAGTAAGTCATTCATATATGACCATTTCCATGAGAGGTAGTCGTAACTGACTAATTTCTCATGATCTTTTGAATAGATTACTTAGCACTCGTTGTATCGGGTGATGCTCATAGGGGTGAAGAAGTGGGATTGAAACTAATTAAATGAATCACATAGCATCAATCATCACTTCTAGGGCTTGCATCTGGTAACCAGGACTTCCTGGGAGGTCACCCTTCCCAAATCGCCTTTGGATCAATTGCGCTTAACTGTGGAGTTTTCCCCACAATCAAGCCCACTTAGCTTGCTACCCCTTTTGCAAAACCTTAGCAGGTATTGTGCCTCATGAACCATTCAAGAAGAGATCCCTTCACTCTTTGTGAATTTAAGTATTAGGGGGTTTACGCAGTACATTACATTAGATATCATTTTTGGGATTTAACTGTGTTAAGTAAGTCATTCATGTATGACCATTTCCATGAGAGGTAATCGTAACTAACTAATTTCTCATGATCTTTTGAATAGTTCACTTAGCACTCATTGGGTCGGGTGATTACATTATGACCCCTTAGACTCCTATATATAGAAAGGAGGTCTTGTCATTTGTATCATCCAAGAATTTTTCATTTGTGTAATGTAATGGAGGTTTCCCCCTTGAAGGGGCTTATTTATAAGGCATTGATCTATCTTTTCTATCTTTTTGTGAGCTGGTTTCATAACATTTGGTATCATATCTTTGGATTCCAGGGTTTTGCTGCTCCAAAGAGGTCATCGTGGAATTTTTCCTATAACTTTTTTAATGGGATGTTTGAGAAGCTAAAAAAAAACCCATTTGAGACGAAATCTAACTGAACCTCGGGTCAGAATTTCATGATCTTTTGAACTATTCAAAAGATCATGAGAAATTAGTCAGTTACAACTACCTCTCATGGAAATGGTCATACGTGAATGACTTACTTAATGCAGTTGAATCCCAAAAATGATATCTAATATAATGCATTGCATAAACCCCCTAATACTTCCTCATATTATTTTTTCTTGATTTTAGGAGCTCGATATTTAAATGATTGTAACTCTGTAATTTTGGATCTCCCATTTCTCACATTTTGTCCTATGGTATCCTCTGATTCCTCTTTCTAATCCCACCAGTCTGATCAATATTGCATTCTTATAGAAAGAATTATTCCAAATCTCCTACAATGACCTGATTATAGACTAGTTTAGTAGAGTGAACTTGTATGAAGTACCATGTATCACTGTTTCGACCTTCAGACCTGAAAACAATATAAATAAGAGTACATTCTGTTCTCTTTCTATAACTTCTTACAAAATTTCAATCTGATGTTCAAAGAGAAAGATATGACGATTTGCCCAAGGTCACCTATTTGGGATGTGATTCAAGACACTGAAGAAACCATAAATGTTTTGGACTCTATGTCCAAAAATATAGTGAAGTAGGATCTAAAATTTAGGCCTGAGCTTCACCAAGATTTCATCTCAAATTGGGTTTAATTTCAGAGTCTGAACCTTCATATAAAACAATTTATATCAAAAATGACATGATGAGCTATTTGAGATGCAACTCTGGAGCTTGGAGAAACCCTAACTTCCTCAAATCATATCTCCTACAATATAGATTTACAAGATCTGAAATTCTGACCCACGGTTCCATTAGATTTTGTGTCAAATAGGTTTTTTTTAGCTTCTAAAACGTCCCATAAAAAAAGTTATAGGGAAAATTCGACGATGACCTTTTTGGAGCAGAGAAACCCTAGATTCCAAAGCTCTAATACCAAATGTTATGAAACTAGCTCACAAAAAGATAGAAAAGATAAATCAATGCCTTATAAATATGCCCCTTCAAGGGGCAAACCTCCATTACATTACAAAAATGAACAATTCTTGGATGATATAAATGACAAGACCTCCTTTCTATATATAGGAGTCTAAGGGGTCATAATGTAATTAGAGCCGACATAACAATAATAATGTAAGGGCCCAACAATAACAATAGTGAGCTTCTATGGGGCACAATAATAACAATATGGGGACTACATGGGAACAAAAATATAATAACGGAGTTTCACTAATAACAATAAGGAGTTACACTAGTAGTATAGGGACCTAACACATAGAAGGCATTGGTGGTTTTGTGGTTCCTCCACTCTAAGCTTATAAGATTCCTTAATGCTAAAGATGACTTTAGTCATGTATCCCCATCGTACGATGTCAACCCTGTCTTGGTATGTTCTTTTCCTTGAGTGGAGTTCTTGATCCATCATTCTCCATTGCTTTGAGTCAGGGAAAATTTTAAGGACGGAAAATTATCTTGAAGTTTTAAACAATGGCGAATCTTGCCAGTCCCTAATATGGAAAATATGAAATGTTTATTGATATATTTGTAAAATTATTCAAATATATGGCGATTTTATATGTAGTATCTGTATAATGTTGATGTCTTTTAAGGTAAAATAATTTTATATTTTAAAATTTGGGCGAATCATTTTTAGAAAAACTGGAAATTGGCGAATCTTTTTTTTGGAAAAATCATGGAAAAGTATCCCACCTGCGAATATTAGCCCCTAAAATTTTCCATGCTCTGAGTGTGGGGGATTCTTCCAGTCCCCTACTTTTGGGTTGTGTTATATTCTTTCCATGACTAGCCCACGTAGTTAACGAAGGGGTTAGGGGGGGGGGGGTGAATCCCCCCTTCGTTCTGTTTATTGTGTAATGAGGGGGGGTCACATGGGGTTTGAGGCATACCCGTAACTCCACTTTATGGGGTTCGGGGCAGCACCCCAGAAAATTTTGGTTTTGGAACCTATGTTAGGATGGGTGGACCCACCTATGTTTTTATGCATGATTTTCGCACATGTTTGTGGACACGATGGTTTTTGGTCCATGGTATTGGATGCGATGGTTTTTGGTCCATGGTATTGGATGCTTCATCATGTATAAATATGTATTATAACATTGAAAGGACAATAATGAAAAATCAAGCTAGTAGTCCCAGTTTTGAGATTCAGCGGAAAATCTCTGTGTATATGTGTTTTATGTGTTATGCTCTTGCGTTGTTTATTTTCTGTTTTTTAGAATTCGTATGCAGGTAATTTCTATACAGGGTTAAAACCTACATTTGGTATCAGAGCTATTTTGGCTTCAAGGGGATGCCTTTGTTGCTGAGGGGTTTCGCTCGAGCCTGTGGTAGCCCATGTTCAGTGGGAGATCTGTAAGATCGATTCTAGTGGTGAAAGAAGATGGCGAGCAGTGGAAAGATAGAGATCGAGAAATTTAATGGTCAGAGTTTTGAGTTGTGGAAACTCAAGATGGAGGATCTGTTGGTGGATAAAGATCAGTGGATTGCAGTAGATCCGGGTACTAAACCAAGAGGAGTTTCCGATGAAGAATGGAAGAAGTTGGAGCAGAAGGAAAAGAGCACAATATGATTGTGTGTCTTAGATTCAGTATTGCTGAATGTATTAGGGGAAGCTACGGCAAAGGCTTTGCAGGAAAAGTTAGGGACTTTGTACCAATCTAAGTCTCTGGTTAATAAACTATTCTTTCTAAAAAAGCTATATAACCTGAGGATGAAAGATGGAGACTCAGTGACAGAGCATCAAAATGCATTTAATACTGTGGTAAGTCAGTTAGAATTCGTTGATATTAAAATTTCAAATGAAGATAAGTGCATCATTTTGTTGTGTTCTCTACCAGATTTGTGGGATAGTCTGGTTATTGCAATAGGTAGTAATGCAACTGCCTTGCAGTTTGATGAAATAGTCTCAATGATGTGACCAGCCCAACACTATTCAGACTTTAGGCAATTAAATGATTGTTTGGGTGGTTATATGATTGCATAAATATTACAATGGTGTTGACATGTGTGAGTATCAACCTTCAGATATTTCTGGAAAAGGGTTAGGTGGCAATCAATTACGCAATCAAGGTTGTGTACTCACCTCGGGTCGCGTTTCCCGCTCCTTCCTATGCCAAAACTCCTCCTCTATCGTTAACTTGGTCATTTTCATTGTGCTTGCCAACGGTTCATTCTGTTATGGCTCTAAGAGTTGGGTATGCCACTTTGCTCTAAGTTCTGGGAGTGCCTCTTGGGAACTTCTATGCTTGTTTCTTTATGCCTGTGTGGGTAGTCTCTAGACTAGTTCGTTGGGCAGTTGCGAATGTTCCTACCGTCACCTGGGTAAGTGGTTCTCTGTACTTTTTTCCCACTATTGGCTCAACAGGTCATTGTGTTCCGAGTTTTAGATTGGTTTATCATGTTCTTGTTTGCAACTCAGTGGTTGGCTTGCGTTCAGGCTCGAAACGATGGCGTCCTTCCATCCTCGGCTCCAATGCAGGTAGCCCCTCTCTCCTTGATTCAGTTTGTTGTTTTCTTTCCTCAACTCCTAACCTGTTTGCTCCTTCATCTCTGCAGTTGGTTGAAACCTATGGGTGGAAAGCTTGTCCTCAGTTCTCACTACAATCCCTCAGGTAAGATAAATACAACTTTTGTTATTTATTTTTTTCGTGCACTATAATTTCGCTTCCTTGATAATGTGACTCTAACACCTGTGTGTCGAATTCTCTATAAGTGTTGAGGGTTTGTGATTGGAGGTCTTGGTAATGAATTCTTCGGTCTTTGTCCTGTAGGCTCTGTCAACATGAATTTCCTTCAGTCCTCATTCTGTTTTTAGAATAGGCCTCTGGTTGTGAGGGTTTGTCACCCCTCGATTCTTTTCAAATGGCTCTCAGCTGTAAGTAGCATCCTGGTCGTCTAGTTGTCCTAGGCTTCCACTATCTGGTGATTTTTTACTGTAATTTGCTCTGTATAAATGCAATTCTCAAAACCCTCACCTAGGGTTTGTCATCCACTGGCTTATATGTCTGTTGCTATGTATGAAACAATTTTCGAAACCCTCACCTAGGGTTTGTTGTCCATTGGCTTTACGTTTGTCTGTGTTTTATCTTATAGTGCTACCATGTATTTGCATACACTTGTTTTTGTAATTTGAAGAGAAGAACTTCAAGAAAAGGAAGTTGGGTTCGGTTTATCTGAATGTCATTTATGCGATTAGGCCGTCCTTCTTTTGTTTACTCTAGATTCTATGCCTGGAAATGCAATTGTTGTTTTGCGGCTATACTTGTGATGTTTAACACGAAAATGAGAGAATGTTGTAGTTTCTCTGGTAATTTGTTTGACAGTCAATTTAAAAAAAAAAATAGAAAATTTCATCTGGCCTGTGGATGCTTGGCCTGTACTAGAATTTGTTTGTGTTACTCCTATTCTGTCGATGTCGTTTGCTTCAATGGAAATGTAAGCCCTCGTTCTAGCATCTGCTCTTCTGTCTCGCTATTAGGACTAGTTCTTTTCTCAGGAAAGGCAAAGAGAATTAAACACAATGGTCTGTGAACAATATGTTGTCTGTTCAAATGCTTGTTAATTAGAAAGCACAATAGAAATATAGTAGGGCACACAGATGGATTGAATTGATTTCACTGTTATTGTTATTATTCGAGTGCAAGAAGTGTTGAACCCCGTACATGACTTTCACTGTTACATTTATATGTTTTTGTTCACAGTTAATGAAACTGCACAGTTACTTTTTAGTTGTATACCTTATAGTTACATAGCTATTAAGCATTCAGTTCTGTCTTTATGACAAGATTTTCCTTTTAGACACATTTGTCTTTTCCTTTTAGAACAATAGGAAAATTATTAATCCTTGGTTTATTAGAAACAGATAAGTAAATAACCCTAACCGATCAAACAAGCTTTGACTAATTCAGAGATTAAGATAAAAAAAAAAATCCTACCTCCTATTCTGACAAACTAACATAAAAGACAAACAAAATGTTAACTCAACATTTCAACCTAGTAGAGACCGACACTTGGTCATCGTGCCTTAGCTGGATGCTCCTGCATCAGGCTCCTAGGCAAAAAGAAAAATCATGACACCGGTCCATGAGCTCCTTGACTGAAGAACCAATCTTCTCAATCTATGTAGCATCAAGCCAGGAATTGTCCTCAATAGGATGATTCTTCCACTTGACCAAGTATTGTAGATACTCCTTCTGCTGAGTTCGTTTGGCCACCTGAGTGTCGAGAATGCACTCGATCTCGGGACGCTGAACATAAGGCATCTGTCTCATCCAAGCTTCTCCTCCATCCTGGGTATTCCATGTGGGCCATGTAGTTCTTTCTTCATCTCCTTCTTCTGGGTCAGTGGTGTAAGGGAACAGGTCTGCTACATTGAAGATTGGTGAAATGCCTATCCCTAGTGTCAGCTGTAACTCATAGGCATTCGTTGAAAATTTCTGAAGGATTTTGTAGGGCCCTATCTTCTTACACATTAACTTATTGTATGCACCTCTCGGGAAGCGTTCCTTGCGTAAATGCACGAGGACTTCATTTTCTATGTTAAACTATACTTCCCTTCTCTTGAAATCTGCTTGATGTTTATAATTTAGGCTGTTGTCCTGCAATTTAATTTTTACGTGCTCATGCACTCTGTGAGGATGCATGCCGTATAGGATCTAAAATGGACTGTAGCCTATGCTGCGATTAGGCGAGTTGTTATAAGCGAACTCTGCCTGAACGAGCACTCGATCCCACATCTGTGAATTCTCACCAACCAAGCTTCGAAGCAGGTTCCCCAGACTCCTGTTTACCACCTCTGTTTGTCTGTCGATTTTCGGGTGATAAGTAGAGCTATAACTCTGTGCATCCATATTCTTCCACAGGGTACACCAAAAGTGCCCTGTAAACTTCACATCCTTGTCCGAAAGGATAGACTTAGGCAACCCATGTAACCTAACAATCTCTCTGAAAAACAAGTGGGTCACGTGAGTGGCATCACTAGTTTTTCTGCAAGGGATGAAATGTGCCATCTTCGAGAATCTGTCCACTACTACCATCACCGAGTCATAACCTCACTGTGTTTTAGGTAGACCCAAGACAAAGTCCAAACTGACTAAGTCCCACGGCCTGCCTGGAATAGGTAACGGTGAGTACAGTCCCGTGTTCTGACTATGACCCTTCGCCAACTGGCACACTTTACATTTGGTCACAAATCATTGTACATCCCTCTGCATCTTTGGCCAAAAGTAGAAATGACTAAGCTGCTTGAGTGTCTTGTCCATGCCAAAATGTCTGGCTAGACCTACACTGCGCTTTTCCTGAATAATGTTCTCCCTCATCGAGCAGTCAGGAATGCATAGTTGTCCTCCCTTAAACAACAGTTCTTCTTGCAAGTTGTAGTCCAACCATGGACTGTTATCTCTCACCAAGGGATTCTGACATGCCTCATAGGCCTCCTTAAAATCTGTATCAATTTGGTATAAATCCTTTAAGTTCTCAAAACCCAGCACTTGCACAGTACTCTCCTGCAAAAGTAAAGCTCTCCTACCCAGTGCATCCGCCACCTTGTTGGCCTGCTCGCTGATGTGTTTCAACATGAAGTTGGAACTCTACAAATACTCCACCCATTTGGTATGTTTGTGGTTCAGCTTGTGCTGTTGCATTACATATTGTAGTGCAGAATTATCTGAAAACAACACATATTCATTTCCCAGCAGATAATGCCTCCAGTGTTTTAATGCTTGTATAATAGCATAGAACTCCTTGTCATAAGATGAATATTTCTGTCTTCTTTCATTTAGCTTGTCGTTGAGGAATTCCGCAGGCTTATCCTCCTAGCTAAGTACAACTCTAATAGCCATACCAATAGCATCACAGAGAACCTGAAAAAGCTTCTTGAAGTCTGGAAATCTCAAGATCGGCCTCTCTATGATCTTTCTCTTTAATAGCTGGAAACTTCTCTCCGCTGCATCCATCCATCAAAAAGACTGACTGGCCTTTTTAATGGTGTCCAACATAGGTGCACAAATTTTGCTAAAATTTCTTATGAATTTTCGGTAAAAACTCGCTAGTCCATGAAATCTATGTACCTCGAATAAGCTTTTCGGAGATGGCCAGTTAACTATCACCGCAACCTTCTTCGGATCCATCTTCATTTTGTTTTCTACTATTACAAAGCCCAAATAAATCAATTCTTTCTGCAGAAAAGTACATTTCTTCAAATTTATTAGCAGTTTATTCTGTTGTAATTTTTCAGCACTTTCCGAACATGTTGAAGGTGTTCCTCCCTTGTCCTGCTGAAAATTAGTATGTTGTCCAGGTATACTATCACAAATTTTCCGATGTACTCCTTCAGCATCTCATTCATTAACCGCATAAATGTACTGGGCACATTTCTAAATCTAAATGGCATGACTAGCCATTCATACAGTCCCTCATTCGTCTTAAAGGTTGTCTTCCACTCGTCCGCCTCTTGTATCCGGATATGATGATACCCACTCTTCAAGTCTATCTTAGAGAAGTATGCTACCCCGCTTAAACAATCCATCATGTCATCCATCTGGGGTAGTGGAAACCTGTACCGGATGGTGATTTTGTTAATAGCCCTCGAGTCTGTGCACATCTGCCACTCTCCTCCCTTCTTGGGAGTGAGAACTGTTGGGACTGCACAAGGGCTCAAACTCTCCCTTATCAATCCTTTATTTAGCAGTTCTTGCACCTGCTTCCTAATCTCTTCATTGTCCTTGGGGCTCATTTGGTATGCTGCCTTGTTCGGAAAACTGGCTCCGGGTATGAAGTCAATATGATGACTTATGCTTCTTTCGGGGGGTAATTTATCTGGCAAGTTATCCACCACTATGTCTGTAAATTCCTGCAACATTTGCTGGATTTATGGAGGTAAATCCAATACCTTTGTATGCAACAACATTGTTTTTTCTCTCTTTACAACTGCATAACCCATCTCACTATTCTCAACTTGTCTCAGAAACTGTTTTCCGCTAACCAACAATGCTCTTGGTTCACTTGTTCCTATTGTCCCTTCCTTCTTCATGGGCACAAGCGTATGCTTGATTCCATCCTTGACGAACTTATAACAGTTCGTCAATCCATAATGCACCACCTTTCTGTCGTACTGCCAAGGCCTACCCAACAGTATGTGACATACATCCATCGGCATGATGTCACAAATGAATTTATCCTTATATCTGCCTATTTGAAACTCCACCTCGCACTATTCATCCACCAACAACTGATGGCCTTTCTGCAACCACGAAACTTTGTAAGGGGTGGGATGTTTCAACCGCTTCAATCCCAGCTTTTCCACCATCTCTGTGGACACCAAGTTATCTGTACTACCATTGTCAATAATTAACTTACAACACTTACCATGTGACTTAAAAACTGTTCTAAATAAAGCCTTTCGCTGTGTTTGTTCGGTGACCTCCTTGGCTAGTTTTAACAACACCTTATTTAGCACCAGGGCTTCCCCTGTCTTTGGAGCATTTTCTGCTTCTTGGGGAGGTGCCTCTACTTCCTCTAGTTGTCCAACATATGCACCCCTCTGTCCAACTTGATCTGCCTTTAGACATTCAAATGATCTGTGTCCCCATTTATGACACATGTAACATTGATAACCAGCCCCTCTACCTCGACCATTTTCCCTGCCTCGCTAGTATGACCTATCGCCTCTCGCATTACCACCTCTGTCCGCTAATCTGGAAGCCCTGGAACTGCTGCCTTCCTCATTGCTACTAGCAATCCGCCCTCTACCATATGACTGACCCTTTCCCCTGCTGGCTCCTCGTCCTCTCCAGGCATTCTGCGTTCTAGTAATTTTCTCTTCAGCTTTCATCGCACTCTGATACGCTTCTTTAATGTTCTTTGGAGACAAAATACTAATTTCATCTAAAATTTCTAGTCTTAAACCATTTACGTACCTGGTTGTACTTTCTGTGGTATCCTCTATATATCCAACTCGTAGGTTCACTGGATAGAACTCCTCAGTGTACTCCCTCACCATAATTCCTTTCTGTTTCAGATTCTGCACTTGCCTGTGTAGTGCAATCTGATAATCTTTCAGCAGAAATCTTCCCTTCAACTTAGCCACCATCCTTGACCAGGTTTTAATCGGCAACTTGTTTAATCTCCTTCTTTCCGTTTGGACACTGTCCAACCATAGGGCTGCGTGTCCCTTCAATTTCGTCGCAACGAACTTAACTCTGCGGTCTTCACTGACTTCCTCGCACTCGAAATACTTATCCATCTCGTTGATCCAATCTAATAGAACCTCTATGGATAGGTTGCCATCATAGGTTGGGAGTTCTGGTTTGGGTTTACTGCTTGCCACTAAAACAGACCTCAATAGTCTCACTTTTGGGGTCTCGCCATCCGGTCCATCTATTGCTGCTTCAGCTTCCTCTTCGCTGTCATCGCCTACCTCAGGGTCTCTTCTTCTCCCTTCTTTGACTGCCTCCAAACACCTCTGCCACGACCTCGCCTTCCTCTCTCCATTTCTCTAGTCAATTTCACCTGCTCTGATACCACTATGATGGGACCAGCCCAACACTGTTCGGACTTTAGGCAATTAAATGATTGTTTGGGTGATTATATGATTACATAAATATTACAATCGTGTTGACATGTGTGAGTATCAACCATCGGATATTTCTGGAAAAGGGTTAGGTGGCAATCAATTTCACAATCAAGGTTGTGTACTCACCTCGGGTCATGTTTCCCACTCCTTTCTATGCCAAAACTCCTCCTTTGTCATTCACTTGGTCATTTTCATTGTGTTTGCTGAGGGTTCGTTCTACTATGGCTCTACGAGTTGGGTATGCAGCTTTCCTGCAAGTTCTAGATGCGCCTCTTGGTAACTTCTGTACTGGTTTCTTTATGTCTGTGTGGGTAGTCTCTGGCCTGGTTCGTTGGCAGTTGTGAGTGTTCCTGCCATCGCCAGGATAAGTGGTTCTATGTATTTTTTTCCCACTTTTGGCTCAATAGGTCATCGTTTTCCGAGTTGTAGTTTGGTTTATCATGTTCTTGTTTGCAACCCAGTGGTTGGCATGCATTCAGGCTCGAAACGATGGTATCCTTCCACCCTCGACTCCAATGCAGGTAGCCCCTCTCTCCTTCATTTAGTTTGTTGTTTTCTTTCCTCAGCTCCTAACCTGTTTGCTCCTTCGTCTCCGTAGTTGGTTGAAACTCGTGGGTGGAAAGCTTGTCCTCGGTTCTCACTGCAATCCCTCAGGTAAGATAAATACAACTTCTGTTATTTATTTTTTTCGTGCACTGTAATTTCGCTTCCTTGATAATGTGACTCTAACACCTGTGTTTCGACTTCTCTGCAAGTGTTGATGGTTTGCGGTTGGAGGTCTTGTCAATGAATGCTTCGGTCTTTGTCCGATAGGCTCTATCAACATGAATTTCCTTCAGTCCTCATTCTGTTTTTAGAATAGGCCTCTGGTTGTGAGGGTTTGTCACCCCTCGATCCTTGTCAAATGGCTCTCAGCTGTAAGTAGTGTCTTGGTCATCTTGTTGTCCTAGGTTTCCACTATCTAGTCATTTTTTACTATAATTTGCTATGTATAAATGCAATTCTCAAAACCCTCAGCTAGGGTTTGTCGTCCATTGGCTTATACGTTTGTTGCTATGTATGAAACAATTTTCGAAACCCTCACCTAGGGTTTTTGTCCACTGGCTTGACGCTTGTCCATGTTTTATCTTACAGTTCTACCATGTATTTTTATACACTTATTTTTGTAATTTGAAGAAAATAACTTTAGGAAAAGGAAGTTGGGTTCGGTTTACCTGAATGTCATTTATGCGATTAGGTTGTCATTCTTTTGTTTACTCTGGATTCTATGCCTAGAAATGTAATTTTTGTTTTGCAGCTATGCTTGTGATGTTTAACATGAACGTGAGAGAATGCTGTAGTTGCTCTGGTAATTTGTTTGATAGTCAAATTTAAAAAAAAATAGAAAATTTCGTCTGGCCTGTGGATGCTTGGCATGTACTGGAATTTGTTTGTGTTACTCCTATTCTGTCGACGCTATTTGCTTCAATGGAAATGTAAGCCCTTGTTCTGTCATCTTCTCTTCTGTCTCGTTGTTAGGACTAGTTTTTTTCTCAGGAAAGGCAAAGAGAATTAAACACAATGGTCTGTGAATAGTATGTTTTTTGTTCAGATGCTTTTTAATTAGAAAGCACAATAGAAATATAGTAGGACACATAGATGGATTGAATTGATTTCACTGTTATTGTTATTATTCAAGTGCAAGAAGTGCTGAACCCCGTACATGACTTTCACTGTTACATTTATATGTTTTTGTTCACAGTTAATGAAACTACACAGTTACTTTTTAGTTGTATACTTTACAGTTACATAGTTATTAAGCATTTGGTTCTGTCTTTATGACAAGATTTTCCTTTTAGAAACATTTGTATTTTTCTTTTAGAATAACAGGACAATTATTAATCCTTGGTTTATTAAAAACAGACAAGTAAATAACCCTAACGAATCAAACTACCTTTGACTAATTTAGAGATTAAGATAAAAACAAAAATCCTACCTCCTATTCTGACAAACTAACATAAAAGACAAACAAAATGTTAACTCAACTTTTCAACCTCGCAGAGACAGACACCCAGTCATGGTGCCTTAGTTGGATGCTCCTGCATCACTCAACCTTGCTGATGGAGGAGATGAGACAGAAAAATATGGAGAGCCAGAATGGTGATGACTTGTCTGTACGAGGACGGTTCTAGAACAAAAACAAAAATAAGTCATCGAGTGGGAGATCTAAATCTCCAACAAAACCTGTAAATGTGGTGTGCTAGAAATGCGGAAAGGAAGGGCACTACAAAAGGGATTGTAAATCTAAAGCTCCTAACAAAGGAAAGGGCTCTACTGATGCTCCTTTTGCAGAGGAAAAAACCACCTCAGATGAAGGTGGGGATGTGTACTTGGATTCTTCAAGTACACATGTAGATCATGAGGCATGGTCCATTGACTCAAGTGCATCCTTTCACTTCACTCCCCATAGAGATTGGTTCTGCAAGTATGAGAAATACGATGGTGGTGATGTCTTCTTAGGGGATGATTGGAAGGCTAGAATCGTTGGTCGTGGAAAAGTAAAGTTGAAGTTGCGAGGCGGAAGGGATAGAACACTTCGGGGTGTTCTACATATTCCTGCATTGGCCAGAAATCTGATTTCTGTAAGCAAGCTAGATGATGCAGGTGTAAAAATACTGTTTGAGAAGGATACCTATAAGATGGTTTGGGGAGCACTGGTATTGATGTGGGGAGTTCAGATTGGAACTCTGTACAAGCTGCAAGGTAGCACTGTTGTTGATGGGTGCAACAGTTTTGTGGTTCCTGAAAGTGGAGCAGAAAATCTAGTGGTCTCTGGAGAGAAGACCATGCTATGGGATCAAAGGCTTGGACATATTGGAGAGAAGGGCCTTCAAATACTTCATGGTAAAGGTATGGTAGAAGGTATGAGTAATAGATCTCTGGATTTTGATTTCTACGAAAATTGTGTATATGGGATGCAAAATTGAGTGAGTTTCCCCTCTGGTGGTAAGAGGGCAAAATAGATATTAGAGCTTGTGCACAGTGATGTGTTTGGACCTGTGAAGGTTCCATCACTAGGTAAGTCTATGTACTATGTATCATTTATAGATGACTTCTCAAGGAATACATGGACATATTTCCTTAAGAAGAAATCTGAAGTCTTTGATAGGTTTAAAGAATTTAAGGCTCTTATGGAAAACCAGACAAAGAAGAAGATAAAGGTGCTGAGGATAAATAATGGTGGAGAGTTTTGCAGCAAGGAATTTGAAGAATTCTGTAAGAAGTGTGGTATAGTACGGTAGAAGACCACTCCATATACACCTTAGTAAAATGGAGTTGCAGAAATAATGAACAAGACGTTGACGGAAAGGGCAAGAAGCATGTTGAGTGGTGTCGGGTTAGGACAAGAATTCTGGGCAGAGGTGGTGGATACTGCATGTTACTTGGTCAATAGGTCACCTTCATCAGCGTTGGAGAATAAGACTCAGCAAGAGGTATGGATTGGTAAGAATCCCTCTCTTTCACATCTGAGGGTATTTGGATGTGATGCATATGTACATGTTCCAAAGGAGAAACAAACCAAGTTGGATTGTAAACCTGAAAAGTGCATCTTTATTGGGTATAAGGATGGTTTAAAGGGTTATAAGCTTTGGAACCCAGTCACAAGGAAGGTTGTGTACAGCCGAGATGTGGTGTTCAGAAAGGTAAAAGATGTTATTAAACATGAAGTCCAACCAAAGGAACCTGAGAAGATAGAGTTTGATCTTAAGGAGGAAGAATCAAACTCTATAGCAGAGGAGGAATTAGAATATGAAGAGCCACAAACTCTGGGTGTGAGAAGATTAGTTCAAGAAAGAAGGAAACCAAAAAGGTATAGTCCATCTTCTTTCTGCTCAAATTTTGCTTTATCTATTAATAACGATGATCCTAGAACTGTGAAGGAAGTAGTAGATTCAGAGGATGGAAAACTCTGGAAAGAGGCCATGGTTGATGAAATTGCATCTTTGCACAAAAATGAGGCTTGGGATCTGGTGAATTTTTCGGCTAGAAGGAAACCCATTGGCAGTAAATGGGTGTTCAAAAGGAAGACAAATGCAGAAGGAAAGGTGGAGAAATACAAAGGTCGGTTGGTAGCAAAAGGTTATTCCAAGGTGTCAGGAATTGATTTTGGTGATATTTTTTTCTCCTATTGCCAAGGTAACTTCTATTATATTAATTTTATCTGTTGCTGCTGCTTTTGATTTTGAGGTAGGACATATGGATGTGAAGACATCATTTCTTCACAGGGATCTAAAAGAGGAAATATACATGAAGCAACCTGAAGGCTTTGTGGTGAAGGGTAAGAAAGAACTAGTATGCAAGTTAAAGAAGTCCCTATATGGGTTAAAACAGTCACCAATGATGTGGTATCAAAAATTTGATACACTTATACGGGGAGTTGGCTTCACCAAAAGCAAAGAAAATCACTATGAATATTTTAAATTAATTGGTGATCGTATTATTTATCTGGTCTTGTATGTGGATGATATGTTGCTGGTTGGAAATGACAAAGAAATTATCCAGGATTTGAAGACCCAATTGTCCTCCAAATTCAACATGAAAGATATTGGTACTGCAAACTATATTTTTTGCATGGAAATTAAAAGAGATCAGGAAAAGAGGAAGCTCTGGTTAAACTAGAGGAAGTATGTCGAGACAATACTACAGAGGTTTAATATGCAGGATAGTAAATCCGTGAAGGTTCCTATTCCTGTAGGTGTTAGGTTATCTGCTTAACAGTGTCCCAAGACACAAGAAGAGGAAGAGGACATGTCCCATGTTCCATATGTAAGTGCAGTTGGTAGCCTGATGTATGCAATGGTCTGTACTAGGCCAGACATTACACATGCAGTGGGAGTATTGAGCAGGTTTATGTCAAAACCAGGGAAGGAGCACTAGACAGTAGTGAAGCAGGTTTTCAGGTATTTGCGTGGCACTAGCGATTATGGTTTGTGCTACCAAGGACGATCAGGATTGGATAGAATGTTGGATATTCATGGCTTTGTTGATGCAGATTGGGCTGGAGATCTGGATCAGAGAAGATCTACATGTGGGTATGTGTTTAACCTATTTGGAGGTGTAGTCAATTGGATGAGTAAGAAATAATCTGTAGTGGCACTATCAACTACAAAGGCAGAATACATGGCAGCCATTCATGCAAGCAAGGAAGCAGTTTGGTTACAGAGATTGTGTTGAAGTATGGGGTTAGTACAGGGAGCTATAAGGATAGATTGTGACAACCAAAGTACAATTTTCTTGGAAAAGAACCCCGCATATCATTCAAATACAAAGAACATTGATGTTCAATATCACTTTGTGAGGGATATGATAGAAGACAAAAAGGTGTTGCTGGTAAAGCTGGACACATTGAAGAATAATGCAAATGCATTGATCAAATTTTTGAGCTCTGAGAAGTTCTCTTGGTGTAGAGAGACAATGGTTGTTTTAGGGCTGGAAAAATGACTAAACTCTCTTGTCGCCCCATTGTGGAAAGAAAACAACAAGTGGGAGAATGTTGGGTTGTGTTATATTCTTTCCACGACTAGCCCACATAGTTAACCAGGGGGTTAGGGGGGGGCAGAGCCCCCCTTCATTGCGCCAATTGTGTAGCGAGGGGTGGGTCACGGGGGTTTTGAGGTGTACCATAACCCCACTTTATGGGGTCTGGGGCAGCGCCTCAGGAAATTTTGGTTTTGGACCCTATGTTAGGATGGGCGAACCAACCTATGGTTTTTTGCATGATATTCGCACATGTTTTTGGATGCGATGGTTTTCGGTACATGGTATTGGACGGGATGGTTTTCAGTCCATGGTATTGGATGCTTCGACATGTATAAATATGTATTATAACATTTAAAGGACAATAATGAAAAATCAAGCTGGTAGTCCCGGTTTTGGGATCCAGGGGAAAATCTCTGTGTATATGTGTTTTATGTGTTATGCTCTCACATTGTTTATTTTTTATGTTTTTTAGAATTCGTATGCAGGTAATTTCTGTACAGGGTTAAAACCTACACCTACCACCTTCCATTTACGCCATCCTAGACTTTGGGGAGGGTTTTTCCATAACTGGTCCACTTTATAGTAATTCCTATTAGTTGTATATAACAAAATATATCCAAGACCCTATCGACTGAATAGTTTTTCTATTTTCGAACAAGAGTCCTACCAGAAGAGGGATGTGAGACCATTTCTAATTTCCCTAAATAAGTGTTGATTAATTAGGTCCGTGTTGTTTGCTGCCAAGTTCCATATGGCTGATCCCTGAGGCAGATTCCTATATCTAAGGATATCTTTAGGTTGGATCGGAATTCCATATTTTCAGGTCCATATTCTTTTCCATAACTTAGGGCCACCTTTTATCCATGTCCACCATAGGTTAGGTCCCATAACCTGGTTTAATATGCACGAGCCTCCAAGAGTTAGGCCTCTAGCCGGCTTAGGGAGGGTTAACTTGTTCCAAGATACCAGGGCCCATTTCCTTACTTTCTGAGCCCCTTTCCATAAATATTTCCTGAAAATATTAACCATGGAATAACATGAGGTTTTAGGTGCCATCATACCAGATAGCTGATAAATCAAGATAGATTGAAGGATATATTTTTGCAGCACAATTCTACCCGCCAGGATGAGAGAACAGAATGCCTATCCACTCAACTTCGATTGGATTTTAACAAGGAAGTCCTAATGGTAGGAGGTTTTGAGGGAATTAAATGCTAGAGGCATTCCGAGGTATTTCATAGGCATTGTCCCTATTCCAAACCCCATCAGGCGGACTAAAATGCTTGAGTAGGTATAGGGGTATTAGATTTTTTTTTCTCATTGTTAATCAGCATGCCTGAGGCCATCATAAACTCCTGCAGGATTTCCTTGATCTTTCGAGCTTCCCTTAAAGAAACTTGGTAGAAAAGCATGATTTCATCCACAAATTGTTGATGGGTGATGGGTAAATCAGAGCACCAAGGCCTAAGACCCTTTAGGTGGGAGGAGTGGACCACTGCTTTCGAGAATCTTCCTAATCCCTTAGAAGCTAAAATGAAAAGTAATGGAGAGACTGGGTTCCATTGATGAAGGACCCGGGTAGGATTAAAGGTTCTAGATGGGGAGGCATTGAGCATAATGGAACAGATCAAGGTTGACACCAGAGATAAAATCTAGTTTACCCAATGATGCTTGAAACAGAAGGACATCAAAACCCTTGTGAGGTAGGACCAACTCAAATGATCATAGACTTTGGAAAGGTCAATCTTAATCATCATATGAGGAGATTTGAGATGATTTAGGGGGTGAACCATTTCTTGAGAGGTAATGATGCTATCCAAGATTTGGTGGCCTTCCACAAAACGCGATTGCTCCTGATAAATCAAGGTTGAAAGGAGAGGTTTCAAGCATTTGACAATGACAGTAGAGATGATTTTATAGATGAAATTACATAACAAAATTAGTCTAAACCCTTTGGGGTCTTCTGATTTTTCCGATCCAGGAATTAAAGCAATGAATGCAGAATTGATACTCAGACATACCTTATGGTTTCTCCATGATTCCTCCACCACTTCCAAAATATCCTTACCAATAAATTTCCATGCAGCTTGGTAGAATTTCTTCATGAACCCATTTGGTCCTAGAGCTTTATTCTTTACAATTCCTTTGACAACCTCTTCTACTTTTGCCAATGTCACTGCCTACATTAGGGAAATGTTTTGTTCCTTGGAGATTAGCCGAGGGGTGTGTCATGTGACTCGTGCAATGGAATTCGATCTATCCTGGTCTGGTTCTAAGAGCAGGTTCTAGAAATGATTCACCACTAGCTCTTCCATCTCTTCATGTTGTACCAGTCGATTCCTTTCCTTGTCCTTGAGTGAGAATATGCAATTATGTTGTCTATGTTGGATCATTACCTTGTGGAAAAACCATGTATTACGTTCTCCTTCTCAAATCCATTGGATGTGGGATTTATGTTTCGATGGGATTTCTTCTTGGTTCCTTTTTTCTTCTAGCTGGTTCAGAGCTGACTTTTAGTCTCTATTAGACTTTCTAATCTCCCTTTTAATATGATTCTTTGTTGCACATCTTTCATGCTTTCTTCTAGTTTCTTCTCTTCTTTCTAAATGTTCCCAAACTCTTCCTGGTTCCATTTCTTGATTTGGATTTTGAGGTCGCTGATATTGAGTTGAAAGGTATGCATGTGATTTTTCCTATGCACCTCATTTCCATTCCACCAACCCTCCACTTTTTTCATAAATAGCAAGTCCCGTAACTAGAAGGTTTCAAAGAAAAAGGGTCATTTTTTTTTGCCTACTTTTACTTCTAACTCCATCATGATCTCTCAATGATCTAATCGCATGCCTGGAAGGATAGAGGCTTCTAAAAATATATTGCAACTTATGACCTTTTCAGACACCAAGGACTGGTCCTGACTTAATGCTACCTATTGTGCTCCTCCATTCCTATTGTTCCAAGTGAAAATGTCATTGATTATGGCTATATCCAGTAGATGCAATCCCTCTATTATGTCTCGGAATGCCTCCATATCTGCATCCATCCTTTTGAGGCCTCCTTTCTTTTCCTTAAGTGAGGTGATAATGTTAAAATCCCCTCCTAGAATCCATAAATCCTCCTCATATAATTTCTTTAGTTTTCCTAAATTTTGGAGGAAAGCCCCTTTTTCTCCTAGAATGTGAGGCCAAAAAACCCACATCAGCATAGCCTAATCTTTGGATCCAATGTGCCAAAAAATCTACTGATAGTATCCTTGGAAATCTCACCCATTCATCAAATATCACCTCCATCGGGTTCCATTGGATAGCTAATCCACCTGTGCTCCCACTAGTGTCCTAAGCCACCACTTCGTATTATGGTTTCATACATTTTAAAATTTCTTTTAGTCTACTTTCTGAAATTTTTGTTTCTTGAATTATCATTATACTCGATTGATCCTTGTGAATCTTATCTTTCAAGTAGCTTTTCTTACCCCTGCTATTGAGGCCTCGAACATTCCAGGATGTAATAATCATTGGGAAGGTTTATTGAGGTGTTTGAAGACAACTGATAGTTGTATAACCACCCCAAAATTTACGAACATATCTCCCACCATTTGAATAGATTCTTGTAAGTTTTTTCAACCTCATTTATTTCTTCCTTTTCCTACAATGGTTAGTTCTTTCCGATATCCTAGTTGTGAACTCAAATGATCTAGCAGAAATGGAGTTAGGGGGCTTTGCTTGGCTTTAAAACACTGGAAGGTTTCTTGATATAGTTCTTTCTACTCTTCAGGAGTGAATATCTCATCTAAATGCTTCGATTCATTCAAAAACCTTATCATCACTTGTTCCTTTGTACTCAATTCTTCTTTCGATCCATCTATTTCCACATTCACTTGCTCCTCTTGCGTTGTTGGTGCTTCTCTCCCTTGGGGTTCCTCTTCTACTTTCATTTTAGGATTATGTCCACCTTTTGATTGTTTTTGAGAGTTATCAGGGTTTGCTAGGCCCCTGGATTCATTAACGCTCTCCTCTTCCTCCTCTGTCAAGGCCTTGAACCGATTTATTTGGCTTGATCCTTTGTTCAACTGTTGTTGTGTCCAGGTTACTGTGGTTTTCACATTCCTTTTCTTCTTTTGGACCTCTTGAAATCCTTCCTTATCCACCTTCCCTTTCACATTATCTTTTGCTTTTGGCATGTCGACCATCTCACTTTGATATAGAGGTCATGCTTTGTACAGGTGTCCATACTCATGACATTGTCTACAACAAAAGAGAGTGTGTTTGTAATCCAGGGTTTATTGCCATACCTCATATTTATACTCCAACTCAATAAACTCCATCAATGGTTGTGTTGTACTCATGTATATGAAAATTTGTACATAGGAGGTGTATCTTCCTCTCCTTGTTGAACCTACCACTTTCACAAAACTCCCTATTGAGTTTCCTATGCCTCCCAGTATCTCTCGATCCAAAAAATCCATCGGAAGTCCAAACAATCTCACCCGAACTGGGGTGACCATCAACTTCTCTTGATTGGGGTTATATCACTCCTCCCAGTGATGCATAAATAGTATGTCATTGTAATAGAAATAATGGCCATTCTCAAAGATTCTTCCCTTGTCTTCGACATTGGTGAATATCACTGTAAAGAAGAATCTAGTCCTCAGCTTCAAATCTATATGTCCTTTTGACTACCATTTTTTGTTGTATCCATTTCACCAGGTCCTTTTCTAAAGGCCATAACCCAATGAACTTGCAAATTAAGGTGTGGTCCTTTATATACTTTCGTTATGTTTCTAGTTTGTTATTTGGGAATACAAATTTAGGTTTCTTAATAGATTTGGGCATGCATTGTCCTCTGAATTTGTTCTACCATTGAGCCCCCAGAACTAGCATTCCATTGACTCCACCGTTTCTTTCGTTTCTTGCTTTTATTGCTCCTTGCGCGTTTGTTTCGTCTGCTGTAACATTTTTGTATGAGGGGACCTCGCCCCCCACATTAGTGCTCATCCCTGCCATCAAGGCCTGTAGGGATACCATTGGCTCTGCAAAAATTAGAATGTACTTGGAAGGGTTGTAGGGTTTTCAGAAACTCTAATAGAGTGTTACATTGCTAGTACTATATTAGTATAATTGTAATATAAAGATATGTCTCTCGAATTTATTTTATATGTAAAATTTATTATTATTATTTATATATTATAAACTTATTTAAACTTTCATTCTTTCAAATTTTTATAAATTTACATCATATTATTTTTTATCTCTTTTCAATAAAGTTGGATGATTTAGAGGAATCATAGATGTTTCGTTTTAGCTAATTTGAGATGGAATTAGAAAATTATTCAAGCATAGATATTGACTATGTTAACTACTCACACTTGTACCAACATTTCTTATTATTCTAGAAATGACATGAAAGACCTTAATGTTGGCCCAACTACTAACCTAGTAGTGCTTGATAGGGGGAATGTTAGATTCTTTCTCATACACAATCATGAAGTCCTAATATACCACCTTTATGTATTTTGCATCTTGGGATATAGTTAATATCTTTAGTATGTTTCTAGATCCTATTTTATCTCATCCTACTTTATCTCTTTGCCAAGTGTCAAGCTAAGAGGAATTTAGGTGGTTTCATAATTGTATTATATATTTATATCATTGGAAGATGAATACACAATGAGGCACTATGAGAGTAGAGATTATGGCATGGGGTCTTTTCCGGTAATCTTTTGCCTCTTATTCTTATATTTCTTGATTTTTATATTTTATCACAATAAGACCTTGGAAGCCCCAACAACTAGGTACTATGAAATAACTTCCTCAAAATTTTCAAACTTATCCGTAATACCCCCAAATTAATTGGAATACATCATTACCTTGAAAATTTTGGCCAACTAAAGCTCAAATTCAACCTTGGAAATAAGGTTGGAAAGGATCATATGGGGAAAATAATCATTAATATTATCCATCATATCCTCAATATCCCCAATATACTCAATATCAACCCCAACAATCATACCAACCTCCTCCACCACAACCATAGTTGAATTCTAGCCAACCTCTCCAATTACGTTCTACACAACGACATTAAAGGCCTACCGAATTTCCTACACAACATCTTTTAAATATGAAAAATAATGTAAAATACCCCACTTACAATGCTAAGGTACAAAATTTTCAACATATATCATTTCCCATCTTGATATAAATGACAGTCAATTTAGATCAGGAAGAGCATTGCAAAAACATTCCCATATAATTATTAAAGAAGAAAAAAAAATCCTAAGAAAATAGATGTTACAATAATAAGCCAACCTTCACATACTCCTCCACTATATCATCCGTCTACATCTTCACAAAATTCACCATTTCCAAAAAAAAATGAAAATAGATGAGAATGTAGAAAAAAAAAATATTTCCATCACATTATGATATGTTGCATGAGTTAAGAAATGTTTGAATTAGAATTGACTTATTATAATAAATAAAAGATATTCCAATAAATGCAAAAACATTAAAGGAATTATCCATAAAGAAACTAGGAATACAAATAAAAGAGGCTCTTGAAGTACATCTCATTGGGAATCTAGCAAATATAATGATGGGAGAGGCTTACATATAAAAATATCTAGATCCAGGATGTCCCATTGTGAATATTCATATCAATAATATTGCAATTCCAAATACATTGATTGATCTATGAGACACAAGAAATGTAATAAACAAAAATAATATCAATGAATTATAATTAAGCAATATTTGATATACATTAATTGTATTACAATCAATAAATAGGTCCACTATAAAACCATAAGGTACACTAGAAAATATTTTTGTATGTTTGTATTCATGGGAATACCTAGTTTATTTTATGATTCTTACACCTATAAAAAATCTAGGAGTTCATCCATTAATAGTAGGGATGCCTTCGTTAGCCACGACCGATGCGTTTATGAGTTGTGGATTTGGTGATATGACAATTGTTGAGAAATCAATGCATGTAGTTATTAGGTTTATTATTCCTCTTTTCTTGACAATTTCTGGTGATTTTTGTTGGCTTATTTACTTCTTTATTATGTTATCTTTAATCAAGCAGTTACCAAATCAAAATTCATGAAGATCACAAGAAAAAGAGACACAAGATGTAGTTTCTCAACGAAAGAAAAATCCCTCTCTAGGGGAAAACGTAATCAATATATTCTTCTATAATTCAACCAAGTCAAAGTGAAACAATCCAAGAACTTTTAACGTAGACAAATACCTCCTCCAATCACCAACTCATCCATCCTCCACAAGGTGAAAAATAACTTTTTAGAATCAAATTTTTTTGTTTTACACGATCCAAAAGTCCAAGGGGGTCTAACAAATGTGACAATGACTCTTAAGACGCAAGAGAAACCTTAGAAGACTATAATGTAGGACTTGACCTAATAAATAAATAAAATGATCATGAAACCCGTGCTTCAAAATAATTTTCTCTTTCTTCTTTTTCAATTTTACCATAAATACATAATGATAAATTACAATAGCAATTATGAAGACCGACCATAGTTACAGTTTCAACAACATTATTTAATGGAAATGCAAAAAAGAAGCTTACACTTTATACTTCTTGTAAATCAATTACTAAATTAGAAAAGAATGAATGGATTGATGATGATAATGATCATGAAGTAATAAAACCTCTTCTAACAATTTCACAAGTAATGTCTTTCAAACAAGATGATGAAGAAAACCAAATAATACATCTTATAGATAATTGTTATTTTCATCATTATCCTGATGAAAAAATGTAAAATTATCATATGAAGATGTTAGATAAGGATTTTCAACAAAATTGTAATGTAGAATATTTCTCGTCATATAATTCCATGCTATTGTTAAATCCTATAGATAAATTTGGTGGTATTATTGTAGAAATTAATCCAAGTAAAACTTTGAAATATTAATTCTAAACTAGAAGAATCCTAAAATGTTCAATTGATAAAGATGCTACATAAACATTCCTCTTCTTTTGCATGGTAATATACAGATATTAGAGGAATCAATCCTAATACTTGTATGAATCACACACACAAACACATATTTTATTTGATATGATTGATTCATAAAGAACATGTGTCAACTAAAGAACAAAGTTTATATGAATCTAGGGGAAAACATGATGCTATAAATCATGACAACTAGTTTTAGGTAGCTTCTAGGGATCAAGGGTCATGAATTACAACTCAAATTACCATAAATGACATTTCAAAGGGATGTTTGGCCTTTAAGTGGGCATGTAAACATCATAAGGATATTTTGAACACTAGAAATAAGTGTTGGTTCCTTATAAATGATTTTGATGAAACTCATTCCTTAGGTATTAAAAGAAGCTTCTCGACAACTAGGGTCATCAACATATGATGGACCACCATAAAGGGCATTTCCAAGGTATCCTTGGACTATGGATTGGGATAATCAACATTATGATTTTTTGAACATTGACTATGAGCCTTGTAAGCCAACTTAAGGGTAAGGGAATAAACACAATATTTATGCCATATAATAATATTATAGGCTTTAAAGGGTTAGTGTTATAGACATATTTGGGCACTGCAACCGCAATCTTATATGTCGATAAACCAAGGGCTCTTCAACCCCTAAAAGTGTTGTTTCATACCCTAGAGGATCGTAGTCAACTAATTACATCATTCCCCAGAAGTTCCACCTGAAAAACCACTCAGAACTGGTTAAAACTAGACCATACTGACTGCTCCATTATTAGGGTGTGATGCATACTGACTCCTACACTATCTAGGTGCGATGCATACTGAAGAGGCCTTCTATGGGGTGCAATGAGAGAGAATGGACAAATGTCTGAGATAGTTTTCTAAGTGGATGTTCATGGAATCTTCTAGAAACTTCTCCTATGACACTTGCCTCTCTGAATTCACCTAGGGATGAGTAAGATATCCAACAAATCTCCAAGTGGAACTAAGAACTACAAGTGGAATGACACTAATAAAAAACCCACAGATGACTCACACCTTTGCAAACATCTATAAATGGATCCCTCATCTGAGAGATCTGGAGGCTAGAATTTTGTAATTTGTAAGGAAGTGCTGATAGTTTGTCTTTGAGAAGAAGCATTGTATTGTTGGGTGATCTTGCTTTTCATGAGGTGAAGAGGGCTTTGATGTTGGGAGGATGATGCTGGATCAGACAGCT
The DNA here is from genome assembly GCA_031772625.1 of Pinus tabuliformis. Taxonomy (NCBI): domain Eukaryota; kingdom Viridiplantae; phylum Streptophyta; class Pinopsida; order Pinales; family Pinaceae; genus Pinus; species Pinus tabuliformis. The sequence goes on along the minus strand of CM062808.1, from coordinate 755,209,281 downwards.
AGGTTGTAATTCTCCCTTCTATTTTAATAAAGTTCTTTGAGTTTTCCTCCATACAATCGTGTACTTGTGAATCTTGTTATTTGTAAATGCCATTGTATGTTCAATGTATTTCTGATTCTGCATTGTTTATGATATAATAGATCAAGATGATTTGATGGTGTTCTGTTACTTTGTTTCTATAGGTATTCTCTAAGCGGGACAAGTAGGAGAGGATTTTTAAGCTCTATCAAGGGGGACAGAAATCAAGCAAGGAGTCAAGCGGAAGATCCAGGTTGGTCCTTTGCTTCTCTCTTATCTATCATACATAGAGGAAATCGCAAATTGCTTTGATTGTTTGTTTCTAAGATAGTTGCCAATCTTAGTGGGACTAGCAGATCGAAAGGACACTAATTTTCCTAGAAACAGCTAGGAATGACACCTTGAGCCACCGCAAATGACTTATTGAATGAATACCTTACCTCTAACACTTTTTTCACTAGGAATGGGTCTAAAGGCCCCATTCACGGTGAGGGAAAGAAACATGAATTATAGTCCTAGTAAAATTACGGCCATCTATGGGAAAAAGAGATGCCTCAAACAACCATATATGACAACTTGAGGGTATCGTTGGCCCATAATTAGTGATTTCGATGCCATTAGGTGATTATGAATGTTAGGTATGTGTCCCAAGGACCTGTAAATGATCTAGGGAGGAAAGCCATTTATTAGTTCCTAAATATATATTTGAGGCATCCAAGGCCATAGAAAATAACTTAAATAATTACACATTAACTTTCAAGGGTATCCTTGGCCACGAAAAAATATGTTGGTCACCTCACAAGCTTTTGATCATTATTTATGGTTCCTATGGGCATGATATGGTCAGTTGGTGCAACCCAAACCTAAGTTTAATTACAACTCGTATAACAATCTTAGGGACAAACACTACACATAAAAAGACCACACATAACCGACTAAGGTATTAGGTAACTTTTAGGGTGTAAGGGTCATGAATGATGACTTAAACAACCATAGATGAACTCTCAAGATGATATTTGGTATTTATGTAGGGATGTGGAAATCATTCAGAGATTTTGAGCACTAGGTGTAGGTCTTTGTTCCTTTTGTATGATCATGATAGGAAACTTAGGAATTACATCCTAAAGGAAGCTTCTAGGCATGCATAG